>PYUH01000002.1:133823-231370 GCA_016808085.1 Suaeda aralocaspica
TGGAAGGATCACCCATACTTTTCCTACAAGAATAACAGCAATGTACAGAATCCTCAGCAAGCTATATCACCTCAGCAGGCACCGCAGCAGATGCAGAGATATGCACCACCACACCCACCAGGTTTCAGCAGGCCACCACTATCAGCACCACCATCGCCAGTTCAACCTAGTGGAGAAATCTCAGAGCTGAAGAATATGATGTTGCAGATGCAGAAAAATATGGAGGCAATGCAAGCTCACAACAAGCACCTGGAGACCCAGATAGCTCAGATTGCACAATCAACTGCTCAAAGGCAACCAGGCCACCTTCCATCACAACCCACACCTCCAGTATCACAGGCATCACATAATCCCCCGAGGGACCATGTCAATGCCATTAATTTGAGGAGTGGAACTGCTTATGAGGGCCCGAAAATGCCTACTGATGATGTTAATTCTGATGTTGCAGGTGGAGTTGAAAAGACCAGGAATATGGTGATTGAAGATTTGGAGATAGTTCCAGCTAAGCAAACTGAAGCACCTACGGAGAAGGTAGATGACACATCGATTGATACAATCCCGAGGTCACAGGTTAGGTTACCTTTTCCGAACAGGGTAACCAGGAGTAAGAATGATAATCATTTCAGTAAATTTTTAAATATTATGAAGAATTTGCAGGTTACTGTTCCATTTACTGATTTGATAACTCAAATTCCTACTTATACTAAATTTTTGAAAGATATTTTAAGCAGGAAACGTGAATTGAATGTGGTGGAGACCGTAGCACTCACGGAGAAGTGCAGTGCCATATTGCAAAATAAGTCACCACCGAAACTAAAGGACCCGGGAAGTTTTTCTATTCCTTGTAATATTGGCCCACTGTTCGTTGATAAAGCTTTATGTGATTTAGGGGCTAGTGTCAGTGTCATGCCTTTATCTATTTGTAAAAAACTTGATATGGGTGCTTTAAAGGTTACTAACATCACCTTGCAGATGGCAGATAGGACAGTGAAATACCCTAAAGGTATTTTAGAGGATGTCCCGGTGAGAGTCGGGAAATTTTTTATTCCTGTTGATTTTGTTGTGCTAGACATGGATGAGGATGCTCATTNCTCATATCCCAATTATACTTGGTAGACCTTTCTTACACACTGCAGGTGCTGTTATTGATGTCAAAAATGGCAGTTTGACTCTTTCGGTAGGGGATGATAAAGTTACCTTTAATTTTAATGCTGCTATTAAGAGTCCTATGATGGAACAGTCATGTTATGTCATTGATGTCATTAATGAAATTGTTATTGATGATATGCCTCGATCCACTACAAAGGATCTTCTGGAGGCCGTTGTTTGCCTTGATTTTGGTGCAGGTGAAGGTACAATTGATGCCAATGAATTGGTTNGATGAATTGGTCCAGGATCTCACTGGTGAGGAATTAAATCCGGTGGAGAACCGGAAATTTATTGAGTTACCACAAGAGGTTTGTTCTGTTAAAGAGGTAACCCAACCTGAGATGAAACCCCTCCCCTCTAATTTGAAATATGCTTTTCTAGATGATAAGGAGTTGTACCCAGTCATTGTTAGTGCTTCTCTTACTGATAGTCAATTAAATAAACTTTTGTTTGTGCTTAAGTCTCATAAAAAGGCTATTGGTTATACTATTGATGATTTGACTGGTATTAGTCCTGATTTTTGCATGCATAGAATTCATTTAGAGGAAGGTCATAAACCTTGTATACAGGGTCAACGTCATTTGAATCCTAACATGCAGGAGGTAGTGAAGAAGGAAGTTCTTAAACTTCTAGATGCAGGTATTATTTACTCAGTGTCTGATTCCCAGTGGGTAAGCCCCGTACAGGTAGTCCCTAAGAAAGGGGGAACAACTGTTGTTCGTAATGATAAAAATGAATTAATTCCTACTAGAGTTGTTACAGGATGGAGAATGTGTATTGACTATAGAAAACTGAATGTTGCAACT
The DNA here is from genome assembly GCA_016808085.1 of Suaeda aralocaspica. Taxonomy (NCBI): domain Eukaryota; kingdom Viridiplantae; phylum Streptophyta; class Magnoliopsida; order Caryophyllales; family Amaranthaceae; genus Suaeda; species Suaeda aralocaspica. The sequence goes on from PYUH01000002.1 coordinate 135,779, forward strand.
AAAAAGGATCATTTCCCCCTCCCTTTTATTGATCAAATGTTGGAAAGATTAGCTAAGAATAAGTATTTCTGCTATCTTGATGGATATTCGGGTTTCTTTCAGATCCCCATCCATCCTGATGACAGGGAGAAAACGACTTTTACATGTCCTTATGGTACTTTTGCTTATCGTAGAATGCCTTTTGGTTTATGTAATGCACCAGCTACTTTTCAACGTTGCATGATGAGCATTTTTTCTGAGTTCATAGAGTCTATCATGGAAGTCTTCATGAATGATTTTAGTGTTTATGGCTCTGATTTCGATTCATGTTTGACTAATTTGACTAAAGTTCTCGAAAGATGTGAACAGGTAAATCTGGTTTTAAATTGGGAAAAATGTCATTTTATGGTCAATGAAGGAGTAGTTTTGGGACATTTGGTATCCGAACGTGGTATTGAGGTGGATAAGGCGAAAATACAGGTAATTGAGCAACTTCCACCTCCGGTGAATGTAAAAGGGGTAAGAAGTTTTTTGGGTCATGCCGGTTTTTATCGGAGATTTATTAAGGATTTTTCTAAAATTGCGAAACCACTCACCCAATTGCTATTGCAAGATGCTGAGTTTAAATTCACCGATGAGTGTCTTGAGTCCTTTAATATGATAAAAAATGCACTAATTTCAGCACCTATTATACAATCTCCCGATTGGAATTTACCTTTTGAAATAATGTGTGATGCTAGTGATTTTGCAGTTGGTGCAGTTTTAGGTCAAAGGAGGGATAAGGTCCTACATGCTATTTATTATGCTAGTAAGACCTTGGATGAAGCTCAAGTCAATTATGCCACCACAGAAAAAGAGTTGCTTGCTATTGTTTATGCATTAGATAAATTTCGTGCTTACCTTGTAGGTTCGAAAGTTATTGTTTACACTGACCATGCAGCTCTTAAGTACCTACTTGGGAAGAAGGAAGCCAAACCAAGGCTTATTCGATGGATTCTGTTGCTTCAAGAGTTTGATCTCGAGATTCGTGATAAGAAGGGAGCAGAGAATGTGGTAGCTGACCACTTATCGAGGATACGGTATGATGATGGGGAGATCTCTACCCCCATTGATGATTCTTTTCCTGATGAACATCTGCTTGCAGTTTGTGTTAATTCCCCTTGGTTTGTTGATTTTGCTAACTATGTTGTAGGAGGTGTCTTACCTTATGATTTGACTTATCAGCAGAAAAAGAAGTTCTTGCATGATGTGAAGCGATACTTTTGGGATGACCCTAACTTGTTTCGTGAGTGTGCAGATGGTTTATATAAGAAATGCGTTCCAGAATGGGAAGTCTATGGTGTACTCCACCATTGCCATTCATCACCATATGGAGGTCATGCTGGACCTTCTAAGACGATGTTTAAGGTCCTTGAATCAGGTTTTTATTGGCCTACCATCCTACAGGATGCTCGAGCTTTTATTATGTCTTGCGATTCGTGCCAACGAACAGGTAATATTTCACAAAGGCACGAAATGCCCCAAACAGCTATATTGGAAGTAGAAATTTTTGATGTTTGGGTTATTGATTACATGGGCCCCTTTCCATCCTCGAATGGTAATCGTTTCATATTAGTTGCTGTGGATTATGTTTCTAAATGGGTGGAAGCTCTTGCTACCCCCCATTGTGATTCTAACACTGTTTTGAGGATGTTTCGGCAGGTTATCTTTCCTAGGTTCGGAGTTTCTAGAGCTGTCTTCAGTGACGGGGGAAAGCATTTCCATGAGAAAAGGCTAGATAAACTGCTGGAGAAGTACGATGTTTACCACAGAACAGAATTAGCATATCATCCACAAACCAGTGGTTAGGTAGAGGTTTCAAATCGAGAAATCAAAGCCATCCTGGAGAAAACGGTTGCAAAGTCAAGGAAGGATTGGAGTAGCAAGCTGTATGATGCATTATGGGCATATTAGAACGGCCTTCAAGACACCTATCGGTACATCTCCATATCGGTTAGTGTATGGAAAAGTGTGTCATTTGCCAGTTGAGTTAGAATACAAGGCTTACTGGGCAGTAAAGGAGCTCAACATGGATGCCAAGCTTGCAGGTGAAAAACAGTTACTCCAATTAAATGAGCTAGACGAGTTTTGATTGGGAGCCTATGATAGTGCTAAGATTTATAAGGAAAAGACTAAGAGATGGCACGATAAGCGAATTGTAAGAAAGGAATTTGCAACGGGTGATAAGGTCTTATTATATAATTCTAGACTGAAACTTTTTCCTGGAAAGTTGAGGTCTAGGTGGAGCGGTCCTTTCATTGTTACTATGGTAAGCAAATATGGATTTGTAGAGGTTCAGAACGAGAAAGGAGAGCAATTCAAGGTTAATGGACACCGCCTCAAGCACTACTATGAAGGTGATGTTGTTGGCCTAGTTGAAGAAATCAATCTCCGAGACCCATAGCCTTGTGAGCTATGAGGTAATATGGTCAAGATAATGACCTTAAACAAGCGCTTTGCGGGAGGCAACCAGTAATTAGTTTAGTTTTTAGTAGCCTCTTCATTTTATGTTTTTTTTTTCCAGTTTAGTAGGGACTCTAGCTCATTTCTTAGTGTGGGTAAGGGGAGAGTGAGGTACTAATGAATTCTTCAAGTGTTTCAGTGTGATTACAGGTGCAATTTAGGTGAAAAAAAAAGAAAAAAAAAAGACGAAAAAAAATCTAAAACTGATGTATGCCCGGACCCTCCGGGCGAATAGCAAAGCCCCGGGCATATAGCCCTCGTCCCGGGCGCGCAACCCCTTTTTGCATACTTAGTTTTTTTTCAAAATTTTCAAAATTTCCCCTAAATGGCCATTCGCCCGGACCCTCCGGGCGAGCAACCCCCCTCTGGGCGCTCAGCCTTCGGGCCGGGCATGTGGCGTTTCTCTTCGTAATTTTTTATTTATTTATTTTTTTCTTTTCTCCCCTCCTTTTTCCACGCCTTTCTTCTTCTTTCTTCCTTCTTCTTTCTCTCACCTCTCTCTCTCTCTCTACAAATTCCTCCATTTTTTCTTTAACTTCTCTCTAACTTCTCTCTACTATATCTCACTCATTACTCACCCAAATTCACTCAAATTTTCACCAAAATCAATCTTTTTCCATCTTCTCTTAGATCCCCACAATAATTTTCACTTACAAGCACTTTCATCTCACACCCACTAATTCCTACTCACTAATTTTCCATGGCACCTAAAAGGCAACGGGTCAGAGAAAGCTCAAGAGGCGAACCACGAGGGTAGGACGTGATCCTACATATGGGTTAGTCGCTTTTGGTTCCCAAGAGCAAAAGGTAAGGTTCGAAAAACTCAAATTAAGGCATGTTACCCCCACCCGTTTCATAGATCATCAACTATTGCATGCTTTAGGTGTTCATAATGAAACTGAGGAATTATTTCGATCTATGGGTATGCATAGTTTCTTTGGTGGATGCCCCGACTTATCCTGACATAACGTATGAGTTTATGTCAAGTTTTGAAATTGACAGGCCTAACCCCAAGGCACCTGTTAGAGATGTCAGTTTTAGAATGTTCAATGTCGATCGTTATGAAACGATTGAAGATTTTGGGGCAATATTTGGTTTGGCCAGTTGGGGGCGTGCTAGACCCCCAAAGGGCTTTGATGATGTAGCTTGGTGGTATTCTTTGACAGGTGTGCATTTGACCAACTGGCAGCATGCAAAGGCTAATTTAATCCACCAGCCTTCTGCTAGGATCACTCACCGTTTTCTTGCAGGAACGGTATTTGGTCGGTTTGAACAACATGAAGTTCATACCAGAGAGATGTGGTGCCTAGGAAGGCACTTAGTTAAAACTTCATTTCCTTATCGTCTTCATCTTCCCCATCTATTTGCTATGCATCTCCATACCCAATGTAAGACTTATACAGGTACTGATTGATTTGGTGAACCTACCATTAACAATATTGTTTTTGGTGGCCCTCTGACATTTGTTGGCAGGTACTATAAGGCTAACTTTGAGTATGGGAGGACCCCTGCTGTGGGGTCCCGCTACTTGGATGCCGCCTACCTCAGCCAATGTGATTGGCTAGATTTGTGTGGTGGGGGGCGCATCAGATGGTACATAGGACCATCCAAGGGAGTTTCTGTTACCCTCCCTGATACTTCACTGACCAGATTGCTGCCTGATCAGCAATCCTATCTTATGCCTCTGGATGGTCGTCTTGCAGGTTCTTCTGCAGGTACCTCAGGACATGCTGGGCTGAGCCAAGCCCAACAGTTCGTGCCCCAGCCACCACCCCAGCAGCCCCCACAACAACCACCTACAGACCCTGCCCCGTGGCAGGCGCAGATGAACCAGCTGCAGAACCAGTTCAACAACTTCTAGATCCAGCAGCAGCAGTTCATGGATCAGTTTGCCACTTTTGAGCAGGATCATCGTCCTGCTATGTACCCGATCTACGACCACTACGTCTGTACTGGCGTAGTACCCTCCACTGGCCCCCACCCGTCATGTCTACCACTTCAACCCTGGAGAAGGGACTAGTGGAGCAGGAGGAGCAGGTGATAATGATGATGATGATGATGATGATGATGGTAGTGCCAGTGAGGACACTGACACCTTCCTCCAGTCTGACTGAGAGGAGTCCCTTACTTCCTTCCTCTACATGAGTACATTGCAATTCCGGCTTGTGGGAGTAACTCTCTTATTGCTTTCTAGCGTAGTTTTATTGCTTTCTTAGGACAGTCATATGGTTTGTACTACTTGTTAGAAGTAGGAGTTTACATATGACCAAAAAAAATGTACTGCTCTCATAGTTTAGATTTCTTTTTGCTTTTGATGGTTAGCCTTAGTTGATTGATTGATTGATTGGTTTGATGAAACTTTGTGATTGGTGACTTCCCTGTGCCCCGCATTTTATTTAAAAATGTTTTCGATTGATTTGGACATGTGATGAGTTTTGCTTTGGGAATTGCCAACTTGGACTTGAACTTGACTTAGCTTGAAACGATTTCTAATCTTGCCATTATAACCATGTGTAGAGTAGAGGCTTGAACTGTGTTAACGGGAGGATTTGATCCGCATACATTATTTCTATGCTTATTTTCTTTCATGTGTGCTTAGTTCCTAGTGCTTGTATGATCCATGTTTTTGGCTCTTGACTCTTGTAGCTTGGCTTTGATATGTTACATGCTGCAACTGATAAAAGGCATTCATTTCTTTTAGGAGCTTTCAGATTTTAGGCATTCCTTCACAAAATTTTCCCTTGGTCCTTATTTTGAGCTTTTACCCTTCATTTGCATTTTAGCCACATTACAACCCTATTTGGCCTTGTTTTAATCATTTGATATTTGCCCAAGCTTGGCTTGGGGGAGTTGAGGAGTTGTTTTGTTGTTGTATTGCATTTGATTGGAGGTTTTGGAGGATTGGAAAATTGTGAAAAGGTTGTTGTTAAAGTTTAATAATAGGTCTCACATTAAGGCTCTGCATACCAATGTCTAGGCTAGTTTAATGAAGAATTAAAATGTTATACATCCTTTATTGGCCTAGATATGTATGTGTGATGATTTTGTCTTTGGCATGTCATTAAGAGTCGTGAGCCTAAGTTGAAAAAAAAATCTTGAAAGTTAAAAAAAAAAGGAATGAAAAATGAGAAGAAAAAAAATTGAGAAAAAAAAGAGAAATTGAAAAGATGTTGAAAAAGAAAAGTAGTTGAAATGAAAAGTTTTATGGTGTGACNTTTTTATGGTGTGATGTGATTCTATGTGAATTGGTTTATTGTTGGAGTTGATGTTGGAGATGTTGACTATGATCTTTGATTGTTACATGCGTATAGCCCGCATTTACCACCACATTATCCCAAACTCTATCCTACCCATCACCCTAGCCACGCTACAAGCTTATAAAGACCTTTTTGATCGGCATGTGCATGTTTTTAAGTTCTTGTGAATTGAGTCAATTGCCAAAGCTAGGGAGTATTACTTACATTTCGAGTCGACTTTCATACTAGGATTGAGTGACTACCTTTAAGCACTTGCATGAGGTGTGAGATGTGGGTTTGGGTTCTCAATNTATGTGGGTTCGGGTTCTCAAATTTTGCATTCAAACACTTAATGCATTTGCATTTTTTTGGGATTAAGGGTGAGCTTCATTATTTATGCTCAATTTTTTGTGTGGAGTGACACCGAGTGAGCTACTCAAGTCATCGACTTCTATTTCTTACATGGTTGGCTTATTGATTTTGATTTGAGTGAATGGCGGTCAAGGGATTTTGATGGGTTGGTTGAGGATCTTGCATACTCGGAATTGCTTGAGTTAATCTTGTTTTGCAAAGTTAAAGGGGTGAAGTCATTGTTTGCTTAGTTGTTTGCTTGAGGACAAGCAAAGGTTTGGCTTGGGGGAGTTTGATAAGTTGATATTTTATAATTATTTTATCCCCGATCCCGATTGATTCCTAGCTCTAATACGGCTCATTTGAGCCGTTTCTACTAACTTTTGCTATTTCGAGTGTTTGTTGTGCTTTTTATTAGATTTTACGGGAATCGATGATTTATCGTTGTTTTCCGAGCCTTTTGAAACACTTGAAGAAGTTAGTGAAGAGTTGAAGTCATTTGGGAAGCTAAACCGAAGACTAGAAGTGTTAAAACGAAGAATTAAAGAGGCAATTAAGGAAGAACGAGCAAAAACCGAGAAACGAAGCAAAATAGGCCATCCGCCCGGGTCGAGGTTGTGCGCCCGGGTGAGGGCTGCACGCCCGGACCCTCCGGGCGGGTGGCTCTGAAGGCCTAAATTCGCGTGTTTTTCCCTTGTTTAGCCTAAGTACTTAAGTGTTTAGTCTCCTAATTAGTCATGGACGTCTCTTTTAACTTTAGAATCCTAGTAGAACTCTTATCAATCATTCAATCAATAATATTCAGGTTCTATTTTAATCTTAATTCTTGTTCTTAGTTATGTTTATTATTATTTTCAATTTATGTTCTTAGTTTTAATAGTTTTATGTTTAGATTTAATTTCTTGATTATTGTTAGTTTTATTTAGTTTAATCATGTTTAGTACTTTTATTACTTTTATTGATTTAGTTTTTGTTTCTTCAATTATGAGTGAGTAGTTCATTTTCTAGGACTAGGGGATCCATGGAATAATTGGTGATGTTTTGCTCATAAATATTAGTTTAACTATTAATGTGCTTGAATTCTTATTGTCAATTACTATTGCTTTCAATTAAATACTGGTCAGGTTTAGTTGTTAGTTTTATATTGTTGAAATCGATGCCGAGAGGTAAGATTACCACAATTAGATCATAAGGACAATAGGCAAAACAAGTCTAAGTGAGCGAGAGCCATTAGAGGAGTTTTGAAGGGGACTAGATTCGAGAGAATTAGTGGACCTTCATTCAAGGAAATTGATAATATAACTATTTATTTGTGTGCAATTCGTTGGTTAATCTGTGGTGAACCGATGTCCTAGGTTTAGTCATTAATTAAATTCCTTAATCAATTTAGCTCCAATTCTAGTTAATTTCTTAGTCACAATTGTCACTCAAAGGCCCTTTACACGGTTTAGACTTTTTAGAACTAATAGGTTTAATTGCTTCCCTGTGGATTCGATCCCTACTTCCCTAGCTATATTATTTAGAGTGGTTAGGTTTATTTTTGATAGGTGTGCGATAGCCTCATCACGCCGCTGGCTGGTTATCCTGCGGTCGTCATAGGCTGTCCTCCAGGAAGCTTCGTCTTCTTCCATTCTGACTTCAGCTAGTGCTCTGGTTTGCACTTCGTTAAAAGTGGAGCATGGGTACCTAGTCAGTTCCTCGTACAACCTGGACCTGTATGGCTGCCCTCACCTGATGGCTTCAATGGCTGTAGAAGAGTCTAAGTTGGGTATGGCTATCATCTCCTTCTTGAACCTTTCTAGGTAGGATCTAACAGCTTCATTGGGCCTCTGCACTATCCTGTAGAGGTCACTGGATTGCTTCTTCATGGCGCGACTGCTTGCGAATTGCTGGTAAAACCTGTTAGCCAAGATGGATAAATCTTCTATGGTTCCCGGCTTCAGATTCATCAGCCATTGTAACGCGGGACCCGTGAGGGTTGCTCCGAACGATTTGCACAAGGTGGCTTCCACTACTTCATCAGGGATAGGTAGTGGCATCATCTTCTGCTTGTATTGGGAGACGTGATCCACTGGATCTGTCGTCCCGTCATACAGCTTGGCGAACGTTAGGATGTTCAGCTTCTTTGGCACTTTTACTCTGGCCACCTCCTCAACGAATGGCGAAAAGGCATAGCTGCGTGAACAGGCTATCGCACACCTATCAAAAGTAAACCAAACCACTCTAACTAATATAGTTAGGGAAGTAGGGATCGAATCCATAGGGAAGCAATTAAACCTATTAGTTCTAAAAAGTCTAAACTGTGTAAAGGGCCTTTGAATGTCGAATCAAGACTCAAACGCTAACTAAAACTAGAACTAAGTTGATCAAGGGAATAAATCTATGACTAAGTCTAGGACATCGGTTCACCAAAGATTAACAAATGAATTGCACACAATTAATTAATTAGATTATTAATTTCCTTGAATTAAGGTCCACTAATTCTCTCGAATCTAGTCCCCTTCAAAACTCCTCTAATGGCTCTCGCTCACTTAGACTTGTTTTGCCTATTGTCCTTATGATCTAATTGTGGTAATCTTACCTCTCGGCATCGATTTCAACAATATCAAACTAACAATTAAACCTGGCCAGTATTTAACTGAAAGCAATAAAAATTGACAACAGGAATTCCAGTACATTAACAACCAATCAACAATTAAGAACAAGCATCAAAATCAATCCATGGATCCCCGAGTCCTAGAAAAGGAACTACTCACGCATAATAGAAACTAAAGGAACTAATTTAATCATAAGAACTGGAACTGAAAACATGACTTCAACAATTAAACTAATTAACAAGAACAAAAATAACTCAAAAGCAAGAACTAAAACAAAAACAAGATCTAAAATTAAAATACTACTAACAATTAAAACTAAGGAAAATAATTAAACTAATAAAAACAAGAGAAGAAAATAAAGAAGAACCTGAAATTGCAATTGTATTGAATGAATGATTGAGTTTTGACAAAAGTAAGTTCTAGAGAGAAACTGAATGAAAAATCCTAATGAGAGAAAATAAATTCTACTCTAGTTTCTAATGTCTAATGCAATCTGTTGAAAAAACCTAATACAACCACTATTTATATAAAAAGTACAATGCTCGGGCTCAAAAGGAATGTGAATGAAAAAACGGGGGCTCTCCGGGACAATCCGCCCGACCAAACCGGGCAAAAAAACCGCCGATCGGGGCTCACAAAGCGAGTTGATTTTAGACTTGGAAGCAAATCCGCCGAACTGCCGGGCGAAATCCGCCCGATCGGGCGCGATCAGTGTTTTCGCCCTCTCCTTGAAAATGCTAAGTAAATTCCGCCGACTGCCCCGGGCGGAAACGCCCGACTAGCCGGGCGAAATGACTTTTTCGCCCTAAATCAAGGTGGCACGTCTTCTAGTCACTCCAGGGCTTCATCATAGCTTCCTGATTACTTCAATTCTAACCCATGGCTTCTAAGTATGTAGTTGTAACTCATATGATTGGCCTCGGAATCAATGCAAAAAACACCGAAATCCTGCAAAAAGTCACCACAAGCACACAACAACTCCAACAACCAAATGTTAGCCAACATAGCTCCGAAGAGCATAGGTTTAGAGTCAGTAAAATAAACCAGAAAAGGGGGTAAATATAAGCATAAAATACACTTATCAAAACTCCCCCAAGCCAAACCCTGCTTGTCCTCAAGCAACAACTAGACCGAACATGACTTCACCCCAAAAATTTTGAAAAATACAACCAATTCAAGCAAATTCCGTGCATGGTAAGTTCCTAACAACATATCAAAATCCCTTGACCGCAATCCACTTAAATCAAAATCAAATAAGCCACCATGTAAAAGAAATAGAAGTCGATGACTAGAGGTAGCTCACTCGGTGTCACTCCACACAATAAAATTGAGCATAAACGTGAAGCTCACCCTTAATCCCAAAATAAGAATGCAAGTGCAATAGGTGTTTAAATGCAATTTTGAGAACCCAAACCACAATCTCAACACCTCATGCAAGTGTTTAAGGGTAGTCAATCAATCAGTGTGAAAGTCGACTCGAAATGCAAGTAATACTCACTAGCTTTGGCAATGGACTCACTTCACAAGAACTAAAAATATGTACATGCCGATCAAAAAAGTTTTTTTAAGCTTGTAACGTGGCTAGGGTGACGGGTTAGGATAGAATTTGGGATAATGTGGCGGTAAATGCGGGGCTATATGCATTATGTAACAATCAAAAAAAAAATCCAACCCAACTCCAACATCAAACCATTTCACATGGGATCAACTCACACCATTAAAACTTACATTTCAACTTGTGCTCCAAATATCACAAGCTTTTCTTCTTCAACATCTTTAAACTCTTTTTTTTTTTTTTTTTTTCTTTTTTCTTTCATTTCTTTTTCTTTTTTTTTTTTTTTCTTTTCAACTTTCAAGATTTTTTTTTCAATTAGGCTCACGATTCTTAATGACATGTCAAGGACAAAATCATCACACATACATAACTAGGCCAATAAAAGATAAAAACATTTAATTCTTCATTAAAAACTAGCCTAGACATTGGTATGCAGAGCCTTAATGTGAGACCTATTATCAAAACTTTAACCACAACCTTTTCACAATTTTCAATCCTCCAAAACCTCCAACAAATGCAAAACAACAACAAAACAACTCTCCTACTCCCCCAAGCCAAGCTTGGGCATATATCAAAATGATTAGAACAAGGCCAAATAAGGTTGTAATGTGGCTAAAATGCAAAATGAAGGGTAAAAAGCTCAAAACAAGGATAAGGGAAAATTGTGAATGAATGCCTAAAATCTGAAAGCTCCTAGAAAATGAATGCCTTTTATCATTCGCGACATGTAACATACCAAAGCCAGCTACTAGAGTTAAAAGCCAAAAAACATGGATCATATATGCACCAGGAACTAAACACACATGAAAAGAAAAAGCATAGAAATAATGTATGCGGCTCAAATCCTCCCGTTAACACAGTTCAAGCCCCTAATCTAACCATGGCTATAATGGCAAGATTAGATTATTTCAAGCTAAGTCAAGTTCAAGTCCAAGTTGGCAATTCCCTAAACATAACTCATCACATGCCCAAATGATCGAAAACATTTTTAAATAAAATGCGGGGCACAGGGAAGTCATCATTCAACCATTCAGCACTTCAATCAAACAAAAATAAACTTAATTCATTCAAACCATTCAATCTAAAAAGCATATAAAAACTAAACTAGGAAAAGCAGTACAAATTTTTGCATATGTAAACTCCTACTTCTAGCAGCAGTACAAACCATATGACTATCCTAAGAAAGCAATAAATCTATACTAAAAAAGCAATAAAACTATACTAATAAAAGCAATAAATCATACCTCCCCCCAAGCCGGACTCAGCAAGTTCCTCAGTGCTGGAAAGGAGTAAGGTAACAGCTCCTCAGTCGGAGGTCCTGGAGGAACTCCTCGGTATCGCCCTCATCATCATCATACAGCAGCAGCTCACCCATGCCATCGTGCCCTCTTCCCGTAGGCCCATAACCTCCCGGGGATAAGTGACCAGGAGGGGGAGGACCAGCGGGAGAGACTACTCCCGTGTCTAGCAAAGTGATCATAGATGGGGTACATAGCAAGTCGGGTTGTGGTCCTGTGAAAAGTATCAAACTGTTGATAGAACTGGGGCTCTGCTGTATCTGGAATTGACGAACTGGTTCTGGAGTCGGTCAATGATGCCCTCATGTCACTTCTCTTCAAAATAGGGGATGTTAGTCCCCGGTACCCCGGCTTCCCCTGTTGGGGAGGTGAGAGTGGGATGGTTCACCCTGCTCTCGTCTGGTATAAGTACGGGTACCGTACTCAGGAATGGATTCATGCCCATTGAGGGGCATGAGGTAGGAATCCTGGTCAGTAAGTAGCCCTGTATAAACAGGGTTGGGAAGTAACACAGATTGGGCTTTTCGGGAACCCACATACCATCGCAACTTGTTTTGGGTGGCTAAGTCCACCCACTCCAAGTGGCTCAAGAAAGCAAAGTCCAACATGTTGGACCCCTGGACCTTGGTCCTGTTCAGAGTAGGAATGCCATGATACTGGGCAATCCTAGAGATTAGGCCGCCAAAAACAATGTTATTAGATTTTTGCTGGCCATATTGGTCGGTACCTGGGAGGGTGTTGCTTTGGTTGTGGAGGTGTAGGATAAAGTGATGAGGAATGTTGATGGTGTAGGGAAATTGGGTTTTGACTAGATGTTGCCCAAGGATGGCAACTTCGATTTTGCTCACATTATTTGGCTCTTTACGGCCAAAGATAGTCAGACCCATGAATCGTTGAGCGATTCTAATAGCAGGCTGGTGCATGCGGTTAGCATGGGCATGCTGCCAGTTTTGCAGAGTGTCACCTGTAAGAGCAGACCAAAGAGTGGCACCATTATACCCCTCAGGGGGCTTCATGGTGCCGTCAGAGTGCATACCAAAAATTCTACCAAAATCATCAGCATTTAACTCCCAAGTCCTGTTACCCAGTCGGTAACGGATGGCCCTGACAGGGCGGGAGCTACTAGGTCTTATAATAGAGATACTGGACAAAAACTCATAAGTAAGATCGGCATATGTGGGGAGATTAAGATTGAAGAAATAATTTAAACCAATATTAGTGAACAACTCTCTAGTACTATCTTCAATTCCTAACCTTCTTAATAACGAATGATCTAAAAATCTTGTGGGGGCAACTACTCTACCAGTTAATAAATTGAATTTTACCTGTTGTTCTTCGGATTCAAAGACGATGTTCGGAAACCTCGGGTCCCGCGGAACGTGAGGTGGTGGTGGTTGTTGTGGTTGCGGTTGGCCACGACCCCGTTGCTGCGTAGATCTTGATCTTTTGGATGCCATAGTGAGTTTTTTTTTGTAAGGTTTGGGGTAATATGTGTGAATATGGGGTTTTATGGAGGGGTAAGAGAAAGATGAAAAATGTGATTTTTGTGTGGAGGATCTTGAAGAGGAAGGAAAAAGAAAGATTTTGGTGAAAGTTTGGAGTGATTTGGAGTAGTAATGAGTGAGTTATGAGTGAAAGAAGTTTTGAAAGGAGTTGGGTGGTTATGGAGGTTGAGAGGATTTGAGAGATTTTGAAGTGAGGTTGAAGATGAATGAGTGAATGAGAGAGAAGGAGAGGAGATGAAGTAATAGGGTGTCCGGGTGGTCCGCCCGACCAGACCCAATTTCGCCCGATTGAGATGGGTTTTCGCCCGACGATCTTCATTAATTTTAACACATCCAGAACGAATTGGGTTGAAATTATAATTTTGGAGGAGAGAATAGTGTTATGGCAGAAATTTCAACCTGTAATCCAGCTTGATTGCCAGTTATGCAGGTACTCAGCTAGCAGCTACAGCTTAGAATTGGCCAAGATAATGGGTCTGTGAATCAAGGAGTTAGAAGGAGAATAAGTCAGGAGGCTTCTAGAAGAAGGAGAACGTGGAAGTTAGAGTCAGAGATATTGAGAAGATCGTGCCAAGAAAATAGGAACCGCATTTCAACTTACCTCAAATCTAGCCCATAATTCGAGCTAGATACATCCCGGAAGAAGTAGCTAATTCAAAAGCAGGAAAACGGCTATGAGAACGGTTACTCTATAAATAGGAGCAAGGAAAAAAGATACAACACACAAGGCAATCATAAGAGAATCAGCACTTTATGGTTATTATTATTATTCGTTTGTACGTACAACATATATATTCTATTTACATTCTTTAAGCTAGATAATTAGTAGCTATAAACTTGAACTACCTAGCTACCTAGCTAGCATCATATACTGTAATTGTAAACAAACTTATTAACTAGTGAACTGGTGGACTCAAAGCCACCTGCGGTTTTTTTACCCTGATTTAGGGGGGGTTTCCGTGTCACCACATCTGGTGTCTCCCCCACTCACATCCTTGCATTGCTTTATTTCTGCATCGAAACAAACAATACCAGTAATTATTTAGCTTTAGCCGGAACCAGCTAAGTTTTGCTAGCTAGAGCAGATTTTAGCATAAACAATTTGGCGCCCACCATGGGGCTGTAGCTAGATAATATAGTTATTTAAATACATTCTGTCACCTTGAGATAACAAGAATATTCCACCCTATGGCATCCAAAGCATCTCAGAAGGCTATGGAAGCAATGAGGCAGGCGTTAGAGAGGACCCGAGCGGAGATGGAAAAAATCAAGCAAGATAGCAAGAAAGCAGCTATGGAGTCACAATCCACTATGGACAACCTCAAGAAGGAGCTAGAATCTGTGAAGAGCAACAAATCCCGTAAGAGGTACACAAGCGACATCTCCAGCATGGCAAACCTAGATCAAATCGACAGCGAGTACAGCACGTCAGACGAAGAAGAGGAAGAGGAACCTGGAGAGGAGCAGGATAATCAGCCCAAAAAGAAACCTGCTAAGGAGATGGCGCTCCTACGACAGCAGAACAGGAAGCTATGCCAGCTACTATCCAAGCTGCCGGGAGCCCCAATCCCCGTAGCTACTGAGGCCAAGCGCAGCTATGCCTTGTCACCATTCATTGAGGAGGTGGCCAAAGTAAAAGTGCTAAAGAAGCTGAATATCCCAACGTTCACCAAGCTGTATGACGGGACAACGGATCCAGTGGATCATGTCTCCTAATACAAGTAGAAGATGATGCCACTACCTATCCCTGATGAAGTAGTGGAAGCCACCTTGTGAAAATCGTTCGGAGCAACCCTCACGGGTCCCGCGTTACAATGGCTGATGAATCTGAAGCCGGGAACCATAGAAGATTTATCCATCTTGGCTAACAGGTTTTACCAGCAATTCGCAAGCAGTCGCGCCATGAAGAAGCAATCCAGTGACCTCTACAGGATAGTGCAGAGGCCCAATGAAGCTGTTAGATCCTACCTAGACAGGTTCAAGAAGGAGATGATAGCCATACCCAACTTAGACTCTTCTACAGCCATTGAAGCCATCAGGTGAGGGCAGCCGTACAGGTCCAGGTTGTACGAGGAACTGACTAGGTACCCATGCTCCACTTTTAACGAAGTGCAAACCAGAGCACTAGCTGAAGTCAGAATGGAAGAAGACGAAGCTTCCTGGAGGCTAGCCTATGACGACCGCAGGATAGCTAGCCAGCGGCACAGCAACTTGAGGCACCAACGTACTGTATCCTAAACATGAATCTATTAATAACATCTACCCTTTTTCTTCCTCGCAGGTAACAGGTTATGGTTATGGAGCTGACAGCTATCTAAGCATCGAGTCATACTACTTCAATGTGGATACTGGCGGCGTTATAAACATGTTGCACAAGCTGGGAGAAGCTGTGCATTAGCCAAAGAGAACTGACAAGCCAGATAGCTTAAAGGATAAGACGAAGTGGTGCAGCTACCATAATGACCATGGGCACAACACAGAGGAATGCTACCAGCTCAGAAAACAGGTAGCCTACCTGCTAAAGAAAGGGTACCTGAACCACCTGCTAGGTAAGAAGGGCGGACCACAAGAAGAAACCAAGAAGCCAGGACCACCCCTGCCACCTACCACGTCAAAGGTAATTAACTTAATATCTGGTGGATTTGAAATTTGCGGACTAACCTACTCTGCTTCAAAGCGTTTTTCTAGAGATGGAACAGGGACTCTAAGCAAGCCGGATAGCTTGAAATCGGAGGAAGACAAAAGGCTGAGAACATGACCATTTCCTTTCATGGAGGCAAGCTAGAAGAGGAGGATCACCACGACGGCTTGGTAATCTCCCTACAAATTAGTAACTGCCTCATCAAGAGAGTGATGGTAGACAATGACAGCTCAGCCAAAATAATCTTCAAGAGCACACTAAAAGAAATGGGGTTGAAAGATGCTGACATAACCAAGACTCCTAAAGTATTGGTAGGGTTCAACGGAGAAACAAAGCACACAGAAGGGGAAATCAACTTAACAACCTGGGTAGAAGAAGTAAACATGACAAGCAGGTTCAACGTGGTAGATTGTCCCTCTGCGTACAATGTTATCCTGGGGACACCTTGGATCTACAAGATGAAAGTTGTACCATCTACATACCACCAAGCACTAAAGTTCCCTTCACCATGGGGCGTCCTAACAATAGTAGGGGACAAAAAGATAGCGAGACATTGCTACAAAAGGACGTTGAAACCAAAACAGGCAAACATCTAGAAATTACATGAAAGGTTAGCGCTAATAGGACCTAGCGAGCTATGGCTAGACGAAGTGGCGCTAGATCCCTCCAAGCTGGAGCAAGTGATTCAGCTAGGAGCCAGCCTAATCGAAGGCCAGAAGACGGGAATCTTAGACTTCCTAAGGGAGAACGCAGATTGTTTCGCATGGTCCCATGAAGACATGATAGGTATAGACCCAGAGGTCATAACACAAGCTGAACGTGGGTCCAACTATGAAGCCAATGAAGCTAAAAAGGAGGAAATTCACACCAGAAAGAAACCAAGTAATCAACGAAGAGGTACAGAAACTTTTGGAAGCCGGGAAGATAAGAGAAGTGAAGTACCCCAATTGGCTAGCTAACGTAGTGGTGGTTAGCAAAAAGAACGGTAAATGGAGAGTTTGCATAGACTTCACAGATTTAAATAAGACATGCCCGAAAGACCCCTTCCCCTTACCACATATAGATACTATGGTGGACGCAACAGTAGGACATGAGATGCTCACATTCCTGGATGCTTACTCTGGGTATAATCAAATACTAAGGCACCCGGAAGATCAAGAGAACACGGCCTTCATGACGGATAAAGAAATATATTGCTATAAAGTCATGCCCTTTGGATTGAAGAACGTTGGAGCTACCTACTAAAGGCTGGTAAACAAAATGTTTAAAGACCAGCTAGGGGATACAATGGAGGTGTACATAGATGACATGCTGGTAAAGTCCAAGAAAGCTGAAGATCATATAGAGAACCTAAGGCAAACTTTCGAGGTATTAAGAAAATACAACATGAAACTCAACCCTTCAAAATGTTCGTTCGGAGTAGCTACAGGTAAGTTTCTAGGTTGCATAGTAACCCAAAGAGGCATCGAAGCATGGCCCGACTAGGTAAGAGCTATAATAAATATACAATCACCTAGAAATCTAAAAGAGGTACAGAAGTTAACTAGCAGGGTAGCAGCATTAAACCGCTTCATTTCAAGGTCATCTGACAAATGTCATTTGTTTTACAATGTCTTAAGAAAAAAAATGAAGGTTTTAAATGGACAGATGACCATGAAAATGCTCTAAAAGAATTAAAGCGGTACTTAATGTCGCCACCCCTGCTATCTAAAGCTCAAGCTGGAGAGTGTTTACAGCTCTACCTAGCCGTAAGCGGTAGAGCTGTAAGCGCGGTCCTAGCAAGGGAAGCTGACAACCAGCAACTCCCTATCTATTATGTAAGCAAGTCACTCCTAAACGCTGAGACTAGATACTCCTTATTGGAAAAATTTCTTTTAGCTCTAGTAACGACATCTAGAAAGGTCAAACATTATTTCGAGTCTTATCCTATACTAGTCATGACTAACTATCCTATGAAGGTTGTGTTAAAAAGGCCGGAGTTATTTGGCAGAATGGCAAAGTGGGCAATCGCATTGAGCAACTACGACATACGATATTACCCAAGAACTGCAATCAAGTCACAAGCGCTAGCCGACTTTGTGGCTGACTTTAGTCCTGACCTAGAACAAGCTGCACAATTGGAAATAAAGGAGGTTAACCAGGTACAAAACCACCAAGTATGGAAGTTGTTTGTAGATGGCTTCTCCAACTTTAGAGGCGCCGGGCTAGGTGTAGTAGTAAAGTCGCCATAAGGGGACACCCAAGTTGATGCCCTAGCTAACCTAGGCTTAGCTCTCAGAAAGAGCAGCCTGACATCTATACCCTTAATTCAGCTAGCTGGCCCCGCTATAAGCAAAAACACAAATCAGCTGGTACTTACTACGACCAACCAAGAAATAGCCATCAACGACCAATCATGGACCAAACCTCTCTACGACTATCTGCTGCACGACATCTTGCCGGAGGACAACCTGGAAGCCAGAAAGGTTAGGTTCAAGGCATCCAGGTACCAGCTCGTCCAGGGAATACTGTTTAAGATGTCAGCTAGAGGGATACTCTAGAGATGCTTATAAAAAGAAGAATGGCAAAAGCAGCTAAAGGAGTTCCATGATGGCCAATGTGGATCGCACATAGCTGGAAGGTCACTAGCAAACAGAATCCTTAGCTACGGATGTTATTGGTCGAAAGTTAGATAGGATGCAGATAGGTACGTGGCTAGATGCGATAGCTGCCAAAGGCATGCTGGCATGTCTCACAAACCCTCCAAAGTCTTGCACCCAACACTAACGCCATGGCCTTTCATGAAATGGGGAATGGATATCGTGGGAAAATTGCCACCAGCTCCAGTTCAGAAGGTGTTCATGCTTACACTAACTGATTACTTCTCTAAATGGATCGAAGCAGATGCCTACCAGCAGGTAAGAGACAAAGAAGTAGTCTCCTTTATCTGGAACAACATAATACGCAGGTTCGGGGTCCCATTCGAGATCGTGTGTGACAACGGGTCACAATTCATAAGTGACAAAACAAGAGACTTCTGCAGTGAATGTAATATCACCTTGACTACGTCAACCCCTAGGTACCCACAAGCAAATGGGCAAGCTGAATCAAGCAACAAGTCAATAATTAATGGGATCAGGAGAAGATTAGAAGCTAAGAAGGGGATATGGGTGGAAGAGCTACCTAGAATCCTGTGGGCTAATAGGACCACGCCTAGGGCAGCTACAGGACAAACACCCTTCTCCCTAGTATATGGATGTGAAGTCGTACTACCTGCTGAGATAGTCACACCAACAGCCAGATATGGACTAATGGCACAAGAAGCAAACAAGGTAGAACTAGCTAACGACCTGGACACCTCAGAAGAGCTAAGAGAAAGCAGAATGGCCGCCCAACAGAATATAGTAGCTAGAAGCTTCAACAAAAACGTAAAAGCAAAGGCATTTCAGATAGGAGAAAAGTTTTTGCCAACACCAAAGAAGAGAATGCTGGAAAATTAGCTACGCAATGGGAAGGACCGTATCAAGTCATAAAAGTCATAAGCAATTGTGCTTATAGGTTAGCTACAACACAAGGAAAATAAGTACTTAGAAGCTGGAATACGTCCAACCTGAAGGTATACCACTTCTAGATCAGACTGAAAGCACAACCTAGTTAGCAAGTAAGCCAAGCTATCACAACTATCCTAGCCATGATTTTCTTAACAATAAAGTCATTGAATGACTAACTTAAAGTCGTTGGTGGAAACGCCAAATACCGCAGCTAACAATTGTTTTAATATAAATAGGCCCCAGATAGGCCACCAAAGAGTCCAGATACTCCATGCAGAGTAGCTACTACGGCCCAGACGCCACTCAAAGCTATAACGCTATCAAAGGGGACGTGGATACTAGCTGGAAGCTGCCCCAGCAATCAAAACACATAGTCAAGCAGCCCCCAGATGGCCTATAAAGTAGCCTCACCACTTACCCGACATAAGGTATGCATACGATGTAACTTAAAGCTAGCTAGCAACCACGAATATGTGCATAATAATTTCAAGCTACAATATTATACGCAAAATAGCAAAGTCATAGAAAGCATTCAAATTAAAGAAGTACGAAGTTAATACAAATTAAAAAGGGCCCTAAGGCTATTGTCTGATAAACACAATGATTAAAAACTTAATGATCTAAGCTAGAACACAAAAGAGGAAACAATTTTAAGCTTCTTCATTAGCTGGCTCCAGCACCCCTCCTACTTGGCCCTCATCTGGAGGAAGGACAGCTACAGGGGCAGGAGTCTCCCCCACAGTAGCTGTTCCCCCTCACCAGCCATGCTGGCAGCATCACCAGGTGGAGCAGCATCAACCGGTTCAGAGGAAGCGAGAAGGTGGTTAGCCAAGCTACCAAAATGCTCCAAGTATTCATCTACCACAGCTTGGCAATCCTTAACTGTAGCCCCCTTATGATAGACCTCATAAGCAATCATGTCTCTCCCCCTCGTGAGGGAAAAAGCAGCCACATCCTTACTCATCTACCACAGCTTGGCAATCCTTAACTGTAGCCCCCTTATGAAAGACCTCATAAGCAATCATGTCTCTCCCCCTCGTGAGGGAAAAAGCAGCCACATCCTTACTCTCCTCCCTTAGGTCCTCCAGCTCCTGCTCCAGCTTCTTGTTCCTGTTCAACAGCTCTTCATTTTTGCCCTCCAGCTCCTTCTCCCTCTCCTCCAGCATACACCTGAAATCCTCCTCCAGCTTGCATTTCAGCTCAGCTTGCTGCGTCCTAAGGAGTTCATTCTCCGTTGTCAGCTTGTCCACCTTGAGCAACGTCTGGCCATGCTTAGCAGTGAACCCCTTCACAATGCTCCTGACAGCTAGAGCGCCTTGGAGAGCCTACGTGAGACTAAGTTAGGAAAAGCAAGTAGTAGAAAACACACCCATGAAATTCACTAGGAAAACATCTAACCTGAAGGGAGTGACTAGCTACGTGGCCCAACACAACCTCAGGAGATAGGTTGTTAAGGCGCTGCCTAGCAGCCGGGAATAGAAATTTCTCGGCATGAGGCCATATCCCTTCCTCTACACCTTCCTTAGCCAGAAAGGTAGGAGGAAAAGACAGCTCTAGGTCATCCACAGTAACGGGGTCGGATGTCCTAAGGAACTTAGAAGGAGGAGGCATAATAACCTCTGCTTCCACAGGCCTCGAACTTGTGTTCGTAGAGCTAGTTGTGCTGCTGCTAGCGGTTTTCATCTTCGAAACCCTCCTCTTGGCCTCCTCAAAAGACATCTCCTTTAAACCTGTAGTGAACATTGCCAGATTAGTGTTAGGACTAATATCAAACATAGCTAGATCACGCCTTTCCTAAGAAAACAGTTACCAACAAGCAAGAAAAAACTCTTACCAGAAGACATAGCTGGAGTGGTAGTTGTAGGTTCTTTAGCAGCTTCAAAGGTCCTTTCTTCAATGGGATGACTTAAAAATTCCCTTTTAGCCTGACTTTCTGTGATTAGGGGAGGAGGAGAGTGAACTGCAAAAGAAAGTAACTAAGAACCAGATTAATAAAAGTGCTAAAAGCTAAGCAAAGGAACGGTACTTATACCTGTAGCATTCCATCCACTAACGAGCCACCTTCCCTCTTCACCAAGAGAGGACTTCTCCACAAAGAAGTACCTACTCTTCCAACCCTTATCAGGCGCCCCCTCATCATCCACCAGCTTGTTCCCAGCTACCCTAACCTTCAAGGTAGCATACCCAGGGCCTACCTTCCTAATGGAGTACACAGCTAATAAATCATCTAGATTGAAATCTAACTCCCACTCATTGCTTTTCTCCTCAATCACCTTGAAAATCCTCCAAAAAGAGGGTTGCAATTGCCCCGGGCTTAGACTTAGACGCTCTAAAACCAACCTAACCAACCCAGCCAAAGGGAAGGTAAACCCAATGGTAAAAGGGTACTCGAAAAAACACACATAGTCGGAGGGGCAAGTTTCAGGTCGCTGGCTGGAGGTGAGAATCACTAATCTAGCCGACTCAGGGAAGTGACCCATGGTGGCAACCTGTTGTAGACACTCATCTGTTATTACGCTCACTATGTCATCCTTAGCTTCACCCATGTTTTCTAAACTATAACTAAACACTGGAAGAAGGAAGCAAAACAAAGAGAGGAGGAAAATATCTTAATACCTGATAAGCTAAAGTTGTCTGGAAGTTCGCAAAATCACAAAGAAATAAAATCGAGTTTTCAAACTCTCTTCCTAAGGAAATTAGCAAAGGTGAAGAAGAAGAGTGAAAGAAGTGTATTTATAGGGAGAAGAGAAGGAAGTAACGGTTATTTTTGTTAACTGCTAAAGCTTTTCATATCTTTCTTTCATTTATTTTTAGAAGTTAATTATTACTTCTGATTATAACCATTTGTTTCTTGGAAACTATGTCGATCCCCAATGGTAACTTGCAACCTGGTAGTTGGGCCCTCCCAGCTTACAAGTTAGGGGCAAATTGTTATGGCAGAAATTTCTACCTGTAATCCAGCCTGATTGCCAGCTATGCAGGTACTCAGCTAGTAGCTACAGCTTAGAATTGGTCAAGATAATGGGTTAAATCAAGGAGTCTTAAGGAGAATAAGTCAGAAGGCTTCTAGAAGAAGGAGAACGTGGAAATTAGAGTCAGAGATATTGAGAAGATCGTGCCAAGAAAATAGGAACCGCATTTCAACTTACCTCGAATCTAGCCCATAATTCGAGCTAGATACATCCAGGAAGAAGTAGCCAATTCAAAAGCAGGAAAACGACTATGAGAACGGTTACTCTATAAATAGGAGCAAGGAAAAAAGATACAACACACAAGGCAATCATAAGAGAATCAGCACTTTATTATTATTATTCGTTTGTACGTACAACATATATATTCTATTTACATTGTTTAAGCTAGATACTTAGTAGCTATAAACTTGAACTGCCTAGCTACCTAGCTAGCATCATACACTGTAATTGTAAACAAACTTATTAACTGGTGGACTGGTGGACTCAAAGCCACCCGCGGTTTTTTACCCTGATTTAGGGGGGTTTTCCGCGTCACCACATCTGGTGTCTCCCCCACTCCCATCCTTGCATTGCTTTATTTCTGCATTGAAACAAACAAAACTAGTAATTATTTAGCTATAGTCGGAACCAGCTAAGGCTCGCTAGCTAGAGCAGATTTTTGCATAAACAAATAGTACCAACAGGTAAAATCTATAAACTTGCATTTCAAAGCAACACTTTGCATTTAAATGGAGCATAAGTATTCCACAACTTTTTCCAAGAAATTTTGATCTCACATAACGCATGTGAAGGAGGATTAGAGACATAATAAGCAGATTTGATGGTGAAAATTACCAAAAGAAGTGCGAGACCAATGTAAAAGATCAGGAACAGACTTTGAATAAGGGATAGGAATTTACAAAATTTCATGACACGCTTTATTTGGAATATAATGAATAACATTTAAATTCCATTTTCCATCAACTATAAGATGACTCACTCTCTAATTTTCCACCCACATTGGAATACTCCTTTCAACTAAGTTGATTAATGGTGTCGAACCCACCCAATGGTGGTACTATAGCGATGCTTCAAGACCACTATCAATACAGGTTCTAACCCATTTTCTCAATATTCCCAACCCCTTAATGATGTCTTTCCAAAGAAGAGAATTAACAGTACAATCAAGGAGATTAGTAGAATTTTGGAACCGATTTAAGAATCGTTATCCATAATTTGTCTTTATTCATCAACATTTTCCACCCAAGCTTAGCCATAAAGGCTAAATTCCAATGATGGAGATTGTTTATGCTAAAATCTGCTCTAGCTAGCAAATTTTAGCTGGTTCTGGCTATAGCTTAATAATTCTTGGTTTTGTTTACTTTGATGCAGAAATGAAATAACGCAAGGATGGGAGTGGGGGAGACACCAGATGCGGTGACGCAGAAAACCCCCCTAAATCACGGTAAAAAACCACGGGTGGCTTTGGGTGTCCACTATTTAATGAAGTTGTTTACAATTACAATGTATGATACTAGCTAGGTAGCTAGGTAGCTATTATCTATTGTTGCTAAGTATCTAGCTTGGAAATGTAAATAGGACTTAAGTTGTACGTACAATCGAATAAATAATAATGAAAAGTAATAATTCTCTGATGATAATGATGTGTCTTGTGCTTTTTTCCCCCCTCCTATTTATAGAATAACCGCTCCTCATAGCCGTTTTCCCTTCTTTGAGTTGGTTACTGCCTTTGGAATGTATCTGGCTTGAATTATGGACTAGATTCAGGCTAGTTTGAAATACTGCTCCTATTCTTTAGGCATGATCTTCTCAGTATCTTTGAATCAATTTCCACGATCTTCTCCTTCTAGAAGCTCCTGGAAATATTCTTCTTCTGACTCCTTGATTTACCGACCTACTACTCTAACCAATTCCAATTTTTAGCTGCTAGCAGAATACCTATGTAGCTGGCAATCAAGTTGGATTATAGGTGGAAATTTCAGCCATAACAATTTTCCCTAACTTGTAAGATGGAAGCGCCAGTTTCCAGATAGCAAGTTACTGTTTAGTCAGATAAAGGTATAACACGAAATCCAAGGAAAAAAAGGATCTATTAGATGCAATTAATATCCATTCAAATAAAACCTAAGAGCTAAAAATTGGAAAAATATGAAAATATTTAGGCAATTAGGATAATCAATGCAAAAAATATAAAAGTTATCCTTTTGTTTTACCCTTATAAATACCTTTCAACTCCTCAGTTGAGCTCTCCTCAGAGGGGGAGCAGGAGGAAGCTGTTACCGGGGAGGATGCCTAGGACAATTCTCCTTTTACTATTTGGACAACGTTTTTTATTTTTTGTTGGACCAAGGCCAAGGGGCCAATTTAATTTATTCTGCTGTAGTTAACTTCTAATTTCTTTGATTTGAAATTATTGCTTCGGTTTCTGCTTATACTGCTCGTTGTGTTTGCGTTACAATGATATATGTGTGTGTCTATGTGTGCTAGCTAGCTTTGAGTGAAATTGCATGCATACTTTTTGTCGGGCACGTGGTTAGATTATTTTGTAGATCAACTATGAACTGTTGTCTTATTTTAGTTTGATTGCTGGGGCAGCTTCCAACTGTTACCCACTTGCCCTTTGATAGCGTTATAGCTTTGAACGACGTCTGGGCCTCAGTTTCTACTCTGTTTGGAGTTTCTAGAGTCCTAGGTGGCCTATCTGGGGCCTGCCCTTGTTATACTTGGTGGCTAGGTTTCGGAGGGTTTGTGAGACATGCCAGCATGTCTTTGGCAGCTGTCGTATCTAGCTGCGTACCTATCTACATCTTGTATAACAGTCGGCCAGTAATATCCGTAGCTAAGTATCCTGTTTGCTAATGGCCTCCCAGCTATGTGCGATCCGCATTGCTCCTCATGGATCTCCTTTAACTGCTTCTGCCATTCTTCCATTTCTAGGCATCTTTGGAGTATGCCTCTAGTTGACATTTTAAATAGCACTCCTTGAATGAGCTGGTACCTGGATGCCTTGAACCTAAACTTTCTGGCTTCTACCTTGTCGTCTGGCAAGGTGTTATGCTGTAGGTATTCACAAAGAGGCTTGATCCATGATTGGTCGTTGACGGTGGTTTCTGGGTTGGTCGTGGTTAGCACTAATTGTTTTGTAGGTTTGGTTATAGCGGGGTTAGCTAGGTGGATTATGGGTATGAACGTCAGCTTGGGTGTTCAGATCTCTTGGTATCTAGGTCATTTTAAAGGGGATGAAGTGGGTTGCTGCTTGTTTGGCTAGCTCTAGGTAGCTGGTCATTTTGGAATCTTTAGCTGCGAATTCTCCTGTGACTTGGCTGACTATGAGCATGCTGTCGCTGTATATCTCCAAACTTGTTGCCCTTAAGTTCTTATCCATCGCTATACCTGCGATCAACGCTTCGTACTCTGCTTCGTTGTTGGTCGCTTTGAAGTTGCAAGTGAGGGACCATACTATCTTGTCCCCTTGTGGCGATTGTAGTACTATACCTAACCCGGTGCCTCTGAAGTTGGAGAAGCCATCTACGAACATTTTCCATACCTGGTTGGCTTGTACCTGGTTAACCTCCTTCATCTCCAGCTGTGCAGCTTGTTCTAGGTTAGGACTAAAGTCAGCCACAAAGTTAGCTAGCGCTTGCGACTTGATTGCGGTTCTTGGGTGATATCGTATGTCGTAGCTGCTCAATGTTATTGCTCACTTTTCCATTCTGCCAGATAGCTCTGGCCTTTTTAACACAGCCTTTATAGGATAGTTAGTCATGACTAATATAGGGTAAGACTCGAAATAATGTCTAAGTTTTCTAGATGCTGTAACTAGTTCCAAAACGAGTTTTTCTAGTGAAGAGTACCTAGTTTTAGCATCTAGAAGTGACTTGCTTACGTAATAGATGGGGAGCTGTTGATTGTCAGCTTCCCTTGCTAGAACTGCACTTACAGCTTTACCGCTTACGGATAGGTAGAGCTGTAACCACTCTCCAGCTTGATCTTTGGACAGCAGCGGTGGCGACATTAAGTACCGCTTCAATTCTTTTAAAACGCTTTCATGGTCGTCTGTCCATTTAAAACCTTCGTTTTATTTTAAGACATTGTAAAACATGTGACATTTGTTAGATGACCTAAAAATGAAGCAGTTTAATGTAGCTGCTCTGCCGGTCAGCTTCTCGACCTCTTTCAGGTTTCTAGGTGATTGTGTATTTATTATGGCTCTAACCTGATCTGGACATGCTTCAATGCCCCTATGGGTTATTATGTACCCTAGGAACTTACCCGCAGTCACTCCAAATGAACATTTTGAAGGCTTAAGTTTCATACCATATTTCCCCAATACCTCAAAGGTTTGTTGCATGTGCTCTATGTGGTCGCCTACTTTCTGAGCTGGTAACACTCTTCTGTATGATGTCCATGGTCGTTGTGATAGCTGCACCACTTTGTTTTATCTTTTAGGCTACCCGACTTGTCTGTTCTCCTTGGCCAGTGCACAGCTTCTCCTAGCTTGTGTCACTACTACAAATTCTGTTTTTTCTTGACACATTTGTCTCGACACTGTCCAAAAGCGTTTTGTTGCTGTTTACAAAACCCGTGTTTTCTTGACGCTTTTTTAAGTTGAAAAAATTGTCAACACTAAAAACCGTCCCAATTCATTATTTATTGTCATATGAAAAGCACGTGTAAATACAACCCTCGCATTTGAAATTTTTGGGTAGAAATTTGGCGGACCAACAAATAAACTGAAACCCTGGCTATTATCTTTCAACTCTTTCTTCCTTCCATTCCAAAACCTTCAACTACCTTCACAAAACCACCAACTCAACCACCTACATCACTTCGAAAACCTGCGGCACGCCCTCAACCACCAGCGAATTCCAAAACCACCTTTCTCTACCTCCCCGGCAGCCAGAAAGTCGGTGTTTTTCATCTGCTAGTCGCGCGCTGTAGATTAGAGGACAACTACACCTCCCCGACTTCTTCCTCAGGTCTGGTTTAATTGAAGCAACTACCGAGGTAAATTTGACATCAAAAACCTAAATTCCTTTCAAATTTTTTGCTATTATTATTTTAATCATTTGTAACCAATTTTACAATCTAGGGTTTATCGTTGATGTAATTGTCGACAATATTCAATTCCTTCAAATGCGATTCATGAATTATTGAACTATTTATTGCAATTAATTAAGTTATGCAACATTAAAAACAAACAATTTTTGTTGATAATCATAATTACGAACAGTTTCATGTGATTTTTGGACTTTAATTTGATAATTGACTCAATTTTGTTTGCTATTGTGCTGCATTTTTTGCTTTTTTATTTATTGTTTTCGTTTAATACACTTCAATGTTAGGATAATTGGGTTTATGAATTCAAAATAGGTGGGGTTTTTGGAGTTCCTGAAATAACTTGTAAGTTCTCAAAATTAGGTTATTCAAAATCATCTTAAAATTCACCAAAATTTTTGGGTCCTTTTTCTTTGAAATTGTTTTTTAGGGCTAAGTTATTCGTACTTGGATGGTATTTTGGGTTCAGTTTGTTGGCTGGGATCTATTTCTGATTTATATATGAAGAAAGTTATTGGCATGCCAAAATGAAAACTGCTAAGCTAATCAGATGTTTGAATTGTTTGAATTTCATTTTTTAAGGGTTTGCTAAATTAGAAATTATGTTGTTGTTGAATTTTGATTATTTAAGTTATTGTGAGAATGTTTTGGATGAAATTAGTTTGCTCTTAAGCTATAATTTATTTGTTGTTGTGTTAAAATTAGCATATATTCATAATTCATGGCAAATATAAAGTGCGATACATGATTAATTGAAAAGCGAACTCAATATGTATTTTTAGAGCATTTTATAGTGGTTTAATCTGCTAATTTTGAGAAACATTAGTACATTCTGTGTTTCGAGACACCGCGGTCAAGGATGTGGAAAAGATAAAGTTTGTAGTAGAATTCGACAGCTTCTTGCTGGTTATGATCAATGCGTTTTGTTTAAGAATATCCTACATGAATATCATTGGTAATTTGGTCATTATGTTCGCTAAATCCAGTACCGGCGTGTCTACAATTTTAGGTGATAGTAAGTGAAGTGAAAATCCATAAAATTTTGCTAGGAATGAATAGCATTAATGAGGTCATTTATATTAATCTCGTTGTTTCATTTTATCTTGAAAACTGCTAATCAGATGTACGGATACTTTGATGCCCAAAATGATGGGGTTTGAAGGAACTCAAATATAGGACATGATAATGGTGATTGACACACACTTAGTTATTTGAGTTAATGGTTGTGGTTTCTATGGAGTTAGTTGACTTGTTAAGAGTTATTTTGAGCATTATTGAAGTGTTTGTAGTTTTTGGTAATTTTTGTAGTTTGGAGCGGCTGTTGAACATTAGTGAGTAGTTGGTTTCATTGGAAGATTTTGGTGTTATTGTTGGTTAACATAGTTTTTTAAAGTTGTTGGTATTGTTATTCATGCTTAACTGAGATTTTGTGGAGTTCATAATGGTTTAGCTGTTGAAATAGAAGAGTCATGGCGGAATTTTTGCTCAATTTTTTTTTTATGGTTTCATACTTTTATGGTTTGATTACTACAATTTCTTAAGCAACTTTGTCATGCCTAATTGTTCTTATGTTTAGACTTTATTGCAAGCTTTCTTAGCTAGAGATCTTTTGGTTGTGAGTGCGATATTTGCTTGAATTATAGTTGAAATTGATTGTTGCTAATGCCTTTTTCCACCCATATTTTTGGCTATGTCTTATGCCTTCAACTTGCTCCTTCAATTTCATAGGAATATAGAATATTTGGTTGTACCACTAATGTAATGACCAAACATCTCACCAAACTACATAATTGGAAATTAAGAAAATTTATGTTGAGAATTAAGCAAAACAAGTACTTCTTTGTATTGTTTTTTCGATTTAAAGTTCAGTTTATGTGTTCCTTTATTGGATTTTTGGAAGTTAAAGTACTTATTCTTTGTAAAGATGGACACTAGTTGGATTGATTTACGGCCTGGGAATCCTGCTTATTATAATGGCTGCATGAAATTTGTTCAGCTTGCTAAGGAGACTCATGTTGAAGGAAAAACTCGTTGCCCTTGTACAAAGTGCAAGTTGAAGAAATGGCTTTTTGTAGATGATGTTGGAGGGCACATATAATTCAATGGTTTTTATAAAAAATATAGGAAGTGGGTTTTCCATTGTAGTGGTGAAGGGAGTGATTTCCAACAATCCCTTGGGGACCATTCCAATGTCATAGGTAGAGATGATATGGAGGGATTGCTTAAAACAGTGTTTAGGGCTAACAATCAACATTCTAATAATGAGCCTATTGAGGACTTGTTTGAAGAAAGTGATTTTGGTGAGGATGGGCTACACAACATTGATGGATACGTTGAATTTGCACATGAGGATGATGGTTGTGATGAATTCCCATGTCAAAATACCAATGAAGAAGCTAAGTACAACAGATTAATGGAAGGGTCTCATGAGGCCTTATATGAGGGTTGTTCCACGTTCTCAAAGCTTTCATTTCTTTTACACTTGTTTCATTTGAAGTGCTTGTACCATTGGCCTACTGCAGGCTGTTTTGGTGTCGAAACAATGTTGGCTATTGTGGTTGTTCTAGTTCTATTCTGCAGTAGTTTTCTTTTGGAAACACTGGTGGCTGTTGTGGTTGTTTTGGTGGCTGGTCTGGCTGGTTCAGGTGGTTTGGCAGGTTGGCTTGTGGGGAGTTTTGGTTGGTTGTGTGTTAAGCTAGCAGTAGCTCATTTTTACATACTACTAAGCTTACTAGCACATGCTACATAATTTTAAGTTAGTGTCAACATTAATATCATTTCTTTTATGTTATTGTAGATGATAATGGTAAAGTTGAATTGGTGAGTGGAATAATACTACCAGTTGATGTTCTT
Organism: Suaeda aralocaspica; assembly: GCA_016808085.1. Lineage (NCBI taxonomy): Eukaryota > Viridiplantae > Streptophyta > Magnoliopsida > Caryophyllales > Amaranthaceae > Suaeda > Suaeda aralocaspica. The sequence continues at coordinate 165,856 of PYUH01000002.1, forward strand.
AGTAGCAACGATCGTAGATATTTTGTGGAATTTAATGAGCTGCATCAACCAATTAGAAAAGGTGGACGTACACCTATTAGTTAAATTCCTTGGATACATAGCGAAGATGGGAGAGTATTGTCCAGTTGGAGCATTGACTTGGCATCATGTCGAAAAAGAATTAAAAGCTAAAATCGTCAAGAAGATGAGAGTATGTATATTATAGCTGGCCAATTATATTTTTCGTACTAATACATGTTCAGAAAAATTCTAATTACTTCTTTTGGCAGGACCATTTTATAATTCCTAATGAAGAAGTGTATGACAAATCAGCCTTGCAACGGGTGGACAAGTACTGGAGGCATTACAAACATGAACTGAAGAAGGCATATTATCAACCATATAAGAGAACTCAACAACAACACTATGAATTCAAACCATGTGGCATTTCAACTAATGATTGGATAAAATTACTTAACCATTGGTTCTCACCAAAAGGAAAGGTTGATCTAGTTTGGTTTCATTATATGAAATGATTTTTTTTTTTTGGTAAACAAACAAGACCAAAACATTCACCAAACAAACACAACCTACATAGCAGACTACACAAACACCAAAAATTACATCAAAAACCAACCAACTTGATCTTCACCATCACAAGTAGAACCTCCACACACCAAAACACCAAACCTGCAAAACTGTGCAACACAACAGCTCAACAACCTGTTGCACTCAAAGTGCAGACTGCAAAACCAAGCCAACTCTGCAGCCTAACACACCACAACTGAATCCAACTCTGCAGAAGCCAAACCAGCATAAAACAGCCTACCCAAAACTATTAACCACAGTTAAACACAGCCCCCACACCTCATAAAAAAACAGCCATATCAACTGCACCAAGAGAGCACCTGCACACCTTTGCTCTCAGTGTGCAGACTGCTTGCAATGACTTTTTTTCTTATGAATCTTGCTTATGGGGTTTTGATTGTTGTTGTAGAAATTATTTGAAATTGGAAAAGAAGCACACTCACTTCAATGTCAAACACATATAATGGGTGCTAATAGTTATGCAAACCTCCAAGATGGGTATGTGAGTACATATTGAAATTGTTATATTTTTCAATGATTATTTTCTACCTGCTTGTGTAATATATTCTATGACACTATGTAATAGGAAGCGGAGCATGGAAAACCAATGGGCTTGATCGAGGTATGGGAAAGAAGTCATGTCAGGAAAGATGGGAGCTTTGTTGAAGGCACAGTGACAGAAGATTTTCTGGTAAGCTACTCATGTTTATCCTTCAATTGTGGCATGTTAATATATTGGCAGAAGCTATTAAAAATATTTAGTTTGCCATTGTTTATTTTTTCATCTAAAAATGATGTGCAGGATGATGCAAAGGCTAAAGTGGAAGCATTGAAGCTGTGTGCCCCTTCTACATGTTACGAGGAAGATCTAGAGGATAAAGCATTTCATGCTGTTATGAATGGAGGAAAAGTTCCTAATTGACCTCAGGGTTTTGGATTTGGGGTGAAAAAGACAGATATTTATGGTGTTCGTGGTTTACTTAGGAAAGAAGGTTACGGAAAAGGTAAAATGAGATTAGTTGAGCTGGATTTTAATTCGAATTTGTCTCCTTTCAATAAGAAAAAGGAAGAGCTCGAGAAGCGAAATGAAGAACTTGCTACGAAGTACATCGAGAACAACAACTTACTCAAGACTGTGGTTACACAATTCTCTGATATCTTAGAGGTAATGTGCAATGGAAAAGCTTCGACAGAACTTATTAATGCTGCCCAATCAACCTTGGTTATGGCTTCTGAACAGGTTTTAATCCTAACTTCTCAATGTCACCTCTAATCAGTACTAAGAAAAAACAAAACTGATCAGATCATAACTGATCAGATTAGAACCGATCTGATCAATCTAGCCTGCTGCTTTGATTCAACTTTAAGTATTTTTATGCAGTTATTATATCAGATCAGCCTTTTGTGCATTTATTTTATCATTTTTTGTGCATGTGTTCTCAGTAACATCTATTATTTATAATTGAAAGGAGACGACATCTATTAGTTGTACAAGTTAAACATGTATTTGTGAGTGAATCTATTAGTGCAACATTTGTTCACTCATCTATTACTTTTAGAAAACAAAACAAATAAACATGCATTTGTTCTAATTCAGCTTTGTAATATTGCAATAACTCAACACAATTATCTACACTTCTTAATCTCACCAAACCTTAAAGCCGCTATTGCCTTATTCGGGATTGCTTTAGGGTTATTAATTTGCTTTGGCTTACCCTCAATCTTTATGTACTTGCTTTTTGTCTAAGCTGCTATGTGCTTGCTTTTGGTTTGGAGTATTAATTTTCTTTCACTTACTTGCTCACTACTATAAGATAGATAAACTAAGTATACAGACGATTCGGAGGTGAGTGAGGAAATCACCAAATTAATATATTACTTGCATGATCACCTTGACTTGTGCCCCCTGCCTCGTCTCTAATCAGTACCAAGAAAAAAACAGAACTGATCAGATCAGATCAGAATTGATCAGATCAGATCAGTCTAGCCTGCTGCTTTGATTCAACTTTAAGTGTTTTTATGCAGTTTGGTCTTAATATTAGTTGTTTCGATTGTATTTTGTGAAACTCTTCGTAATAATCATACCTTGTCGCTTGCTCCTTTTATTTTTGGATGATATAGAGTTTATATTTAAGTAATAATGTGCTGATAATATAATTCACTCACTCATTTTACAGTTCACTCGCTTCACTTGTAACTTAGATGATGTTATCAATTTTATTTTTCAGGTTAATACCTGTGGCAGTGATGATTTAACAAGTTAAGAAGCAAATGTCATTTCCAAGTGTTGAAGAAAAAGATTTCTACATTGAAGAAGTTTGCACTCTTTGTTTCAAATGGTTTTTTCAGCTTTAGCTTTTGTTAATATTTATGCTTGTTTTGGAGTAGTATATATAGGTTAGCACTAATTGTCACTGTTGGAAATAGATAGTTTGGCACTAATTGTTTTTTGGGGAAATAGGTTGGGGGTTACAAGTTTTTTGGGGTGTGAACTAGGCGTTGGCACTAATGGTTTAAGTTGTAATCATTGATACAAACTATTTCTTATTGTGAAACATTTTGGGCACCAATGCTAATTAATGTAAAACTTTTGGATCATATTATTATATATTAAATAATTCATATTTACTACATGTTGCGGCACATGATGATTATAATTGTTGATGTAGTACGATCGATACATATGCATATTGTAATATAAATTGGATTGCTGAGCAAAAAATTTTGCGCCAAAATATTATAATGCAAAATCTTGACGTATATTTGAGTTGAAACTTTGGCACATTATACAGCGAAACCGATTTTGCACATCAAAAAGCGTCTAGAATCTTAGGAAACATACAAAAACTTTGACACAAAAAAGTGTCAAGAATATTGTCCGGCACACTTAACAGTGTTCCCAATCTGGACTCAAAATAGCGTCAACAATTCTCCACGCCCAAATTCTCGATGCTTTTTAGTAGCGTCGAGAAAAAAAAATTCTAGACGCTTTTTTGAGTCAAGATTTGGCCAAAATAGTGTCACAAAAACACGGAATTTGTAGTAGTGTGTGGCGCGTTCACTACTCCTCCGATGTCTATGTTGAAGCAGTAAGATTCAATGCTAAGACATCTAGTAGCTCCGTAGCCGCAACCTGGTACCTGCGAAGAAGGAAAAAGATTGGTGTTATTAATAGATTCACATTTTAGGTATGGCTGATGCCTCTAATTACTGCGTCGTTGGCTAGCTATCATGCGGTCGTCGTAAGCTGGCCTTCGGGAAGCTTCGTCTTCTTCCATTCTGACTTCAGCTAGGGCTCTAGTTTGCACTTCGTTGAAAGTGGAGCACGGGTACCTAGTCAGCTCCTCGTACAACCTGAACCTAGGTTGGGTATGGCTATCATCTCCTTATTGAATCTGTCCAGGTAAGACCTAACAGCTTCATTGGGTTTCTGCACTATTCTGTAAAGATCACTAGATTGCTTCTTCATGGCACGACTGCTCACGAACTGATGGTAAAACCTGTTAGCCAAGCTGGAGAAATCTTCTATGGTCCCCGGTTTCAGATTCATCAGCCATTGTAGCGCGGGACCCGTGGGGGTTGCTCCGAACGATTTGCACAAGGTGGTCTCCACGACTTCATCAGGAATAGGTAGCGGCATCATCTTCTGCTTATATTGGGAGGCATGGTCCACTGGATCTGTTGTCCTGTCATATAGCTTGGCGAACGCCGGGACAATCAGCTTCTTTGGTACTCTTACCTTGGCCACTTCCTCGATGAAAGGTGACAAGGCGTAGCTGCGCTTGGCCTCAGTAGCTATGGGGATTGGGGCTCCTGGCAGCTTGGATAGTAGCTGGTACAGCTTCCGGTTCTGCTGTTGTAGGAGCGCCATCTCCTTAGCAGGTTTCTTCTTGGGCTGGTTATTCTGGTCCTCTCCAGGTTCCTCTACTTCTTCCTCGTCCGACGAGCTGTAATCGCTGTCGCTTTGATCCAGGTTCGCCATGCTGGAGATCTCGCTTGCGTACCTCTTCCTGGATTTGTTACTCTTCAAGGATTCTGGCTCCTTCTTGAGGTTGTCCATAGTTGACTGTGACTCTACAACTGCTTTCTTGCTATCTTCCTTGATCATTTCCAGCTCAGCTCAAGTCCTTTCCAACGCCTGCCTCATCTCTTCCATAGCCTTCATAAATGCTTCGGATGCCATAGGGTGGAATATTTTTGTTATCTCGAGGTGACGGAGTGTTTATGAATAAATGGATATTCTAGCTACAGCCCCACGGTGAGCGCCAAATTGTTTATGCTAAAAACTGCTCTAGCTAGCAAATCTTAGCTGGTTTTGGCTATAGCTAAATAATCATTGGTTTTGTTTACTTTGATGCAGAAATGAAATAATGCAAGGATGGGATGGGGGAGACACCAGATGTGGTGACGCGGAAAACCCCCCTAAATCAGGGTAAAAAACCGCGGGTGGCTTTGAGTCCACCAGTCCACTATTTAATGAAGTTGTTTACAATTACAATGTATGATACTAGCTAGGTAGCTATTATCTATTGTTGCTAAGTATCTAGCTTGGAAATGTAAATAGGACTTAAGTTGTAAGCACAATCGAATAAATAATAATGAAAAATAATAATTCTCTGATGATAATGATGTGTCTTGTGCTTTTTCCCCCCTCCTATTTTTTCAATAGAAATATTAAAATTTAACGAATAAATTTCAATAAAAATATTAAAATTATCCGAACAAAATACAAATATACTTTCTTAAAATACGTGAAAATATGGGGTATTACAGGCTGTGTAACGCCCTGGATTTTCCTAACTTCCTACTTCTCATTTTTCCGGAAAACATATTAAATTAATAAGAATTATATTAATTAAAACTACTAAATATGGAAAAACCAAAGTATTACCTCCACCGTGATAACGGTTTAGGCATTTATCAAAGTACTACCGCGGAAGTCTCAAACCAAAACATTTTAAAACTAAACTTCAAAACAATCTCAAATTAAAAATCAACTTTAAACTTGTTACACTTCGGAACCATATTAATGGCCCTTAAAAAACCAAAACTAATATTGAAAGTCTTTAGATATCAAATGACATCCAAAATAAATGTTAGTCTTCATAAGCAATTAAAATAAAGTAAAGCTATAAAACACAGCAAGTTCTCTCACTCCATCCCATCATGAAATGACTTACGCCCACTTGTACTGGCAGCTTTTCTTTTTCTAGACAACTACTCACCACAAGTGGGTCATCGTAGGGCCAAGTCCAAGAAAAAGCCATGCACACAAAACAAACAGCCAGCAAAGCTGAGTACATAACTACTAAAAACTATGACTATGCAGCAACTAAAAGAAATAAAACATGCACTCTATCTACCTTTGACAACCTTTTTACCTGTACATGGACTCAATTATTTTATTTATTATATTAAAAATATGGATCCTAAATCGAACGGGTTTCCTCCGTAAAATCATCGGCCTTTAGGGCACCAACTTGGGAGCAACTCCAAGAAGGTATTACTATGTCAAATAAAGTGACAGATATCCAACGCATTAAAAATAGAAAAGAGTACAACGTCTTGTACTCCAATTGGAAGTCATAGATCACTGTTCCATACAACTCCCCTCATTGTTCATAATCAAGGTATATACGTTCCAAGAGTTTTGATGCAAGTCCTCTTACACTTTACGTGATTTAACAGGTTTAGAAATGTTATGACTCTCATGCAACAGCACACAAAGACATGCATCCAATCAAGTAAGCCAATTTAATTATCTTCAACTTAAGGTGATTCCAATTTAAACTTATGTGTGTCCTTTAATTAAACTGAACCTCTTGTACCACACATTAACTGTGAGTGACTAATAACTTACTTTCTTCTTGACCACACATTAAGCTGTGAGTGGCAACTTGTCTATAAAAAATTGCTCATGACTTCTTTTAATTATGTGAATAAAAATTCACAACTACCTTTCTTGTTGATTAAGTAACTGACCAACTTAAAAATAACTTTCTTCCTTGAACAATAAATTATTGGCCAAATTAACTGATCATAGCATTCCAATTCAAGCTTATAAAAATTCAACCTTCTATTTAACATGGAATGCCATCATACTTTAAAAACATGCTACAAATAAACTTGCCATGCACATAAATTCATGATTCAAATCAAGCATACGAGATTTCATGTAATCAAGTATTGTTCCAGCATGCATTCTAACTCTTGTGTTTGTCTTTCGTACTTACGTACCTTGTAGAATAACTGTGCTCCGCCACAACTTTTACAAGTGGACTAGTTCAAGGTCTCCAAAACCGGGGAGGAGGTGCAGCGGCGATGGTCGGCTGGGCTGGGGCGCGCCTGCTGCGGTGGCGCGGTGGGTTCTGGTGATGGCACGGATCCCGTGGCAAACCACAAAACCCTTTTTTCCAATTTTCGGAACAACATGTTTTTGTTTGTTTCTTTTTTTTTTTTTCGGAAAACTCAAACTGCCTTTTTTTCTCTCTAAATTTTTTAAAATCCTAATGACTATTATGAGGAGAAAATCTGAAATTTTGGGTTTTAAGTGGTATTTATAGGCCCCAAATTAGGATTTGGAAAAGCCCTTACTAATCCTAACAAATGGAAATTACCTTTAGGTCCTTGCCTCAAAATAAATTAGGAAACGTTTGAAAATTCTTTTTTTAGAAGCTTTTAAAAATATTTTTAAACATAAAAATATTATTTAAGAACACAAATAATTACTTTCAACCAAAACTTGTTATTTATTTTATTATTATTAATTTCTTTTTATTTAATATGCTCATTGACATATTTATTATATTTTTTTTGAATAGAAATATTAAAATTTAACGAATAAATTTCAATAAAAATATTAAAATTATCCGAACAAAATACAAAAATACTTTCTTAAAATACGTGAAAATGTGGGGTGTTACAGGCTTTGTAACACCATGGATTTTCCTCACATCTTTTTTCTCATTTTTCCGGAAAACATATTAGATTAATAAGAATTATATTTATTAAAACTACTAAATATGGAAAAACCAAAGTATTACAACCATCATGATAACAGTTAAGGCATTTATCAAATTACTACAGTGGAAGTCTCAAACCAAAACATTTTAAAACTAAACTTCAAAACAACCTCAAATTGAAAATCAAATTTGAACTTGTTGCACTGCGGAACCATATTAATGGCCCTGAAATAAACAAAACAAAACTAATATTAAAAGTATTTAGAAATCAAATGACATCCAAAATAAATGTTAGTCTTCATAAGCCATTAAAATAAAGTAAAGCTACAAAACACAGCAAGCGCTCTCACTCCGTCCCATCATGAAATGACTTATGCCCACTTGTACCTGAAGATTTTCTTTTTCCAGACAACTACTCACCACAAGTGGGTCTTCGCAGGGCCATGTCGAAGACAAAGCCATGCACACAAAAAAAAACAGTCAGCAAAGCTGAGTACATAACTACTAAAGACTATGACTATGCAGCAACCAAAAGAATCAAAACAAGCACTCTACTTATCTTTGACAACCTTTTTACCTATACATTAACTCAATTATTTTAATTATTATGTTTAAAATTATGGATCAAGCATCGAACGGGTTTCCTCCTTAAAATCATCGCCCTATGGGGCACCAACTTGGGAGAAACTCCAAGAAGGTATTACTATGTCACATCAAGTTACGGATATCCAACACATTAAAAATAGAAAAGAGCACAACGTCTTGTACTCCAATTAGAAGTCATAGATCACTGTTCCATACCACTCCCCCAATTGTTCATACTCAAGGTATATACGTTCCAAGAGTTTTGATGCTAATCCTCTTACACTTTACGTGATTTAACAGGTTTGGAAATGTTATGACTCTCATGCAACATCACACAAAGACATGCATCCAATTATGTAAGCCAATTTAATTATCTTCAACTTAAGGTGATTCAAATTTAAACTTATGTGTGTCCTTTAATTAAGCTGAACCTCCTGTACCACACATTAACTGTGAGTGGCTAATAACTTACTTTTTTTTGACCACACATTAAGCTGTGACTAGCAACATGTCTAAAAATAATTGCTCGTGTCTTCTTTTAATTATGTGAATAAAAATTCACAACTACATTTCTTGTTGATTAAGTAACTAACCAACTTAAAAATAACTTTTTCCTTGATCAATAAATTATCGGCCAAATAAACTGATCATAACATTCCAATTCAAGCTTATAAAAATTCAACCTTCTATTTAACATGGAATGCCATCATACTTTAAGAACATGCTACTAATAAACTTGCCATGCACATAAATTCATGATTCAAATCAAGCATTCGAGATCTCATGTAATCAAGAATTGTTCCAGCATGCATTCTAATTCTTGTGTTTGTCTTTAGTACTTACGTACCTTGAAAAATAACTGTGCTCCGTCACAACTTCTAGAAGTGGTCTAGTTCAAAGTCTCCAAAACCGGGGAGGAGGTGCAGCGGCGGTGGCGCGGCTGCTGCGGTGGTGCAGTGGGGTCCGGTGATAGCACGGATCCCGAGGCAAACCCCAAAACTGTTTTTTCTGATTTTCCGAACAACTTGTTTTTTTTTCTTTCTTTTTTTTTCAGAAAACTCAAACTCTTTTTTTTTCTTTTCTCTCTAAATTTTGGAAAATCCTAATGACTATATCAGGAGGAAATTTGAAATTTCGGGTTTTAAGGGGTATTTATAGGCCCCAAATTAGGATTTGGAAAAGCTCATACTAATCCTAACAAGTGGAAATTACCTTTAGGCTCTTGTATCAAAATAAATTAGGAAACCTTTGAAAATTCTATTTTTAGAAGCTTTTTACTACCACTGAACATACAAGTTCAAGTTCCATTGATGGACACAAATGATTGTCATTGACTTCTTTCAGGTCGCCAAGGCAAATTGATGTTGACAAGGAAGAAGACTTAGTCGTTCACACTAGTCCCCTTTACAACCCAAACATAGAGGTTGACTCTGAAACTGATAGTAGTTTTTCTCTATCATCTTCTTTCAGGCCTTTTATGCTCAAGGAATCAGGTGAAATATCACAACTGGACACTGCCTCTATCATGGTGATTCATGAAAGCAAAAATATGGAGGAACAACTTGTTGACATGAATGCTCTCATTATCAAGTTGATAAAAGATGGAGAGGAAAAGGATGCTGAAATTAAGAAGCAAAATGAGCAAAATGCTAAACTGACGAAGAAGATTGGGAAGCAAATTGTTGAATCGCCCGAAAATGAGGAGGATAGTTCTGAAACTGAGGACAGTTCAGGTGACGAGAAGGACATACCTGGTGATCCAAAGAATGCTTTAGTTACTGCTCGACAAATTAAAGACATGATAGCTGAAGCAATCAAGAACCAAATAAGTTTCAGTGTAAAGGAGGATCACCGTTATGTGAAGCCTTATACCAAGAGGATTGATAAGCTGTGCATGCTAGCTGGTTATCAAACACCAAAGTTCAATCAATTTGATGGTAAGGGCAACCCTAAACAACATGTCACACACTTCATTGAGACATGTAACAACGCTGGTACTACTAATGACTTGTTGGTCAAGCAATTCGTTCGTTTTCTCAAGGGAATGGCCTTTGATTGGTATACTGATCTTTCCCCCCAACCAATTGATAGTTGGGAGCAAATGGAGGGAGAATTCTTGAATAGGTTCTATAGTAACAGGCGTGTTGTCATCATAGTTGAGTTGACTGACAGTACACAATGGAAAGATGAGCCTGTCATTGACTACATCAGTCGATGACAGGCTCTAAGTCTTGAGTGCAAGGACAGACTGACTGAAACTTCTGCTGTAGAAATGTGTATCAATGGAATGGATTGGGATTTGCGGTACATTCTTCGTGGAATAATGCCAAAGACATTCCAGGAGTTAGCAACACGGGCCCATGACATGGATCTTACCATTGCTAGCAAAAATAAAAGTAAAGAAAAATCAAAGTCTAAGGGCAAGAAAGAGTTCAGAAAGGGCGATAAACCCTCCGAAAGCTCTTCGAAAGAGTCAATGGCGATCACTACCACTTCTTCGCCTATCAAAATCTCAGGAAAGGCTAGGGAGGAGAAGAAGACTTCTTATTCAAGAGCTTACGGAGGCAATAATCCAACCTTGAAAGAGTTGCAAGCAAAGAAATATCCGTTCCCTGACTTAGACTTGGCTGGAATGCTGGATGAATTATTGGAAAAGAAGATAATTGAGTTGCCTAAATCTAAGCGGCCTGAGGAAATGAATAAAACATCTGATCCAAACTACTGTCGATATCACAGGCTTGTGAGTCACCCTATTGAAAAGTGTGTTACATTGAAGGAGAGGATCATGCATCTTGCTTAAGAGTGTAAGATTGTGCTTGACCTCAATAAAGATGTTGGGACCAATCATGTTGCAGTAGTAACTGATGTGCCTTCTCTTCAGTTGGAATTAATACATTTTGGATCTTTGGAGCCTGTTTTGGTGCAAGTCCAACCATCCAATGTTCAATGTAAAGCGGAGACACATGTTGAAAGGTGAGTGTCAAACGACGATGACAATAACGAAGGATGGACTCTAGTGACAAGGAGGCGTAATAGGAAGCAAATGACTGCAAAGTTGCTACCCCCTAATTACCAAACTAGAGGACAACAAAGAAATAAAACTGTTAAACGTCCAAAGAGGGGACCAAAAAAATCACAAAACATAAGATGATGCAAGATGAAGTGCTTAAACAAGAAATTGTTGCTCCTATAACATTAGAAGAATTCTTCCCCAAAGAGTACTTGAATGCCGTGACTGTCAACACAGTCTCAGTTGAAGTTGAGGAACATGAAAATGAAGAAGAAAAAGAAGAACAAAAGAAGGATGAACAAGTTAATGAGTATGAGGTGTCACCAAAATTAACCCTTCAAAATTCGGGGTCGTTGACGGATCCAAAGATATCGGCTATCCTTGATGCTCTCCCAACGCGTATGGGATGGAGGGAAATATTTCGTTTGCTATGAGAAATGTGTAAAAAATTGGCTTTGGCACTTTCAGCAGCCAGAGCTGTATTCCGACAGGGTGGAAGATGTTGGTGAAATCAAAGAAAATTATGATAAATGTGCATCATTTAATAGCGCCATAGTCTTTACTGATGATGACTTACTCATGGGATCTAAACCTCACAACCGTCCATTATTTATGACATGATTCGTTTGGGGTCAAAAGATTGGTCGTATTCTAGTAGATGGTGGGTTGGCTGTAAATATTATGCCTAAGTCCACAATGAATGAATTTGGGATCACAGTAGCAGAACTATCCCAAAGTCGAATTGTGATTTAAGGATTTAATTTGGAGAGTCAGCGTGCAATTGGCATAATTCGTCTCGATCTCACAATGGGTGATTTGACAACACCTACTCTTTTTCATTTGATTGATGCTAAAACTTCTTACAAAATGTTGCTTGGACGCCCATGGTTGCACGAAAATAGGGCGGTTGCATCTACCCTCCATCAGTGCTTAAAATACTATCGTGGAGGGGTAAGGAAGATTGATGGTGATATCAAGCCCTTCACTAAAGCAGAGTCTAACTTTGCGGATGCCAAGTTCTTTGAGAGGAACTTCGTCTGAAATATTGTCATCGCGAATTGCTTCAACAGGCAAAAAGGAAAACAAAACAAAGGTTGAGGCTCCAACACCACTAAACATGACTAAGTCAACTCCTGTTGAGAGGCAAATTCTTCCGAAAGAGAAGGCCAAAGAAAAATTTGAAAGCTTTCTTCCAAAGAAGACAGAGACAACTCCAGTTCTCTGTTATGTACCCAAGTCGCGCCGCAAAGAAGGCAAATCACCATTTATGTTGTGTTAGGATGTTCAAGTTAAGAATAGCCAAAATCAAAGAGCTACAACTTTGGTTAAGGAATTGAAAAATAAAGATGTTGTATTACCGTTGCCTAAAGATAATCAAAGTCAAAAGCCAATGACTTTCAAGTGGGTCGAAAGGTCCAAAAACAAAGGTCTCAATAAAGACAAGTTCGACCCAAAAGCATATAAGCTATTGGCAAAAGTTGGCTATGACTTTGAAAATCCCACGTTGATGGGAAAAGTCGTTGAACTTAAGGCAAACAGACTCAATGGTACGCAAAAGATGCATCAGCAGTATGGCGTTAAAGTAAAAGCGCCTAGGGTAGGTCTTGGTTTTGAATCATCTGAGTCTATCAAGATGATCACTATCGGGCGTAAGGCAAATACCTCTTCCATGCAATACATTACAGCATCGGAATTGGATGAAGGTGGGGGTGAAGACAATGACATGCCACCAAGAGGTCCTATATCTAATAGGGTAGAGCCATCAAGATCTAAAGCACGCCATTTTGTATTTGATAGGCTAGGCAAACGCGAAGATGTTGCAAAAGAAAATGATCAAAGCCTATCTCCGAAAGCTTTATGAATAAGGGATAAGCCGTTTGTCTTTAACAGGATTGGTGCAGCACCTAAGATTAAAAAGATGTCGCGACAATCAGTCTTTAGTCGTTTAAAGAGTAAAGCCAATGAAGCCAAGGAAGATGATCCCAAGAAAAGTCGTGTTAAGGGAAAGTATGATGCCAGGAGTGTCATTCCAAATAGGATGATGCGGAAACAAGAGGTTGATATCACCAAATGAAAACCTCTAAAGGCCAAGGGTCGGATTGTTATCATCTTTAAGCAAGATGAACCATGTGAGGAGTTAGAGAAAATTGTTACGTTGCATCATGTCACAGTGCAAGAATTCTCCAACTTAGAGGAAGAGGTTGAAACTGATGAAGCTTCCAAAACATTGGAAGATGGTGGGCAAGCCACGGTGGATGATTTGAAAGAGCTAAACATAGGGAGTTCTGAAGATCCTCGACCAGTGTATGTTAGTGCTCATCTTTCTCAGGAAAAGGAGCAAGAATACCATAAACTGTTATCTAATTATAAAGTTGTTTTCGCTTGGAGTTATAAGGAAATGCCAGGACTCAACCCAAAAGTTGCTATACATCGCTTGACAATAAAAAAGGCGTCAACCCAAAGAAACAACCTCAGCGAAGGTTCAGGCCAGAGTTAATCCCTGAAATAGAGAGTGAGGTTAACAAGCTCATAGATGTTGGCTTTATTCGCGAGGTCAAGTACCCAACTTGGAAAGCAAATATAGTTCCTGTAAGGAAGAAAAATGGACATTTGAGGATTTGTGTTGACTTTCGTGATTTGAATGACGCATGTCCAAAAGATGACTTCCCTCTTCCAATCACCGAAATCATGATTGATGCAACTACGGGTCATGAGGCTTTGACATTTATTGATTGTACAGCTGGATACAATCAGATTCAAATGGCAATTGAAAACCAAGAGGCAACTACCTTTCGCACTCCCAAAGGGGTATTTTGCTACAAAGTCATGCCTTGTGGACTAAAAAATGTTGGAGCCATATACCAACGGGATGCAAAAAATATTTGAGGATATGATGCACAAAGTTGTAGAATGCTATGTGGATGATTTGGTGGTTAAGTCCAAAAGAAGGAAGGACCACTTGGAAGACCTTCGCAAAGTTTTTGAGCGATTGCGAAGATGTCAACTTAAAATGAATCCTCTTAAATGCGCATTCGGCGTCACGTCTGGAAAATTTCTAGGCTTCATTGTGAGACATAGAGACATTAAGATCGATCAAGCTAAGATCAAAGCAATCCAAGAAATTCCACCACCCAAGAATCTCAAGGAGTTGAGGGGACTCCAAGGGCGCCTTGCTTATATACGATGATTCATCGCCAATCTTGCTGGAAGATGTCATCCTTTTAGTCATCTCATAAAGAAGGGTGCCTTATTTGAATGGGATGAATCATGTCAAAATGCTTTCCAAAGCATAAAAAATTATTTGTCTTCTCCTCTAGTGCTGGGGGCACCAATCAAGGGGAAACCACTTATTCTTTACAATGCCGTAGAAGAACGATCCTTGGGGGCAATGTGTGCCCACGAAAATGAAGAGGGTAAAGAAACTTCCCTGTATTACCTAAGTAGAACCTTGGTAGGAGCAGAGATTGAATTACTCTCCCATTGAGAAAGTTTTTCTGGCTTTGGTTTTTGCCATTCAAAAGTTGAGACACTACATGCAGGCCCATACAGTTCATGTTGTTTCAAAAGCAGACCCAATTAAATACATACTGTCAAGACCAGTACTGTCAAGTCGACTTGCAAAGTGGGCAATCCTTTTAAAGAAATATGACATCATCTTTGTCGCTCAAAAAGCTGTTAAAGGGCAAGCAATAACTGACTTCTTTGCGGATCATCCAGCTCCCGAAGAATGGGAATTTAAGGATGATGAGTTTCCAGGGGATGAGTGTTCTATGTGGATGTCTTGCCACCTTGGAAAATGTATTTCGATGGGGTAGCTCGTCGTGATGGAGCTAGTGCAGGGGTTATACTACTGTCACCCGAAAAGCATGTGCTAACTTATTCATTTTTCTTGACTCAACTACGCTCAAATAATGTGGCTGAGTACCAAGCTCTTCTCATAGGCCTCCAAATGGCTAACAAAATGGGAATAAAGGGATTGGACATCTTTGGAGACTCACAATTGGTCATAAGTCAGAAAGAAGACTTACTCCCCCTCCATAGCCGTGCTTTAAAGCTACTGTCCAAGTTTGAAACTACTAAGTTGATAAGTGTATTTTATTCCTATGTTTTACCCCCTTTCCAGGTTTATTTTGACTCTAACCAATGCTTTTCGGAGCTATTTTGGCTAACATTTGGTTGTATGGAGTTGTTTGTGCTTGTTAGTGACTTTTTGCAGGATTTCGGTGTTTTTGCATTGATTTCGAGGCAATCATATGAGTTACAACTAGATACTAGAAGCCATGGGTTAGAATTGAAGTACTCACGAAGCTATGATGAAGCCTGGAGTACCTAAAAGACGAGCTGACTTGATTTAGGCGAAAAAGTCATTTCCCCTGGGTAGTCGGGCGGATTTCGCCCGGGCGGAATTTACTTAGCATTTTTCAAGAAGATGGGACGAAAATACTGATCGCGCCCATTCGGGCGCATTTCGCCCGGGCAGTCGGGCGGATTGCTTCCAAGGCCAAAATAACTCGCTTCGTGAGCCCGATCGGGCGGATTTTGCCTGATTGGTCGGGCGGTTTGTCCGGAGCCCGTTTTTCACTTCTTTTTAGCTCGAGCATTGTACTCTTCATATAAATAGTTCTTGTGTTAGGTTTTTCTAGCACATTAGACATGAGATTAGAGATTATTTTTCTCCTTAGGGTTTTTTATTCAGTTTCTCTCCAGAACTCACTTTTGTCAAAACTTAATCATTCATTCAATACAATCGCAATTTCAGGTTCTTCTTTATTTCTTCTCTTGTTTTTATTAGTTCAATTATTTTCGTTAGTTTTAATTTTTAGTAGTATTTTAATTTTAGATCCTTTTTTGTCTTAGTTCTTGCTTTTGAGTTATTTTTGTTCTTGTTAATTAGTTTAATTGTTGTAGTCGTGTTTTCAGTTCCAGTTCTTATGATTAAATTGGTTCCTTTAGTTTCTATTATGCGTGAGTAGTGCCCTTTCTAGGACTAGGGGATCCATGGTTAGATTTTGATGCTTTATTCATAATTGTTAGTTTGGTTATTAATGTAATTGAATTCCTGTTGTCAAATTTTATTGCTTTCAGTTAAATACTGGCCAGGTTTAATTGTTAGTTTGATATTGTTGAAATCGATGCCGAAAGGTAAGATTACCACAATTAGATCATAAGGACAATAGGCAAAACGAGTCTAAGTGAGCGAGAGCCATTAGAGGAGTTTTGAAGGGGACTAGATTCGAGAGAATTAGTGGACCTTAATTCAAGGAAATTGATAATCTGTTAATTAATTGTGTGCAATTCATTTGTTAATCTATGGTGAACCAATGTCCTAGGCTTAGTCATAAATTCATTCCCTTAATCGACTCAATTCTAGTTTTAGTTAACTTTTTAGTCTTAATTCAACATTCAAAGTCCCTTTACACAGTGTAAACTTTTTAGAACTAATAGGTTTAATTGCTTCTCTATGGATTCGATCCCTACTTCTCTAGCTATATTAGTTAGAGTGGTTAGGTTTATTTTTGATAGGTGTGAGATAGCCTCATCAAATTTTGGCGCCGTTGCCGGGGAGACAATTTTTAATTCTATTAGTCGGGTTTACACTGTTTCCTTTTTATTTTTCTTAGTCTCAAAGAACTTTTTGGTTCTTTGAGGCAGTTTCTCATCATTGTTCGGAGTTACATATTGTGCAGGTTTACAGGTTTATGCAAACCGACCACGAGCCTGACATTTTCATTTTCCCTGAGCCCGAGCAAGTATTTTTTAAGCGGTTGAGACGTAGTATACGTCGAATTTTTCTTCACTGATCTATGGAGGAAACTGTTTCTGATTTGTCTCAGTTTTTTGAGTTCACCTTCAACCCGTTGTTTGAAAGATATTTAGAGGTCGAAATGGTCGAAATGGCTGCCGAAGGAGAAGGACAGGGTAGAGGACCACCACCGCCACCTGCGGCCCGTTCATTGACAAACTATTCCTTGCCTAGTACGGAGTCTATGGCTGGAGGTTATTCAGTACCCGATACTGATGCTGCTAATTTTGAATTGAAACCGGCCCTTGTGAATATGATTGAACGAAATCAGTTTTCAGGGACATTGAAGGGGGATCCAAATTTACATTTGCAGAATTTTCTTCAATATTGTGATACTATCAAGCAAATGAACGTTTCTAAGGATTACATTAGGAGGAGAATATCCCATTTTCATTAAAGGACAAGGCTAGAACCTGGTTGAATGATCTTAATATGGCTACAATTACTTGTTGGGAAGACTTGGCTCTTGCTTTTCAGAGGAAGTACTATCCACCACATAGAACTGCTTTATTGAGGAGTCAAATTACTAATTTCAATCAGGAAACAGATGAGTCACTTTATGATACTTGGGAACGGTTCAAGGATTTATTGAGAATGTGTCCTCATCATGGGCTTGAGAAGTGGTTTTTGGTTCAGTCATTCTACAATGGTTTGGGTAATGAGAGTAGAGCTTTGTTAGATTCTGCTGCTAATGGTCGATTCATGAACCAGGAGGTCAATGCTGCATATGAACTGATTGATGAAATTGCCACTCATAATTCACAGTTTGGTAACCTTAGAGGGCATTCCAAGAAGGGTGGAAAACATGTAGTTGATGATAAGTATGAGAGTTTAGCTGCACAGGTCAATGCCATAAGTCAGAAGCTTGATAAGATTGGTACTACAGCTCCTCCACCATCACCTGTAGCTGCACTTTCGGGATGCACTGACCCTTTCTGTTATTCCTGTGGTTCATTCGGTCATAGTTCCCAGTCATGTACCAGTTCAGTGGAGCAAGTGTGTGCCTTTCAAGCCTACAAGAACAACCCATTTTCCAATACATATAATCCAGGCTGGAAGGATCACCCATACTTCTCCTACAAGAACAATAGCAATGTACAGAATCCTCAGCAAGCTATATCACCTCAGCAGGCACCACAGCAGATGCAAAGATATGTACCACCACACCCACCAGGTTTCAGCAGGCCACCACTATCAGCACCACCATTGCCAGTTCAACCTAGTGATGAAATTTCAGAGCTGAAGAATATGATGTTGCAGATGCAGAAAAATATGGAGGCAATGCAAGCTCACAACAAGCACCTGGAGACTCAGATAGCTCTGATTGCACAATCAACTGCTCAGAGGCAACCAGGCCACCTTCCATCACAACCTGCACCTCCAGTATCAGTATCACAGGCATCACAGAATCCCCCGAGGGACCATGTCAATGTCATTACTTTGAGGAGTGGAACTGCTTATGAGGGTCCGAAAATGCCTACTGATGATGTTAATTCTGATGTTGCAGGTGGAGCTAAGAAGACCATTGATGTGGTGATTGAAGACTTAGAGACAGTTCCAGATAAGGAGGCCGAAGCACCTAAGAAGAAGGTAGATGACGCATCGATTGATACGATCTCGAGGTCAGTCGTTAGGTTGCCCTTTCCGAACAGGGTGACCAGGAGAAAGAATGATAATCATTTCAGTAAATTTTTAGATATTGTGAAGAATTTGCAGGTTACTGTTACTTTTACTGATTTGATAACTCAAATTCCTACTTACACTAAATTTTTGAAAGATATTTTGAGTAGCAAACGCGAGTTGAATTTGGTGCAGACCGTAGCACTTACAGAGGAGTGCAGTGCCATATTGTAAAACAAATCATCACCTAAGCTGAAGGACCCGGGAAGTTTTTCTGTTCCTTGTAACATTGGCCCACTGTATATTGACAAAGCTTTATGTGATTTGGGGGCTAGTGTTAGTGTCATGCCTTTGTCTATTTGCAAAAAGCTTGATATGGGTGCTTTGAAGGTCACTAACATTACTTTGCAGATGGCCGATATGACAGTGTAATACCCAAAAGGTATTTTGGAGGACGTCCCAGTAAGAGTTGGGAAGTTTTTTATTCCTGTTGATTTTGTAGTGTTGGATATGGAGGAGGATGCACACATCACTATTATTTTAGGTAGACCATTTTTGAACACTGCAGGTGCTGTTATTGACGTGAAAAATGGGAGTCTAACTCTTTCTGTAGGGAATGATAAGGTTACTTTCCACCTTAATGATGCTTTGAAACGTCCAATGATAGAACAATCATGTCATGCAATTTATACTCTTAATGAGATTGTTCTTAATGACCTGCCTCGATCCCCTAATAAGGATCTTCTGGAGGCTCCTTTGTGTTTGGATTCTTTTGTAGGTGACGGAGATAGTGATGATAACAAGATGTGTCAGGATCCAAAGAAAAGGAAAACACGTCGTAAGAAACGTCGAAAGCCTCGGAAGTCATCTCAACATGTTTTTAAGGTGAATAAGATAAATGGCGAGATTCCATGTAAGGATCATGAGACAATTGAGCGAACGGAAACCCCAAGCCTCTTTGAGTTTTTAACTACATGGGGTTCACGTTCCCTCTTTGACCCTCCTTAAAGTATTGGGTAACATGGTCAAGCTAATGACCTTAAAGGAGCGCTTTGCGGGAGGCAACCCGCAAGTAGTCTAGTTTTCTTTTCACTTTATTTTGTTTCCGTAGTAGTACTTCATACCTCAACCAAGTTTTATCTATGTTGGTGAGTGAGAGTGAGGGTACTAATGATTTTGGTCAAGTTCTTTATGAGTACAGGTCTCAGAACGTTGATAAGGTGAAAATTTGCAAGGAATTGAAGCACCCGTGCTTCCGCGGGCTTCGCCCGAGCACTCGGGCGAAATCCGCCCAATCGGGCACATGGGACGAGTGAGGAAGGCATGAATTTTAAAGGCAAAAATTTCGCCCGAGCAGTCGGGCGCAATCCGCCCGATTGGGCGCGAATGGCGTTTTTGAGGAAAGATCAGAAAAAAAAATTCTAAGTAAATTTCGCCCGAGTCGGGCGTAAATGCATCTCAGTTGGGTGAAATCCGCCCGATCGGGCGAATAGTCTTGTCCGCAGCAGTTTCACAGGATCATTTTCAAATGGACATAACTTTTCCTCTAGGACGTTCCACGGGGTGTATGACCTACCGTTGGAAAGATCTTTGAGTTTACTTTCCAATTAAATAAGAATCGTGTTGATCCAAATTTTACTTTGTGAGATATGGTCGAAACAGTGAGAGGTGGTCAAATTTCAATCCATGTATGCTACACGCAATATCGTCTACCACTCACGCCTTTTTCTTATCCTTGCACAACTTCATCCTTTTACCCATTTACATCATATTCCACCCTCATGACCCCCTAACCCCATCCACCATCTCTCTTCTCTCTCACTTTACTCCCTTCCAGTACTGAGGACATTGTTGAGTCTGGCTTGGGGGAGGTATGATTTATTGCTTTATTAGTATAGTTTTATTGCTTTTTAGTATAGTTTTATTGCTTTTTAGTATAGATTTTTTTCTTTATTAGGACAGTCATATGGTTTGTACTACTTGCTAGAAGTAGGAGTTTACATATGACCAAAAAAATTGTACTACTTTCCTAGTTTAGCTTTTATTGTTTTTTAGATTGAATGGTTTGAATGAATTGAGTTTATTTTTGATTTAAGAATTACTGAATGATTGAATGATGACTTCCCTGTACCCCGCTTTTTATTTAAAAATGTTTTTGATTGATTTGGGCATGTGATGAGTTATGTTTTGGGAATTGCCAGCTTGGACTTGAACTTGACTTAGCTTGAAACAATTTCTAATCTTGCCATTATAGCTATGTGTAGAGTAGAGGCTTAAACTGTGTTAACGGGAGGATTTGAGCCGCGTAAATTATCTTATGCTTATTTCTTTTTATGGGTGCTTAGTTCCTGGTGCTTATATAATCCATGTTTTGGCTATTGACTCTAGTAGCTTGGCTTTGGTGTGTTACATGTCGCGAATGATAAAAGGCATTCACTTCTTTTAGGAGCTTTCAGATTTTAGGCATTCCTTCACAAACTTTCCTTTGATCCTTGTTTTGAGCTTTTTACCCTTCAATTGCATTTTATCCACATTACAACCTTATCCGACCTTGTTCTAATCATTTGATATATGCCCAAGCTTGGCTTGGGGGGGGGGGGGGTTGAGGAGTTGTTTGGTTGTTGTTGTGCATTTGTTGGAAATTTTGGAAGATAGGAACATTGTGAAATGGTTGTTGATTAAAAGTTTAATCATAGGTCTCACATTAAGGCTCTGCATACCAATGTCTAGGCTAGTTTTAACGAAGAATTACAATGTTATATCTTTTATTGGCCTAGTTTTGTATGTGTGATGATTTTGTCCTTGACATGTCATTAAGAGTCGTGAGCCTAAGTTGAAAAAAAAAATCTTGAAAGTTGAAAAAAAAAATGAAAAAAAAAAAGAATTGAAAGATGTTGAAGAAGAAAAGCTTGTGATATTTGGAGTAGTTGAAATGTAAAGCTTTATGGTGTGATGTGATTCCATGTGAATTGGTTTGATGTTGGAGTTGATGTTGGAGATGTTAATTATGATCTTTGATTGTTATATGTGTATAGCCGCATTTACCACCACATTATCCCAAATTCTATCCTACCCATCACCCTAGCCACGTTACAAGCTTAAAAAGACCTTTTTGATCGACATGTACACGTTTTTAGTTCTTGTGAAGTGAGTCAATTGCCAAAGCTAGTGAGTATTACTTGCATTTCGAGTCGACTTTCACATTAGGATTGAGTGACTACCCTTAAACACTTGCATGAGGTGTGAGGTGTGGGTTTGGGTTCTCAAAATTTGCATTTAAACACTTATTGCACTTGCATTCTTATTTGAGATTAAGGGTGAGCTTCACTGTTTATGCTCAATTTTATGTGTGGTGTGACACCGAGTGAGCTACTCTAGTCATCGAATTCTATTTCTTACATGGCTGGCTTATTGATTTTGATTTAAGTGGATGGCGGTCAAGGGATTTTGATATGTTGGTAAGGAACTTACATTCTCGGAATTGCTTTAGTTGATTGTATTTTGAAAAGTTTTGGGGTGAAGTCATTGTTTAGTTTAGTTTGTTTGCTTGAGGACAAGCAAAGGTTTGGCTTGGGGGAGTTTGATAAGTGTATTTTATTACTATGTTTTACCCCCCTTTCTGGTTTATTTTGACTCTAACCAATGCTTTTCGGAGCTATTTTGGCTAACATTTGGTTGTATGGAGTTGTTTGTGCTTGTTAGTGACTTTTTGCAGGATTTCAGTGTTTTTGCATTGATTTCGAGGCAATCATATGAGTTACAACTAGATACTCAAAGCCATGGGTTAGAATTGAAGTACTCAGGAAGCTATGATGAAGCCTGGAGTACCAAAAAGACGAGCTGACTTGATTTAAGCGAAAAAGTCATTTCGCCCGGGCAGTCAGGCGGATTTCGCCCGGGCGGTCGGGCGTAATTTACTTAGCGTTTTTCAAGAAGATGGGACGAAAACACTGATCGAGCCCGATCGGGCGGATTTCGCCCGGGCAGTCGGGCGGATTGCTTCCAAGGCCAAAATCACTCGCTTCATGAGCCCGATTGGGCGGATTTTGCCCGAGTCCGTTTTTCACTTCTTTTTAGCTCGAGCATTGTACTCTTCATATAAATAGTTCTTGTGTTAGGTTTTTTTAGCACATTAGACATGATATTAGAGATTATTTTTCTCCTTAGGGTTTTTTATTCAGTTTCTCTCTAGAACTCACTTTTGTCAAAACTTAATCATTCATTCAATACAATCGCAATTTCAGGTTCTTCTTTATTTCTTCTCTTGTTTTTATTAGTTTAATTATTTTCCTTAGTTTTAATTGTTAGTAGTATTTTAATTTTAGATCCTGTTTTTGTCTTAGTTCTTGCTTTTGAGTTATTTTTGTTCTTGTTAATTAGTTTAATTGTTGTAGTCATGTTTTCAGTTCCAGTTCTTATGATTAAATTGGTTCCTTTAGTTTCTATTATGCGTGAGTAGTTCCCTTTCTAGGACTAGGGGATCCATGGTTAGATTTTGATGCTTTGTTCATAATTGTTAGTTTGGTTATTAATGTACTTGAATTCATGTTGTTAACTTTTATTGCTTTCAGTTAAATACTGGCCAGGTTTAGTTGTTAGTTTGATATTGTTGAAATCAATGCCGAGAGGTAAGATTACCACAATTAGATCATAAGGACAATAGGCAAAACGATCCTAAGTGAGCGAGAGGCATTAGAGGAGTTTTGAAGGGGACTAGATTCGAGAATTAGTGGACCTTAATTCAAGGAAATTGATAATTTGTTAATTAATTGTGTAGAATTCATTTGTTAAACTGTGGTGAACCGATGTCCTAGGCTTAGTCATAAATTCATTCCTTTAATCGACTCAGTTCTAGTTTTAGTTAACTTTTTAGTCTTAATTCAACATACAAAGGCCCTTTACACAGTCAAAACTTTTTAGAACTAATAGGTTTAATTGCTTCCCTGTGGATTCGATCCCTACTTCCCTAGCTATATTAGTTAGAGTGGATAGGCTTATTTTTGATAGGTGTGCGATAGCCTCATCCTAAGTTAGAACATGTTCCAAGAAGTGCCAATAAGATGGCTGACGCGCTTGCTAATCTTGCAGCCACTTTGGCACTGGGGGCAGAGGAGATCATGAATGTACCTGTGTGTAATCGATGGGTTGTGTCGCTTGATGAGGAAGAGAGTGATGAAAAGGTCAATTCAATAATTTATCTATCAAATTGGCAAGGAGGATTGGTAACAACCACTTACAGAATTACTTGGAAAATGGAAAGCTACCAAGTGATCCAAAGCGCAGGAATGAGATGCGTCATCGAGCTCCTAGTTTTACATACTACAAGAAAACACTTTATCGAAGGTCCTTCATGGCCTTTGGTTGAGGTGCCTTGCAGAAGATGAAGCGACATAAATTATGGAAGAAGCTCATTCTGGGATTTGTGGTGCTCATCAATTAAGCCCAAAGTTGCATGATCGTTTCAAAAGAATGTACTATTGGCCTACAATGGTACAAGATTGCATGGATTACGTGAAGAAATGTGAAGCATGTTAGTTCCATGCCAACTTTATTCATCAACCACCAGAAACATTGCATCCCACAGTGGCTTCTTGGCCCTTTGAAGCATGGGGACTTGATGTCGTAGGACCTATCACTTCAAAGTCGTCCACAGGCCATGCATACATTTTGGCTGCAACGGACTATTTCTCCAAGTGGGCCGAAGTAATTCAACTTCGTGAAGTGAAGAAAGAAAATATGGTTGACTTCATTTGAACTCACATTATATATAGATATGGTGTACAAAAACGAATTGTCACTGACAATGAGACACCATTTTACAACAGGTTGATGCATAGTCTTTGTGAAAAGTTCAAATTCACCCAACATACGTCGTCAATGTACAACACTCCTGCAAATAGGCTAGCTGAAGACTTTAACAAAACATTTTGTAACTTGTTGAGTAAAGTAGTGTCAAAAACTAAGTGTGATTGGCATGAGCGGATTGGAGAAGCTCTTTGGGCATACAGGACAACATACAAGACTGCAACACAAGCAACGCCATATGCTTTGATGTATGGTGTGAAACTTGTCCTACCATTGGAGTCGCAATTCCCATCATTACGAGTTGCTATACAAGAAGGCCTAACCAATGAAGAAATCAATAAGCTTCGATTGGCAGAGTTAGAAGCACTTGATGAAAAGAGGCTACAAGCTCAACAAAGTTTAGAATGCTACCAAGCTCGCATGTCACGGGCCTTTAATAAAAAAGTTAGGCCTCGTTCCTTTTAAGTTGGGGACATGGTGTTAGCAGTAAGAAGACCTATAATTACATCCCGCACGACTTGGAACAAGTTCACATCTAAGTGGGATGGCCCTTATGTGGTGCGAGACGTCTATACAAATGGAGCTTACAAAATAGTAGACAGTGATGGGTTGCGCATTGGTCCTATAAATGGCAAATACCTTAAACGATACTACACTTGAAGTGAACGAACAGTAGTAAAAGCTAAAAAAAAAGGTGTCACTAGAACTATGTATGGCTGCAAAGCGATGTCATTGACAAGTACGTAGGTAGCTTGAGTGATCAAAGAGATATGACATTCAATGATATATGAAGAAAGAATGAAAACTCAAGTCCAGCCAAACAATCAAAAAATAAAAACTATCTCCTAAGCAAGAGTATAAATTATAAGCCAAAATTTATTAAAAAAAACCTCTACTAAGAAAGAGTATAAACTATAAGTTTAAAAAAAAAATCCTAGCCCGCAAGAGTCTAAATTGTGAACGGCTAAAACAAAAATAAATTAATAAAATAAATAAATTAACGATGCAAGGCCTAATCAACGTCCATCCATGTTGTGGGTGTAATCGAGGATTGGTAGTCCAGTATCTGCCTCTTATATTCCTCAAACTCCTTGATTGCTTCGGCATCCCACATAAAAGTAGCATCTAGCTCTGCTATGCGTTTCTCTGCAGCTTGTACTTTTTCCTCGAAAGAATTTCGGGAATTTTTCTCTTCCTCCAATTTGAGGTGAAGAGCCTCAATTTCCATCTCCAACTCTTTCTCTTTCTTCAATGATGCATCAATTCCAGACTTAAACTGTTGAATATCCTTAGCTATTATATGTTTAGCATGCTCCACTTGGTCAGGGCGCAGACAGGTGGCAATATTATCTTATAACTTGAGAAAAGATTCAACAGTTGTGATGTAAGACTTAACTTGATGCTTCAATGGTTTGGGATCTCCCTTTAGTCCTTCAATGCCCTCATAAATAGCTGAAGCTTCCTTCCGCATTTTTGAGATTTCATGTAAAGGAGTTCCTTTAAGGGTTGTAAGCAGCTCTACACCAAATGACTTGATTGCACCCTTAAACAGTTTGCGAGATGAAGCACTGAGTTGATGGCTGGATGTAGGTGAGGATGGAGGAACAATCGGTTGAATTGAAGGGGAGCCGGTGGCCTCAGATTGAATCTCCAATGTTTCTGCAGTAGTCTCAAGTGAACGATTGCCAATCGTATTATGAGAACTAGTAGGGGAAGTTGAATGATTATTGCCCAGCAAGTCTCTCATTACACACAATTCTTTCCCTTGCCTAGGATTTGGCGCAGGGTCAAGTATTGGTTGAGAACCATTAGCCTCATCAACAAGAGAGTTATCAATGTTGATCTGCTTTGTCACTTCTAGCTCAAAATCTCCCTCCTAAATGAAATAGACAAATAAATTAGCAAAGGGGATTAAAAAATAAAAATTTGGAGAAAAGGGTAAAAAAAATGACAGAAAAAATGAAAGTACCAATAAGTTCAATCTAGTCACATGTTAAGAAGGTTCAGGGACATCATCAAAGAAACCGTCGATGTCAAAAGCGTCATACTCCGTATCAGTTATGATTAATGACCTTTTACTTTGATGTTTGTGCTTAAAATCAACATCAGATCTAACATCACTAATGCTATAACCGTCATGGGTACCGGTTCGATCTCGGTTGGATTTATCCTTGGATGATGAGATATGTACAACAAGATCATCATTGGTGTGCTCTCGAGGTGTATTGTGGACTTTATGTTGACTGACCATTGGTACCTCGTATGGCGCTTTTCCAACAGGGTCCTTGGAAGATTTATTGTTGACAACTAAAAGAAAAGCGATGACATTCTCCCTTAGATCAGTTACATATAGCTTTGCCCACCATGTCTTGAAATTACGGGTTTTCAAATCACACCAATCTTGAGAATAACTTGGAGCAAATAAGCGGGACTGACTACCTTTGTAAAGCAAGAGGTGTCAATATTCCAAGGCCTCCAAATATGTCGCGTCGCGATTACGATGCAGCGCCGAAGCATACTAGGGACTTCTTGACAAAAGCAAAATTGCCTACCAAACCGATAGGGCATGTAAGGCTCCATGTGGAAGTGCCCACCCAGTCTTAAAAGAAGGAAACTAGAGCACATAGACATAAGACAACCAAGTTTTGGAATCTCTAAGGTACTATCGTCATATAAAATTTCATGGTGATTCCTATTAAGCATGGTGCAACCAATATTTATAGTGTGTCCTTCATGTATGAGCTCACATGCCGCATCCCTATGAAAATATTTTGACCCTTGAGCTCTTGAAAAAGTCACCATCGGAGGACCTGGGGGAGCAATTTCAAGTTCATGATGAGTCTTAAAGTAGAATGCCAACCAGCCATACACATAGTGAGCAGGAAAGTAACAACCAGTGTGAGAGGACGGGGGATTTAGAGTTGGCGATATGGTTAAGTCCACGATAAATGCTGGCAAGCACTGGTGCAACTAAACTAAAGGTTACACCTCGCGCCATCACGGTAGCTGTCTCAAAGGTACTCGGTCTGATGACTCTGTTTTGTGAACTAGGGAGTGCAAACACACACAACCAACATGATAAGAAGGCCGCAACATAAGTAACCTCCCTCCTCAAATCACCATTAACTCCAAGTAAATCAAACATGTTGTATTCTTCTTGTGTCCATACGATAGACCCAGTTGCCGCAACATTGATATTACCACTTGGATCTTGAGAAGTCTTAGGACGGCTATCGACATATCTCTTTCTTCTATTAGGGGGTTTGTAAACTCTTGGTTTTTTCAACCAAAAGTCAATTCATTTCTTCGCAGTGACCCATCCGACTGAGTTGTCACGTTTAGCAATATGATGGTAGGCCATGCACAGAAAGTCACAAGCTGTGGATATGGACGAGTTCTATTCTCATCCCTTAAAGTGAGAGTAGCTAAATCAGGTACAGTCTCATCATATATATCCCCCACAAGAGGCAATCCCCCAAGCTTGTGAAGATCCCAAAGTGAGATCAACCACTCTCCAGTGATGGTATGCAATGTATTAGTGGTTGGGCACCAACTTTCACAAAAATCCCAAAAGATAAATCTCTACCATAAGAATAAAGTGAGGCATAAACAGCTGAGCGAATGGAACATAAATCAAGGATATCCCCGGAGTGAGAGAGAACATCTTCAGCCCATTCCCAATACCCTTCAATTAAAATTGTTTCGCCGGGAACCTTAAGACTACTAGCTAGTCCCTATTGTGTCGAACCAGAAATTATTCGTCGCCCAAGTAAAGAAAATTGAGTGATAGGTTCTAGAGAGGATATGAGCAGTAGATGGCAAGTTATGTTCGCTTGACAATGGCTTCAACATGTCACTCAAAAAATTCGTTCGTTGAATTGATGACTTGACACCATTCGAGCAACGTAGTGATTTCTCAATGGCAAAATAGGTGCATGTTGAAGCTTCATCATCCACATGATTGACTATAGAAAGGAAGTGGTGCTCCACATCCTTGAATTGATCCTTCTTCTTAAATTCTTTCAAAAGTACCATCCTACAAAAGAAAAAAGGAGGGAGTTAAATGATGACACAAAGAGCGTTGTAGCTGAATGTGTTAAAGAAAAAAAATAATAATAATCATTAAAAAAAATTGTTAGTCTAGTCCAGGTTGCTCACAATTATTTGGTTCTTCAAAATAGAGGATAACCATCATTAGAATGTCAGACACACTGGCGTAGCCTAGTTGGGTCCGACATCCCTGGCAACTTTTCACGATAACTCTCATCCACTATGGTGACTGACCTGCAAAGACATGCAAATACACGCACCCATAAAAAAAGTGACCGAAGAATTGCATGCGCATTAAGACGATCAAGGTTTACAGTGCAAGGTGACAATTAATGGACTTATTGGAGTACGTCAAGGTTAAGAGGTGTCAAACTCATCCTCTTTACCGTGGATCACTATGTACAGTACATATAGGTTGAGTTATGATAAGGTAAGTACTAACAGTGATCGAGAGGAAGCCACACATATACAAGGAAAATAAAAATTCAACAGTGCCACATTATACATGCTACAAAAGGGAGTGGCCTTGATGCTGTATTTGTTTCATCATGAAGAAAAAAGTAAAGTGGTGATAATTAGTAATATACTAGCACACCAAAATTTCATATCATATGAAACTAATTAAAAGTGATAAGTCCAAGTCCATCAAAATAGGAAGCATTGCACTAAGTAATAACAGCAACATTATTGAGTCAATTAATAGTCAAAAAAAGGGAAAGAGCCAAAAGTTACAAAGACAGAGGTAATTATCAAGGAAGAGCCCAAGTTTGGAGCTTCGGTGAAAAGATTGAAATAACATAGTATTGATTCAACAGGGATACTTAAGCATTCAAGAGGATAATATTAAGGTCAATTATTATCAAGAATGGACAATGCAATAAGCTTGTTATTTATAAATGCTTACTTCGACTATGGAGGATGTTACGGAAAATCTTGACTTTTGGCGTCGTAATTGAAACAGAGGATGCGTATTACTACATACAAAACGAGGAGAGAATTACACACATAGTAAAGATGGAGCAATAAAACTGGCTAGCAATTTTGAGTACCTACCTCGATTAATGTAGGTGGTGCGGCAAGATTTTCACCTCGACGTGACGAGAGCGAGACAGAGTGCTATCAAAAACACTGATTCAAAGGTTAATAGGTAGTCGTCGTCTTGCTGTCATGATCATCAACGAAGATAGCAATAACGACAAAAGTTAGTTATTGCGAGGTTAGTGAA
Organism: Suaeda aralocaspica; assembly: GCA_016808085.1. NCBI lineage: Eukaryota > Viridiplantae > Streptophyta > Magnoliopsida > Caryophyllales > Amaranthaceae > Suaeda > Suaeda aralocaspica. Next base: position 195,483 of record PYUH01000002.1, read on the forward strand.
CCAAATTAATTTAGAGTCAACCATCAAAGGAAATAATAAAAAGAGGGACAAGCGGTTTAGTATGACTTTCACTGCCGGACTGTTATGTTATACTGCCAATAAAATAATGATGATACCAACTTCTTACGAGGGCTGGTTGAGTGGAAACATGAAGACTGATGTTACTATAATATATTGCCAAAATAAAGTAGCAGCACTTAAAGTGTAATAGATCATGTACTCATCATGTGCATAATTGCATGTGAATGTAAAAAATAAAAAAAGCATCAAGGTGGCCATAAGCTAGCTCTGCTGCTTGTGCAGCTCTCAATTTGATATATTGTGAATGCTTGTTTATTGTCATGCACCCATCCCGTAAGACCAAAAAATAGGAAAGAGAGCATTTACATAAGCATTTAGATTAAGCAATTATATTATATTAATCAGTGAATAATGCATATGAAACCAAAGAACAAAATATTATTCATTACATGAATGTTATCATATGCCACGTTTAAGTATTGACAAATAAAGACGCTTATTGTACCCGTGAGATAAGTGACATTAAGATTATGTTTTGATAATGGATCTGCCACGGGTTTAAAAATAACATTACCCAATGCACTGGAGCCCGGAAGAATAATATCACCATATTAGTACCAAATTGAGGCGCCAAATTTGAAGAGAAGTTGAAGGGGCTATCTAAGTAATCAAGACAATAGCAATGCTCATACAAATAAGTCATCAGAGGGTAAATATAGAGAAGTAATATGTGTTTGGTTGAACTACTACCTCAACCAGGAAAGAATAGTGTTGCAAGATTTTGACCACGAGATTACAGCAGAGTGGCACCAAAGATATGTAGTACACCAAAGTATCTCATTGGGTTCAATGGCTTAATTAAGTTTGGTATTATGTCAAACAAAACACCATGAAAGTTTAGTTCTTAAAAGAGGTAGATTCTGTTCATCAAGAACCAAGACATAAACAAGTTTAATTGATTTGTTACCTCAACCAAAGGATTACGTGGAAGGCTTCGAATTCGGAGATGAAATCGAATCGGAGGCGCTAATTGGTAAACCGGTAAAAAGGGAAGCAAAGGCGTGACACTGCTCATGTATTCATCGGAGAAAGAAAGGGTGGTCAAGAGAATTCCATTTAAGGCATTAAAAAAAAAGCAATAAAAACAGAAAGACATGACAAAGAGGAAAAAGAAAAAAAAAACGAACAAAAAAGAAGTCAGTGGCTACATTCAATTGATGCAAATGTACACTGACGAAAACGAAGTGAAGAGTCAATGGCCACGAAACTAAGTAAATTAAAGAAACAAAAAAGGGATATAATGGCCTTAATTTCAAGGAAACAAAAGAAAAGGGAATTGAATTAGCAATGAAGGAAAGTAAAAGAAATATTAGGCCAAGGATACCTGCAGACTATGGTGACGAGGGCTTCGTATCTTAGAGAAAGAAAGGTGAAGTGTGATTAGTAAACTGTTTGAGGGGTAATTAAATAGGGGATCAAAGGCGGTTACCAAAGATTTGCCTTGGCCAATTATTAATTAGGAAAATATATATTGAAGGATCAGTTTTGCTTGTTGGGTAAATTTCTATCTTTCGTTTAAGTGCAATTAGATAAAGGTGGAACTCAAAAGAATGTTCCGTAAAAAAAATGAAAATGACTTAGCCTCTATGTGAGTACGTGACGTAGTTTAAAAAAATATACCTATGACTTCCAAGTCAAATAGGTCAACACCTTGTCATGAGCAAACACTTCAACTTGTGTACATAACTTGGACTTTAAATAAATAAAATGACGACATCCAAGTCAAACATGTCGATACCCCGTCACGAGTAGACACTTCAAATCGTGCACGTGACATAGTCTCGAGGGGGCAATTTGTAGACACCGAAAATTTATTAAGGTGTATAAAATAAAATAAATTAAGTATTTGAGTTAATTGGAATTAATATTTGTTCAATTTAATTAATTTAACCCTTTTAAATTAAATACCCAAATTAATTATATAATTTGGGTCATAATTAAGTTGTTTTGGCCGATTATATTATTATTATTCCAAATAAAATGTCTATTAGGCCAAAGAAGACTACAAGACCTCCAAGTCATCAAAAGAGTCCAAGCCCATATCACCAAGTCCAAGATAAAGGTCAAACTCTTCTATAAATACACATCATCACCTCAGAGGAAAGAGGGGGGGGGGGGGAAGAGAAATTCATTGGGAAGAAAGTCAATCGAAGACATTCCAAAGAATTTACAAACTCTCGCTGTCAGCAATCAATAAGCACTACAAAATTGTGCCGATTGTTCAGGGATACTCAAATACATTCAAAGTGACATTGAAGTTGGTCAACCCCCACTCAAATTTGGTTGACATTAACAGGTGTCATCTTTGGTTGACGTTGGCAGATGTCATCTTTGGTTGACGTCAGCAACTGTAAAATTTGGTTAACGTCAATAGGTGTCATCCTAGCAGTGGAATAAAATCAAAAGACTTAGTTTATTTTCTATATATAAACTGTTTACAGAGATTGCACCTGCATTCAAATTATTAATAAAATATTGTTTACTTAATTGCTTGTCGTTGACTTTGACTTGAAATTTACTAGCAATAGTATGATTAATGTTGCTTCAAAAGGTAAAAGAAAAACATAAAGATGTTACTACCATTTCAGCACCTTATCACTTTCAAGTACTAATTTATCAGTTTCAACTAACTTTTTTGCTTGAGCTTCATCTCTGCTAATGTTGGAAAATATAGGCTTAAGTTATTCATGCACGGGTCAATGTAAAAATACTAAGCCCACTAGAAGATAATGCAGGAATCAAAGAAGCTCATGCATGACAGTTACTTTGCTCCAAAAGTAGTTGAAGAATAAATTTAAAGTGCAAATGTTTTCCCTCCTTAATCAAGCATGGAAGTTACTCACTAGCAGTAATCCTCCGATCTATAAATAAAAGCAATATAATCAATAGCGAAAGAAGGACATCATCAAATCTCAAGCATTACTTATATTTTCTAGTGTAGCCTAGCCTTAACACTAACCAAACCCATAGTTGGGTTGTAGTTGTTAGTTCTTAGACTTAGGTTATGTTCTAGTGCTGAGCAAAATCCCCTTGCTTGTACTCCGATTGAAGTATATAGGAAGCCATGGACGTGATTACTTTCAAGAATCCTCTTTAATTGTCTAGCTTGACTTATCCTTTTATGTGTTGAAAAATGCCTATAAGTTTCTGGCATGTATGAGATTTTCGTGCTTTAATAAAAGTTTTGTTGTTTTGTGTGCTCTATTTCATGCTTTTTCTCTTGAAATTTATTGCGTTGTGATCTTGTCTCCAACTAAATTACAACAAATTACGTTAGAAGTTTTGACCTATTTAAAAGCGGTAATCCACAAGGACCTTGCTCCTAAGGCACTCAATACTTAAGTATTGGGTGTCAAGTGACTTGTTTGCAAAAGTTAACGAGAAAGATTTTTGCACCAACAAAAGGGAATTTACAACAACTTTTTCGAGGGGGTTATTTGGGAAAAATTTAAATATTATTTTTCAAGAAAATATTGTACATAAACTCCACAAGGATCAACAAATTCTTTGCTGAAAAAAAATGCAAAGCAACACTTGAGTGGCCTACAAGATTATAAGGGTCTGTTCATTTTAGCTTTTTTCATTTCAGTTCAACTCCAATAACTTCAATACAGTTCATAATTTTTCCTTCTCTCATAAACAATTCATTTCACATAATTTTTGTTCAATTCAAATCCAATTAGTTTAGATTAGTTCAATTCAGCTCCAATCAGTTCAGTGTAGCTCAGTTCACTTGTTTTCAGTAAATATGAACATGCGCTGAACATTAAATGCTAACTTGCTAACAATAATACCTAAGTTCTAGGACCAAGCAACTGATGTAACCGAGCTTTCTTTAGAGAACCGGTCCTCCCTCTAATTATGTGAGCTACTTTCTAGATCAAGTGTTGAATCACCATATGGATTTGGAGCTTCCCCCCTCCAAAACAACTTGGAAACACTTGTGTTGAAAATGAAATATCATCTCTGTTACAAATAAAATGCAATGATTAAACATTTTTTTCTTGAAATAGTTATTATACTAGAAAAGAAAAATCAAAACAAGGCTTGAACACTTAACTTTTCATTCGCTTAGTTCAATTCGAACCATAAAGCTATAAAAGTTTTTATTGTCATTCGACAACAAAAGTAATGCTATACGTATGCACTAAATTTCTTATCTCCCAAAAATTAACTTTCTTATTCTACTATCAAAGAACTTAGGATTTGGTTGGTGAAGGGGAAAGGGAAAGAAGGAGAAAGGAATGATACTCCCTTTGTTTGAGAGAGTTGTTTGTTTTGTTTATAAGGGATGAATTATATTTTACAATCATCCCCATACATCCACCACACCACCACCAGTGGACACGCCACAATGGCCGGCGATGGCCACTAAGGCCTCACCTTTTGTCAACGGGTCAACTATTTTCCTTTAGACGATGGGAAGGGTCATCGCATACGGTGAATACACTTGGCTTGGAACAAAACTCCAATAAAGGCAACAACCACACTCAAAATATTTTTATAGACTAGAATAACCGCGTTCTCATTGGCCAAGGTGAGGTGTGTCAATTATCCCAAAGTTAGGTCCTGCACCAGATTAGTGGAATCGGGACGGGATACCTCCAAGTCGTGTTGTCCTCTACTAGATCTCTTTTGTAATTCTGATCGTAGTGTATCAAGCAACATTACAATAGAATTAACCTAAAGAGCGCACCACTTGATTGCTTACTAGGCGAGTTTATTTAATGCACACGTATTAACTAAGTTTGGTGATCACTTTATTTATATCACGTTTAACCTATTCACGATTCGAGACTTTTATGACTTGTGTGACTTTATGTGACTTCACAAACCCGGTGTTTATTATTAGCTTATGTCTACGTGAAAAGCCGTCATCATGACTTACATACAACCGCAATCACTTCAAATAGGAAGAGCAATAAAGTCATGTAAGCATGTTAGAAGCTTAAAAGAACTAACATGTCATCATGCCATTGCGAGAACCTTTAAAGTTCATGTCATCATGTGTAATCCCTCCCATTTTTGAGACTTTATATCATAATTATTTATGATTATAATGTATAGTTTGAGAAATTTCAAAAAAAAATAATAATAATAAAGTTTTATTATATTTACTCATAAAGGTTTTATGAGGTTTTAAATAAATTATTTTTGCAAGGTTTTATTCAACAATTAATAATTATTTCCAAAAGAGGTTTTGAATATTTATTTTAATTTCCAAAAATAGCAATAATTTTCTTGGGCTTTGTGCCATATTAGTTTCAAACCGTTATGTCCATTTTCAAGTGTTTTTGAAAATTATGGGTTAAGCCCAATTAGTTTCATGACTTAAATTTTGTTTATGATTTAATCAAATTCATTATTTCATAAATATTTTGACATCAAAAAGGATATATTTTCAGCATTTTAAAAATATTTAGTTAAATACCAAAATACTTCCAAAATAACAAACTTACCATATTTACAAAATCATATCTTATGTTGAGATTTGATCCTAACCAAAATCAATCTATTTTTCCCCCTCCTATTGCTGGTTTCCCTAGGGTTGCAAGCCCTATATATACCTTAATTCATCTCAAATTCACTCCTAAAAGCCTCACAAAAATCAGAAAAAATAAAACCCAAAAACTATTTTTTTCTTCTTTGACATGTTGTTTTCTAGCCACCACGACCAACTTAGGCCACCAAATCACACGCCACTACCACCATTCGAACCTACATACTCTAGTCAACAAGAAGGTACTAATTTCCACCATCCTTGCAACCTTTAAGCAGCCCAAAAACGTGCCCAAAGTAGCCTACTCACAAGCAGGCCACAATTTTCCAAAAACAAAGAAATTAAATTGTGTTTTGTGTTAAATAAATTTCTAAAATTCATGATTTCTATTTTATGATGTTAAAATGTAATTATAGAGTTTCTAAAAGTATAAAAATATTTTTCAAAAATTAATTTCATAATTTTTATGAATTAAATCGATTTAGCTGTATACTAGCGGTTTTTGTAGATCTAATCATAAACCTAAGTTTTAAGTAATTCTAATGCATGAAAATTATTTTAAAGGTTGTATATTAGTTATATAACATGTTTGTGGAGTTGGAAGAATTTTTATTGTGGGTTATTTTTCTAATGCAAGGAGAATATTCCGTAGAAAGATCGTTCTAAGGGTTTAAGGAATTTTGTGACCAGAGTGTGTGCATCCTACCAAAGGCCAATAGCATGAAAGTGTTAGTTTATGGCTCTAGTATCATGTGTAACAAGTTGGAGTCGAGCATGTTGAGTTCCTAGCTTTTGTTTTGAATGATGACAAACCACATTGAACTATTATATTGCATGTAAGTTTCTGTCTGCATGTGCAGGTACTAAAGAAACAAGTATAATGATGACAAGATAAAGCTCGAGAAGCCAAATCTTGAAGTTTGCATGAAGACCAATCTCATAGAGTCCAACTGGTAGGTCTTAGATGCAAGGTAAGTGGTATGAAGGTTTATAGATGCACTATAAAGATTGAGATTACAGAGATGCACTAATTATGGATGACAAGGACTTAAGTTACCTGGCATACATAATTATAAGTAAATTTGGCTGACTGGAACAGTCTAGGAACAGTGCTGAACCAGTCCCCTCGAGTTTACTTCATACATCCGTATTTTAGGAAAGTTTATTTCCGCGCAAAATTGTTTAAAAAAATAATACGGATGTTGGGATTGCCATGCAAGGCAAATATTCTTAAGTATGGCAAGTATGTTATATAATATTGTGCTGATTTTATTTGATTTCAAATAAAATCAGTGAGAATATTTTCCCGGAATTATTTGTATAATTCCAAGGAAAATATTCTCTTGCAATATTACACGACATATTAGCCAAAGGCTTATTTAAGGACATCTGCTAGCATACAACCAAGAAAAAAACTTTTGCACGAACAAAAACTGAATATTACGAATTGCAAAAGCTTTCTCTAAGTCTCAATCTTGCATAAAACCTCATAACCACATTAAGGTCTTAATATTCTCTCTTTTGTAATTATTTAGGCTAATTGTTATTGAGAGACAAAGAGTTGTAATTTGAGCATTTTGTGAGTTTATTTTGCTGGGGAAGTTGATCTGGGATGATCTTCATTAGAACCTTCATAGAGGAAGGTTGAGTCGAACTTCCATATGTGGAAGTTGGGGAATCATATTGTGCATAGGTGCATAATTTAGNCAGGAATAGTACGTAGACTTATTAGAAGTCGAACGTCGTTAAATCTTGGTGTTGTTTATTTTATTGCATTTTTGTTTCCGCTGCTTGAGAACCGCTTCTTAATTGTTCTCACAATCAATCGAAAAATTTACAACAATCTCACGATACTCAATCACACCCCCCCCACCCTTGAGTGTCACTTGCACTTTCAATTGGTATCAGAGCCTAACTTCTTGAAAGGGTAACACCTAGAGAAGGAAGAAAAGATGAATACTTAAGAGATGATGAATGGAAATTCTGGATCAAGGCTGCCCAAATTTAATGGAACAAACTATCCCTGGTGGAAGAATTGCATGCAAAACTTTGACATTGGCACTAACTATGAGTGTTGGATGATAATAAAAAATGGACCAAAGAAGGTGGCTAACAACGCTGATGGAACAGAGAAGAAGGAGAGTAAATACACTAGCACATATCTTAAGACACTCGAGAAGAACGCAAAGGCTATGTCACTTCTTTAACAAGGTATTGCTAATAATGAGGTAAGCCGTATTTTAGCATGTTCTACTGCAAATGAAATATGGGAAAATCTAGAGTTAGCCTATGAAGGCACTAATGAAGTCAGGAGATCTAAGGTTGATATGCTTATGTCTAAATATGAAGCTTTTGATATAAATAGAGATGCAAATATAAAAGATATGTATACTCGTTTTATGTCAATTATTGATGAACTAAAATCTCTTGGCTGTAGGGGCCCCGGATTTTAGGGTCCCAAATTTTTTGGTCACCTTTCCCAAGTCGTCCATAGGTCGAGTTAGACCTAAAAAATTGGCTTAAGGAAAGGTGAAATGGACTATTTTAGAAGTATTTTGCAAAAAAAAAAGGAGCGCAGGAACTTCAGTCGCGCTAGCGTGGTAGCGTGACAGAGTTTGTCACGCTAACCGTGCAGTGCTACAAAGCTTGTCACGCTGCAGGTGCAGCGCGGCAAACTTTGTGACGCTGCGACGTTAGCGTGACAAAGTCTGTCGCGCTACACTATTTTTTGTTTTTTTTTATTATCTTTTTTTTTTCGAGTGAGATAATAATATACGAATACGGACGATGCTAGTAAGAAGTCGCCAATGAGTTTTAGGAACTAAACTCATAAACCGTGTATTTAGATTCGATACGAATGGGACTCGAATAAGGGACGTTTGTCTAAATTGCACGGAAATCCTCTCCGATCCCATGGGGATGACTCCAAGTTGTGGTCGAGCGAACCAAAGATTGGACTCAGGGGCGAAGGTACTAACATGACGGAGTGCGTCGGGTTAGCCCATAGGCGGCCATTACTAGTTTCCTCTTAACCATACAGAAATTACATTTAGAATCACACAAAAATATCAATTACAAAATTCACAAAAAAAAAGCATTAAATTGTTAGTGAATCACAAAAAAAAACTAATTAATTTAACTCAAACCGTTATTAAAATCAATTTAGGGAGTTTAACAATAATAACGTGATAAAGCAGTAAATAAATAGTGAAACAACAACTTAAAAGTCCATAAACATGATTTTTAGGGCTCTCAGGAAACGTACCACTTCTCCTTTGAAGATTGTCTTCGTCGAGTATTAATTTGGGCGGAGTTTCGAATTATTGTTTCGATATTATTAAAATTTGTAGCCACTTTTTAGTAAAATAAATAGCAAATAAAATAATAAATAATTATAATAAAAAAAAAGGTTGTTAAAAGTAATAATCGGATTATTTAAGTATGAGGAAGAAAGTGAGTTAAAAAAATGTCTTGAGAAACGAAGGAAATGAGGGTTTTTATAACAGCGTGGGAACCCTAATCGCGCTGGGCCGCTAGCGTGGTACGTCGAATCGCGCTGACCCAGTAGCGCAGGGAACCCTACAATGCTACTAGGGTAGCGCTGTTAGCTTAGTCAGGCTGAGCTGTCAGCGTGACTAAATTAACCGCGCTACCTTTTTGAAACATCTTTTTTTTTATTATTGTTATTATTTTATTTTATTCATTTATTTAAAATAGTAAAAGAGGCATTTGGATGAAAGGTCTGTGAAATAAGAATGAGATTTATTTTTAGGCCCAAGTATACTCGATTATCCAATCTTCTAGAGAAATGAGTTTTTTAATCATCATAGAGTCCTGTCGCGGGACAGGGGACTAAATTAGGTGTCTACATTGGCAAAAGTTTCACTAGTGAAGATTTGCTTCAGAAAGTTTTGAGAAGCTTGACCGGTAAATGGTTACCTAAGGTAACTGCAGTGCAAGAAGCCAAGGATCTAACCACTTTGACTGTAGAAAAACTTATTGGGTTATTAATGACTCATGAGATGTTAGTAAGTACAAAGGAGGAAGGTACAACCAAAAGCCGAGGGCTGGCCTTGAAGGAAGAAGAAAATGAAGAAGATCTGGATGAAATAGGTCTCATGGCAAGAAGGTTAGAAAGAAGCCTCAGATCTCAGTATAAGGGAAAATCCTGGAAGAACAAAGGCAACATGAAGAAGACCAGTACTAGCACTGGTTGCTTCAAATGTGGTGAAACTAGACATATGATCAAGGATTGTCCGGCATGGAAAACCGACAAGGGAGGACAAATGGAGAAAAAGATAACAAAGAGAGCCATGCTTGCTGCCTGGGGAGATTCTGACTCAGGTGGTGAAAGTGAGGAGGAAGAAGCCCTAGTTTGTGTGACTGCACTGTTGGGAGAAGCAGACCAGTCCAGGAAAGAAGGGACACATGTGTCTCATGGCTGGAAGCAGCCCTTCTGATGAAGAACAGGTAACTATTTCTGATATGCAAGAACAGATGAGATATATATTGTGATAAAGATGAGCTATTAAATTTTATAGATGCTGCTATTGAACAAAATGTTAAAGGCAATGCTACTTATAAGGCTAACAAAAATAAACTAAGAGAAGTAACTCGAAATCTAGACCTTAGTAAGTGTCGTTCTGCTTAGCTTGAACTTATTTGTATAGAACTGAAAGAAAAAATTTTAGAGCTTGAAATAAGTTTGAAAAATGCCCCTTACATTGCGTCCACCGGAAATGATGCCATTCTTATCCTTAAATTCTAAGAGGATCTCGCCATTGCTGCTGAATATAATGAAGCTCGGCTTAAGAAACTTGAAATCAAGGAACAAGATTTGAGTGATTGCCTAAGACAGATGGTCAGGTTCCTCGATGCTCAAAGTACTCTAAACATTCTGACCTCACAACCTAGTAATCCTATGAGGTTTGGATCAGGGTATTCTGGAAGTAGTTTCCAACAGCCCCTAAAGTTGGGGAGAGATGAGACTTGGATTTCTGAATTCAAGAGAGGTAAGTATGTTTTTGCAAAGGACATGCATGTATGCACCTATTGTGGTAAGAATGGACATGTTATTGAAACTTGTTGGACCAAGCAAAAACATGATAAGAAAAACCAGTCTCATGTTCAAAGGACTAATAATCATCAGAGTCACACACATAACTTGTCTAAAAATGGAAAGCATGATAAAACAAGAAAGACAAATGTGAAACAAATCTGGGTTAGAAAGGACGGTATCAAACCAGTTCCCATTAACAAGGAACCTAAGAAAATCTGGGTTCCTAAAACTAAACCTTTATTTGTTTGTGCAGGTTAGAGTGAAAGGAAATCCATTCTGGTATTTGGACAGTGGTTGCTCAAGACACATGTCAGGAGATAAAAGTCAATTTCTTTCACTCGTAGCCTATTAAGGAGGAAGCGTCACCTTTGGAGATAACAGTAAAGGTTTGATCAAAGGTATAGGTAGGGTTGGTAAGATGCTTCCTCAAGAAATTGATAATGTATATTTTGTTGAAGGTTTGAAACATAAACTCTTTAGCATATCTGATCTCAGCTATGTGACAAAGGAAATTATGTTGAATTTGAAACAAATCTCTATCACATAGTTAACACTGAAACAAGGGAACTGGTCTGTAAGGGGTTCCGACACAATAATGTTTACATAACATTTTTGAGTCAGATTCCTAAGACCAGTGCCATTTGTCTCAATATTATGGAGGATGACCATTGGCTGTGGTACAAGAGACTTGGACATGTAAGTTTTTCCTTGCTGAATAAACTGCGATCTCAAGACTTAGTTACATGTTTACCTAACATTTAGTTTGTTGTAGAACATATTTGTCATGAATGTGTATAATGTAAGCATGTCAAGTCCTCTTTTCAACCAAAGAAGTTTGTGTAAGCACTAGTAGACCATTCGAAATTGTGCACATGGATTTGTGTGGACCAATGCGTGTATAAGGTCGAAATGGTCATAGTTATTTGTTTGTGTTAGTTGATGATTTCTCGTTATACTTGGACAACATTTCTAAAATTTAAAAATGAAACTTTTGAAGAATTTGAAATCTTGATAAAACAAGTCCAAAACAAGTCCAAAACAAGATTAATTATCAAATGGTCTCTATCCGGTCTGATCATGGTTCTGAATTTGACAATGCCAGCTTCATTACCTACTGTAATGATCATGGTGTATCTCACAATTTCTCAGCCCTCGGAACTCCACAACAAAATAGAGTGGTTGAAAGGAAAAACCGCACTCTAGAAGAAATGGCAAGAACAATGCTTCTTGAGAGTGGTCTACCTCGAAACTTCTGGACTAAAGCTGTGAATATTGCTTGCACTAGTGGAGAAATTCCTATTTGTAACGCCTTATTTGTAACGGGCCATGTAATGAATAGTTACAAATGAAGTATTTGTAACGGGCATTTTGTTAACACGTTACAAAAACCTGCTTTGTTGTACCACCAAAACATTTTTTGTAATGGGCGTTAAATTAGCCCGTTACAAACAATGTTTTTTGTAACCATGTTAATGACTGCTGGTTACAATTGGCATGTTATTTATTTCACTTTCTTGTATTTCTAACATACAAATTTATGCTCGTTACAATTAAAAATTATTTGTACCATACTTTCTTTGACTGTTACAATTGAAGTTAATAAAAAACCCCAGCTTAATCACAACCTCGTCTAAAACTCAAACAAAAAACTAAACTCGTCCAAAATTTTTAACAGTGAGTTTCATTCCCACCAACTCCCTTCGCGAAATCCACAACCACCAAAACTCGAATTGTCCAAATCTGGAATATGTGAAGTAAAAAAAAAAACTCGAATTCCTGCAATAGGCGAGCAGTTCTGATTAACTATTTCAATTTCTTCGTACATTCTCAATTTCGCATTTCCGATTATTGATATGTTTTTAGGTCAAATCTTCCTTCACATTTCATTTAATTTGACGTGCGAATTGATTTGTTTGGAAATTGTATGGTGGTCTTCAAAACCCTAAAAACCAAACGAAATCAAATCAGTGGGTATTGTATTAAACATTTTAATTTCCTTAATAATGTTTGGGATTTTGAATTTATTTTGTATGCCAAATGGGTTTCATGGTGCTTGCTATTTTGCTTGTGATGGGTTTGCTGCTTTGCTTGTGGGTAGTCCTTGGCATTATCCTTTAGTTTTTTTCAATTTATCCATGTTACTATAATTTTAGTCTTTGTTTGTTTACGATTTAAATTATAGCTCAAAAATCAATAACTATAATTTTAGTATTTGTTTCGTTGGATTAAAATGGGTAGTTCAGGAAAATCATTTCCTTCATTTTTCATATGCATTTTAGCCTGTAAAGCTGTAAAAACTTGATGTTCAATTTGCATATATATTATGATTGTCCATTTTCATACTGGAGCTACTAGTAAAATGAACAACCTTATACCTTATTTTTAAGTACTTGAATTCTACTCCTTTTATCTCTTAGAAATTTGTTTGTTTTTTTTATGCACTCCAACTTTGTTGATTTGCCTCGCTAAGAAGAAAATACAACACTAGTAATTGTAGCACATATGAATTAACTTTAGTAAGGTAGGCCATTGCATTACAATGAGACTGTTAAAGAATTAGCTTTGGAAGACACCAACTAGACATCAGCTATTAATGTCATCGAATTATTGTTGTATTTGCGTCATTGAGAAGAATTATTGTTGATTTGCCTCACTGAGAAAAATAGTGGTTGACTTTGAATAAGAGAAGATCAAAGATTGTGGGTGATGTATTATGTACTGTATTAAACAAAGCAAGGCATTGTCATAGCTTTTTAATTTAGTTATATTCTACCCTTTCAAAGTAAAATGGTCATTTCTGGTGTATAACAATAAAATGTTCATTTCTAGTGTATATCAATATGTGTAGTTTTATTGTAATACCATTTCGCTTTTTCAGTGTTAGAGACCCTAAAACATTGGTGTCTAGTAATGCAATTCAGGTTTGGTTATTTTAGCAGTCACATTTATTACGGAGTATTTAGCATTCCGAGACTATAAACTCTTTCATCCGAGGATCATATTTCTCCACACTTTGCCGAGCTTGCTAATAATCATGGCTAGTTGTGTTTGCTTTCTTGTTCTATTTCTCTGTTGATTTTGCATCTCTGAGTTTGAGTCAGCTTGAGATAATATTACGTTAGAGACCCTTTGAAACTTTAGAGTCTAATACTATTGTTTTCATTTTTATTTTTTTGTCAGCTACATGAATTCAACAAATCGCTAAGTTGAAATCTTAGTATAATAATAAGGGCGTTGCTGATAAATTTGAAGTGGTGTAGGTGGCCACAAGCAATGGTAAGTATACTAGCTGGCATTCACATGGTAGTTCATTTCATTGCATAAAGTGGTGTAGCTGTGCTAATGCAGAATTAAAGCTTAGTTGGTTTCAACTGGTGAATTTATGTTCATTTACTAGCTTGTATGTGCTTATGCTATTCTGCTCATGTGAATTTATGTTGCTCTTGTTTGTAGAAATCTGTAATCTTGTGTTCACTTAGACACCATTCATTGGCTCTTTGTTTGATAAAATGTTCAAAAGGTTTATGCATGCATGTGCTATGAATTGACATATATATGTGGTGGGTATGCAGTATGCTACTGCATTTAGAGTAACTAGCTAATTCTATCATAAAATATACGGTACTAGTTATGCTCAATGATATGCAACAATCGCTTATTTAATCCTTTTGTTGCAATAATTTAGAGGATTTATACCCACTTATGCTTTTAATCTAAGTTATTAAATTTCAGCTAAAGAAGCCACTTTCATCTACTAATCATTCTCACTCTCATACTCCCTATTTTATTAGTTCATTATAATTCTTATTCGGCCTTGTTTAAGAATTTGAATGATTAGCAGACCCGCTTCATTCTGCTATTGCTTCTACTACAGTTTCTGAATATGCTACCACATGGTTGTGTGGTGTTCTTTTTCTAGATTCGCACCTGTGGTTTCATCCCCTTTAGCTGTTGTTTCTTCTCTCTAATTCTGTCTCAGCTGCTATATTATTAGAACCTGTTTTACGGCAACAATAGCTTGGGCCACTGACAAAAAAAATGGTATTTCTTTCATATTTTCAAGTAATTTTGCTGATGCTAGTACTATTTTTATGCTAATGCTCGAAGTGGTTTTGAGACATTTGTTCTAGCATTCTTTTTGCTTTATTGGTTTTATGAATAGTTGTGATCCTATTTTTATGGTTTGTAGTCTTACTAGTGATGCGGTTAAGTCTAAATTGCCACTTATATGCTTTTGTGAAGTATATGAAATAGCTACATAATTTTGAACAAAAATGGATCTTATAAGAAGACAATGAGAAAGATGTAAACTAACAACTGAGTAGCTATTTACCACAGCCCGTCACTTCTCTACTTCTCGTTGTCACCGCTCCCCAAAATTCCAGATTACAGATTTCCCTTTTTCCTTCAAATATTCATATATATATATATATAGGCCAAGAAAAATTGATACTCCATATAATCTTCAACTAACTAGCAAAGATTGAATACTCATCTAATATTTATCTAATCGTATTTTCCTTAATCTTGGATGTTTGGTGTTTTGCTGTCCCTTCTGTTTTCACGCCTCTTTTCTCTTCTCTTCTCATATTCTTATATTTGAGTTGGTCCCCTTGACTTGTAAGCTTGTGTCTTCGTTGTGTAAAAAGACCTTGCTCTTCTTACTTGAGTCTCTTTTATGTTCGAGTTGAATCTAGTACTAAAACTGCCTTCCTAAAAATAAATATAACATAATAGTAAACTGTGCTCGGAAGGAAAATCAATTAAAATGGCTGGTAATCATAAAAATCCTATATATAAAAATAAGAGGATGAGATATCAAAATATATACTTTTATGGCCCTTTCAATAATCTATGTACTCATTGTTTAGCTTTTCTTCTATGAAGTTGACTAATTTAATCTACTCTTTAGAAATTCATCCTTAAGTTTTGAAATCAATTCAGGATCTGGTTCAGAAGTGGTCTGAGTGTTCTTGCCTTTCTTTAGTTGAGATATTTCAGCTTGAAGATCACAGATTTTAGTTTCATATTCTAAGTGTAATAATTCAATATCAACATCTTGATTGTCTGAAATAACTTTAGGGTTGATATCTTTCTTTAACTCAGATATTTCAGCTTGTAAATCACAGATCTTACCCTCATATTCCAAACATAAGTTATTGACATTAATACTAGAGTTACTTGTGCTAGCAAGAGAAGTTTTTAGATTCACATGCTCTTTGAATAATTCTTCCACATCATCAACCATATAATTATAAGCTAAAATCAAGTCAGAATGTTCTAGAGTGAGTGATTTATGTTTAAGTACTTCAAAATTTATACCTTCAAGCTTAATAAAACCTATTTCATTATTTTGATAAAAATGTGCTTTTGAAAAAACTGATTGAGGTTTTAGCATCTCAAGTTCTATATTTATGATTGCTTTGGCATAATTAGACTTAGTCTTTTGTAGTGAATTTGTCATCACTTGCCATACCATGTTATATTAAAACTAGACATCTCTTTATTTATGAAGTTTAACCATCTATCTCTGAATTGCTATCTTATTTGTGAATGGAAGTTGGGTTTTTCAATTTTTACTATTTAATGAACATGAAAGGCATTGGTGTGGCACTATGGCACGGTATTTCTAAAATCACCTTGTGTATTGTTGCATATGCAAACTGATGCATACTGAATCGTTAGTTGAAAAAGTCATCAAACTTTGGCCATCTAAGGTTGATGCTAATCCTAAAGTGTAAATGTAGTTAAGAGGTGTATATAATAGATCAAAGCATTTTAAATACAATTTGATGGTACGTCACGTAGATATGTCATGCTTAATATAGAGTAATAATCAAGGCAGCTTTTCATTGTAATGTATCCAATAATGAGTTCCCTTATTATGTTATAATAATAAAGATAGTTTATTCCATGGAATATTGTCTTGTTTGGTGTTGCTTGCAGTCTGACAGAATTAACCAAGGCACTATAGGTGCATGGAGCCTTGAGTATGCAAGTGGTAATGTAGTGGTATTCCCAAATGGGAGGAATTTTTTTTCGTAAAAAATAGATTATTTGTATCGGGCCATTAACCATACTCGTTACTAAAAATCAGTTATTTGTAACGACATAAGTTGATGGTCGTTACAAATAATAATTATTTGTAACGGTTAAATTTTAAGCCCGTTACTAGTATGTATTTTTTATCTACTAAAACATTTATTTGTAACGGGCATAATGATGCGCCCGATACAAATAGTCTATTTTTGTAACGGCAAAGAGCCCGATACAAATAATTTTAGTATTTGTGAACAGACTATCGCACACCTCTCAAAAATAACCGAACAACTCTAACTAATATAGCTAGGGAAGTAGGGATCGAATCCTCAGGGAAGCTATTAAATTCTACTAGTTCTAAAAAGCCTAAAGCGTGTAAGGGGCCTTGGTGGAAATTTCGGTAAATGGTTTCTAGAACTAAGAATTGAAACTAAGAAAATGATGGGAAAATAACAATTAAACTCTATTAATGGAAACCTAGGGCTATCGGTTCACTATGATCAATTAACAAACTCAATTAACGCTCACTAATCAATTCATTGGCATTCATTGAACTAGGGCTCACTAATTCTCTCGAACTTAGACTCCCTCAAAACTCCACTACCGGCTCTCGCTCGCATAAATTCGTTTGGCCTATTATTCGGTGGTCTAATTGTGGTAATCTTACCTCTCGGCCTCGATTTCAACAATAACCTAACTTACAACTAAATCTGGCCACAATTTAATTGCAATCACTAGAAATCAATAATAGGAATTCAATTAGAAGCCCAGAACTAATTAGAAAAATAATTTAAATTCAAGTCATGATCATAGATCCCCTAACCCTAGAGAAAACGACTACTCACTCATAATTAAGGGAACAAGAGCAAAATTGAAATCAAACAACATGATCATGAACAAAGAATTAATTAAAACTAAATTAATTACTAATAAAACTAAAGTAAGAACCAAAATAGCAAAACTAATTAATCCAAACTAAAAACTAAGAAATTAAAGAGAATCATGAAACTAAAAGAATTAAAAAGCATAAGGAAAGAGATTACCAAAATAAAGATTGAATTGCATTGATTGAAAGCTTGAATTCATGAACAAAGTAATTAATCCTAAAATTCTAGAGAGAAAAAGTAATTTTGGATTCCTAGGTCTAAAAATATCATAAAAACTAGTTAGAGTCGTGCCCGCTTTACATTCAATATATATAGTATTTAGGTTTTTAATTAATTAAAACCCACAAAGCAAAACCGCACGGAGAGAAAAATTGGGCCAAGAAAACGGCCACCTGCGCCCGCATAGGACAAACTTGGTTTGTTCCCTGCGCCCGCACCCCTTGTGGTTTGCCAGTTTTGAGGCTGCTGATCTATGTTGCGGGCGCATAGATCAAATAAGCTTTCAAGGCTGCGCCCGCATGAACAATGATGAACGACATTTTGATGATCTTGCTTGAGCTCTTTGCTCGATTCTTCGAATCTCATTTGTGGCTTCTCATGACTTGGCACGCATCCCGAGGCAAGTACATTTTGACTTGTTTTAGCCTCCAATGACTTCATAACTCTCTATTACGCTCCTGTAACATATAAACAAAACCGAAAACCACGCGTAATAGCTGAAAGAGTATAATATAACCGTAAAAGGTTCTAAAAGTCAACTAAAGATGCTAAAACCGTTCCAAAACATAACTTAACATCGAAATACGATATTTAATCAAAGCAAAGCCACAAACTTAATATTTAGCACAAGAATCAACCGAAAATGAGGGAAAAACACAACATAAAACACGTATATCAAATTATTACCCCCGCAAATGTAACGCCTAAAATCCGTCCAAAATGAACGATTTTGCCCGATACAAATAGGAAATTTTCCACTAGTGTTGCTACATGTCAAATAGGGTAATGCTGAAACCTTTACTAAAGAAAACACCTTATGAGCTCCTTAGGGGAATAAAACCAAACATTGCACACATACGCGTTTTTGGGTGCAAATGCTTTGTATACAATAATGGTAAATCAAGTTTGGACAAACTTGATCCCATAAGTGATGAGGCTGTTTTCATTGGATACTCTTCATATAGCAAGGTATAAAAAGTTTTCAACAAAAGAACCTTGTGTGTTGAAGAGAGTATCCATGTTCTATTTGATGAAACTAATATGTTTAGCAAGCATGTGCAGGTTGATGATGATGAATTCGAAATTGGCATACTAAACATTACAGGAGCTAAACAAGTAGAAGGTGCTGAACCAGACTCACCACACAACTCTCCTAGAGAGGAAGAGTCTGTTCAAGCACAAACTCAAGATGCTCATGAAGTAAGAGAAGGAAATAGTGACTTAGAGGCTCAACCACATGAATACAATGCAGCTGAGACCACTATGGAACCAGGTTCACCTGTTCAAAGCAACAATGAAACAAGGAGAACTAGTACAGGAACCAGTTCAACATTAGAAGGCACCAATGTAAATATTGATATGAACAAATCCTTCAAGTACAAGTCTGCTCATCCCTCTGATCTTATCATTAGTGATATTAACAAAGGGGTGCAAACAAGGAATTCCACTCTTCAAAACTTTTGTGCTTTCTATTCGTTTCTTTCAAATGTTGAACCAACTGATACTGCTTTAATGGATCCAGATTGGGTTTTGGCCATGCAAGATGAACTCAATCAGTTTGAGAGAAATCAATTATGGCATCTTGAACTCAGGAAGGAAAACATGTCTGCTATTGGAACTAAATGGGTGCTCAGGAACAAACTGGCGATGCAGGTATTATAGTTAGGAACAAGGCAAAGCTAGTGGTCCAATGGTTTAATCAAATGGAAGGAATTGATTATGATGAAACCTTTGCTCCAGTAGCCAGGCTTGAGACAATCAAGATTTTAATTGCTTTTGCAGATCATATGAACTTCAAACTCTTTCAAATGGATGTTAAGACAACCTTTCTTAATGGTTATTTGAAAGAAGATGTTTATGTGGAACAACCCCCTGGATTTGATGATAGTGACTTGCCAAACCATGTTTTTAAACTTGACAAATCTCTTTATGGTCTCAAACAAGCTCCCAGAGCTTAGTATGAGAGGCTTTTTAGTTTTCTGTTAGAAAATGGATATAAGAGAGGTTGAGTTGACAAGACACTATTCTTGAAGGAAAAGGGAACTGGTCTGCTTGTGGTCCAAATATATATAGATGATATTTTGTTTGGAGCTACTAATCCTGATTTGTGTAAAGAGTTTACAGATTTGATGAAAAGTGAATTTGAAATAAGTATGATGGGAGAACTTAGATTCTTTCTAGGATTTCAAATCAAGCAAACCAAGGATGGAATTATGATTCATCAGCAGAAGTGCCTCAAGGAGTTGCTGAAAAGATATGGTTTGCAAGATACCAAATCTTATGAAACACCCATTCCAACTTCTACAAAATTGAGCCTTGATGAGAAGGGAAAGGGTGTTGAAGGTAAGTTGTATAGAGGTATGGTTAACTCATTGCTCTACTTAACAGCCAGTAGGCCAGATATAGTGTTTTCAGTAGGGTTATGTGCAAGATTTCAAAGCAACCCTAAAGAATCTCACCTAAAGGCTGTTAAGAGAATTTTAAGATATCTCAATGGTACTGATGATATGTGTTTATGGTATCCAAAAGGAAGAAATATGAATCTTATAGGATACACAAATTCTGAGTTTGCTGGTTTTATTGTGGACAGGAAGAGTACTTCTTGAATGGCTCACTTCTTAGGTTCCTGTCTTATCTCATGGGGATCAAAGAAACAAAATTCTGTGGCCTTATCCACAGCAGAGTCTGAGTACATTACAGTTGCTTTATGTTGTGCTCAGCTCTTGTGGATAAAGTCACAACTAAAGGATTTTGGGATTTGTTTTAGAAGTGTTCCCATTTGATAATACAAGTGCAATCAATATTTCGAAAAATCCTGTCCAACATTCTAAAACCAAGCATATTGAGATTAGGCATCATTTTCTAAGGGACAATGTTGAAAGGGTAATGTAGAATTGGAGTTTTGCAGGTCAGAAAATCAACTAGCTGACATTTTTACAAAACCTTTTAGCAGAGAAATGTTCATCAAGCTTCGTACCTTGTTTGGTATGATTAAAATTAGACAATGAGCTCTAAGTCTTGACTTGTCCCTTTGTCTAGTCAAATGATGTCAATATTTAAATACTTTTTTTGTTTTGTTTTTTTTTTTATGTTTTTTAAGTCTCACAAAGTTCTTATGCGATGCGGAGCTGATCAATTTAGTACTCAAGTACCTTAGCATAATCTTGTAAAGAGTAAGTTATCACAGATTAGTTGCAGACCATTAGGGAACCAGATCCATGAGGTGGTTATTTTAGTCAGTTAGTTTATTTTCAAAAGTTCAAATTTTTGGAAATAAATGTAATGACGGTTAAATTTATGGCAACTGCCTTTTTGGATGAACAGGCAAATATCTTTCAAATATTCTGAAGATAACCGTTTCAATTCAAATCTTTTATAAATATTTGCTTCTGATCATACTTACCTTCTTCATTTCATTTCCTTAATTTTGTTTCTCTCTTCTATAAATTCTCTCGATTATATCTCTCTCACACAAAAACCTAATTCGTCTAAATTCTTCTTCTTTCTCTCACTCACATTGTTCAAAGTTTTTTTTTTGTGCTCAAAGCAGAAGAAATATTTAGTAAATCTCTTGAAATTGAAACGAATAAAACAAAGAAGATTATGGACAGAGTAATTGAGTCTGTGATAGAAGATGTGATGGAGGAGGACGTTAACGAAGAGGAAGAAGTGTCATTGATTATAAAGAACACCAAGTCTGAAACTTCAAAAGCCCTTACTGTAAGACCTCCCACACTAAAATCCACCATAAAACAACCACAAAGGCGGTTACACCAAAATTAATCACCAAAACCACCAAATCTTCCACACTAACATCCACAAAATCAACCACTGCCAAAAAGCCACCCACACCAAAATCTAAAGAATCAACTCCTGTACCAATAGAGACCTCAAACTCCAAAGAACCAGAGATTGTTGAAGAATCTGAACATGAGAAGGAATCTGAGTCCGAATCAAATTCGGATGAAGAAGAAGTTGAGGAAGAAGAAGTTGAATTAGAAGAAAGGGAAATTGAACTAATGGAAGGTGTTGTTGTAGAAGAAGTGAAGGAAAAGAAATTAAGTACTAAGAAACCGTCATAAAAAACGGTTAAGAAAGTTAAGAAGAAGGCCCCTAACCCACAAATCACAAAATCCAAAACACCCACGCCTAAAACTACTCCCAAACTAGTTGAGAAATCAAATAACAAGGAAGTTATTGAATAAGAAGAGGAAGTTGAGATAGCTACTGAGAATGAGAGCACAAAGAAAATAGCAAGCAAGGGTGCTCGTGTGAAGACGGTTACTAGAAAGGGCGCAGAATCGTCCAAGGGAAGGCTATCATGATAAATGCCCAACCAGACCAGCCCACAACAGGGAAAAAGAGAAAGCAATTTGATATTGTGATCTCTTCAAGCATTTAATATAAGAAAAGTAAGTCTACTACTCCTAAACCTCTATATAATCTGAAAGATAGACAAATTCTGGTAGGATTTTCTATTGCAAAAAGTTGGGTTGCACAAAAATTCTTGATTGAGGTCAAGGAGGCTTTAGACTTTCAGAAATGGTCTGTGTTGTTTGCAAAAGATTTAGATGTTTTCATGCCCCTGGTTGAAGAATTTAACTCACACCTGCATACTAAAGATGATGGATCCTATTTCTCCTTTGTTAAAGATACTCGCATAAATTTGTCTGAAAAGAAATTGGCTGAGATTTCCAAAGTTCCAACAAAGGGACTTGATGTTTACTCCAGAGAAAATTGGCCTTCTGTAAAGGGAGTCACAACAAAACAAATCCAGACCAGACTCTTTACTGGTCCGCCTGATAGCAAACAGGGTTACACCATTAGCCAATTAAAGGAGCCAATCATGAGGATATTCTATACTATAGTCTCAAAGATTGTGTGTCCTAGAGCACAAGGTCGCATGAGGGTACAGTTGATGGATAATGTTCTCATTTACTGTCTCATTGAACACATTCCTGTCAACCTCCCTGATATGATGTTAGGTCATATGATCTGCTGTATGGAGAAAGCTAATCATGCTTTGCCCTATGGAGGATGGTTGACCTTAGTATTTGGGCACTGGAAGATACCTATGGTGGGAGATTATGGCACCATGTCACATCTCACTAATCAGATAATAGGTCAAAAGGGCATGACATATGTAGGTGGTGTGTTAAAGACGAAGGATGGGGGAAGAGTAATGCTGGTCATGTTGGGACCAGTACAGAAACAGTTAAAGCAACCTATGCCTTGGTAAAGCAGATGAGTGACCAGAATTAGCTCATGCAAAATATGGTCAATGGTGTCACTACACTATGTGCTGCACTTTAGGAATTCTACAGAAGAATTAAGGTTCGTCTGGATAAAGCTGGTATAATTGGTGGTGAGGATTTTGAAGACAAAGAAGAGACATTAGAAGCTGCAGGTGATGCTGATGATGAGGATGCTGAACTGATCTCTGAGAAGGATGAGGAAGAGGATGAGGAAGAACATGATGCAAGTGCTTTAAATGAAGAAGAAGATGATGAGACTGAACAAGACTACGGAGTTGATTGATTTTCTTTCCTTTTCTTTTATCCTATTCCTACTAACCCCTCCTTTTATTGAACTCTTATTCTGGTTTCCCCCTTCCATTTTTAAAAGACATTGTTATTCTTTAATTTGGTTTTATGCTGGTCTGTAACACTACAAGAAAACGAGCAAATAGCGACGGATATTTGCGACGGAATTTAATTCCGTCGCAAAATTAGATATTTGCGACGGAATTAGGTCCATCGCAAATTTGCGACGGAATTCCACTTTCTTGCGACGGAAATATCCGTCGTAAAAAAAGGACAAACCATATTAAAAAAGCACCCTAATTTTGCGACGGAATTGTTTTTTTGCGACGGAATAATCCCTCGCAAATTTGCGACGGAATTAATTCCGTCGCAAAATCCCTCGCAAAAGTTCGACAAAAATGAAGTAAATTTTGTCGCAAAAAAAATTAAACTACCACACACCAAATTCAGTCATTTCAAGTCCAATAACCCTTTGTTCTTCTCCTTCTTCGCAAATTAGACAAGCACTGCTTCTCCAAATTACACCCGCCGTTCTTCTCCTCTCATTAAACGCTTCTTCTTCTTCCGGCGGTCTCCTCTGGTAATTTCTCACTTTTTTTTTTTTTTCAATCGTTTTTGATTTTTTTCCTATCAAACGTTTTATGGTTGTTTAGTTCGTCGATTTAGGGTTTTCAATCGTTTTTGATTATTTTTCCTATCAATCGTTTTTTCAAACGTTTTTGATTTTCGAACTTAAATTTTCGATATAGGGTACTGAATTAGGTAATTGAATTCTTACTCAAACCCACGTTTCGTTACCTCAATACGTTTCTTCCCTCGTTTCGTTGTTTTGGATCATCTGCTACTGAATTAGGTAATTGAATTCTTACTTATTCTTTATCTTAATTACCCATGTTCTTGTTTTAGTATTTGAATCTGTTTTTCAAGTTTGCACACCAACTGTTTGTGAAATTGCTTCTGTGACAAAAAGTTTGAATTTTGACAAGCTTAGCTTTTGCTGATTTGATTTTCTGATTTTTGGGGTGTGATTAGTTTCATTTATACTGATTTAGAAAGTGAAAAAGGTGGTAACTTTGAGCTTAATTGTATCTGAAATATGGTTTAAATTTGTTGGAACTTTCATTATTTTGGTGGGTGTTTTATGAAATTATAATTAGTTATATCATATCATCATATGTATTGAATTGTGTTGTGAGCTTGTGAAATTGGGTAATTTTTTCTGATTTTTGGGGTGTGTTAAAATAAAAGGTCTTTGAGCAAAATTGTATCTGAATTTTGGTAAATTATTTGTAGCTTCCATTATTTTGGTGTTTACTTTATGAAATAATTGTAATTGTATCATGAATTGTATCATGAATTGTGAAATTTGGTTGTGATGATCCAAATTATGTGTGGCTTTAGATGCATTGGTTGAATTTTGATTATTGAATGGAAGATAGGTTAGTTGGTGAAGTGGTAAAGCCTTTAATATGAAGTTGTGCAAACTGATTGCATCACTAGCTTTTGTGGCTGCTTAGGGATTAAACAAAGTAAAGAAGTCGAATGTTGTTGTTTTGGTTTGCTTTGATTCATGTTATCTTGGATTCAGGGGTATGTTGGAAATAAATCGGCTGTATTTCCGCTTCA
This sequence comes from Suaeda aralocaspica, assembly GCA_016808085.1. Lineage (NCBI taxonomy): Eukaryota > Viridiplantae > Streptophyta > Magnoliopsida > Caryophyllales > Amaranthaceae > Suaeda > Suaeda aralocaspica. The sequence continues at coordinate 220,437 of PYUH01000002.1, forward strand.
ACTTCTTGGATATGATGTTGATCCGATTAATTCTGTACAGTTTTCAAATCATACAGGTAAGCTGGATTTATGCCATTAAATTCATCTTTCTATCATAAATTTTGATACTAATGTGCTGCTACTAATTAGTACTTTGGCTGTGGATCATGTAGGATATCCAACATTTAAAGGCCAGGTTTTGAATGGGAAAGAACTATGGGACTTAATAGAAGGTTTAGAAGCAAATGGTCTGCTGTTCTACACTCACTTGTTGACAGGTAAAGTATGAGTTACACTTCATTCAAAATACTTAAATCAAGAACTAGTATAAGATGGAAACTTAATGCTAGTGCTGCAGTAATGCAGTATAGATGTTCACGTAATTGAAAGTATTTGAGTGATACTCAAACAAAACCTGTTGTATTGTGTTTCTTGTTTTCGATTTTGAAATTGTTTACTATAGTTAGATTACCTAGTTATACTAAAGGATAAACCAATGTTGCTAAGTAGCATTGGAATGGTGAGTCACTCGTTTTTGTAAAGAACAAACAAATCGGCACAGATGCAATCTTTGAGACTATAATTAGCTTGAACTTGCTGTCCACAGTCCACTAATGCTAAGTTGATCATCAATATCCTACTTTCTGTTCTCCTCTGGCCTGAAGTGGGGATGTATGCCTGTATGCATATGAGTCCTAAGAAAATACTTTTTTGTGTCCCGCTTACTTATGACATTTCCAAGAGTTAAGTTCCGAGTCACTTTTTGCAGAGCTTGAAAATTAAAGCAGCTTTATTTACTTTTGCAGGATACATTGGGTCAGTCTCATTTTTGAATACTGTATTGGAAGTTGTTGCCAAACTGCGATCTGTGAATCCTGGACTTTTATATGGTAGGATTTTATTCATTTTCTGACCTCATATAAGGCAAATGCTTGTCCAATAATACTATAAATTTTTGGGCAGTAGTATCTTTTTAAACTGGTAAATTTGGATTATAGTTTTCTTCCTTAGTGACATAATATATCATCAATGTCTTTCCCTACCTTTTCTTGTTTATAATCTTAATTAATATTTTGTCTGTATGTTCGTGGCTCTTTGTTGGCTAGGTTGTCCCTGTTGCATCAATGTTGACACCCAACCATTTTGAAGCTGAATTGCTCACTGGTTTGAGGTATCATCCCTTCCCTGTTGCTTTTAAGTTGTCTGATGGAATACTTTGTCTATATATGCAATTAGAAATCAAGTTCTGGCTTCTCGAGCTCTGTGTTTTTCTGCTTTGAAACCTGTATATGTTGACAGGGTTGAATCAGAACAAGATGGCAGAGAAGCTTGTAACAAACTTCATGCTGCTGGACCAGACAAGGTTTTGTATTTTCTACTTTCCTGAATGATATACTTTGCATTCAAGATATTTCAAATGTTCTTGGCTGATATAAAACCTCGGTGCTAGTGTTGGCAACATATGGTTGCAATACTTTTCTATATAAAACCTCGGTGCTAGTTTTATTTTGTTTGTTTGATGTATAGTTTTTGGAGCTGTTTTATGAGCTACCTTAATATAGTATTTGTTATAATAATTTTAATTTTTGGTTATTAGTATTATTCCTGCATTACAATTGTGATTTTATTTTTTTTTCTTTTCAAAAATAGCTATTAGTATCGTTTTTTAAAAACAAACGATACTAATAGATATTTTTTTATATTTAAAAAACCACTATTAGTATCGTTTTTGTAAAAAAAACGATACTTATAGACTGTCTATTTGTATCGTTTTACAAGAATGATACAAATAGGTTATAAAAAACGATACTAATAAACTGTTTTTCTACTAGTTTTCAGTTGCAAATTTGCGAGGGAATTTTCCGTCGCAAATTTGCGAGGGAATTTTCCGTCGCAAACTTCAATAGTTCCGTCGCAAATTAAGAAATTTGCGACAAAAAATTTAGCGACGGACGTTTTGCGACGGAATTTGTCCGTCGCAAACTAGCTGTTATCTTGTAGTGTAATAACTTTAAGGACAAGTAGGTTTGGCACTTTGGCAGGAATAATGGGTAGAATCAGCATCTCTAGAATGCTGTTAGAGCTACCTATTTACTTAAACTTTATATAATTAGTAGTTTGACTACTGATTGTGTTTTGTGATTTGTTTAAATGGTTTTATGCTTTGACTGTTTTGATGATGCCAAAAGGGGGAAGCAGGTGTGAAGTTATGTTCTCTTCTACCTAATTCAGGGGAAAGCAAGTCTAATGAATATTACTAATCTGTGTGTGTTGCAGCAACTGAAAGCAAGATCGATAGTCTTGCTAGTGGTGACAGACCTACAAGGTTTGGAAGTAAATGTATTCAAAGCATTTTACTTCTTATTATCCCAACGGCTTGTTTGCTTGAAAACAAGTCTGGTGAACTTACTGATGTTCTTATTGCGAATATATGTCTAAGTCTAAGAGCTCTGCGTCTAATTAGTATTTGCCCTAGGTACTTAGAAAACTCTTTCTTAAACTATTGTCAGTTATTTGTGAACTGGTTTACTTGTAAATGATGCTTAATCTGCAGAAACAGTATAAGACCAGTCCATTGAATTCTAGAGAATTCAAAATTTTTGAAAAGTTCCAAATATTAAATGATATTATTTGCAGGGGGAACTTTATGGTTTGTCATCATCAAAAAGGGGGAATTTGTTGAGTTCCTAGCTTTTGTTTTGAATGATGACAAACCACATTGAACTATTATATTGTATGCAAGTTTCCGTTTGCATGTGCAGGTACTAAAGAAATAGGTTCAATAGTGACAAGATAAAGCTCGAGAAGCCAAATCTTGAAGTTTGCATGAAGACCAAGCTCATAAATTCTAAATCTTAGGTCTTAGATGCAATGTAAGTGGCATGAAGGTTTACATATGCACTATAAAGATTGAGATTACAGAGATGCACTAATTATAAATGACAAGGAACTTAAGTTCCTTGACATACATAATTATACGTAAACTTGGCTGACTGGAACAGTCTAGGAACAGTGTTGAACCAATCCCCTAGAGTTTACTTCATACATCCGTATTTTAGGAAAGTTTCTTTCCGTGCAAAATTGTTTCTAAAAATAATACGGATGTTGGGATTTGCATGCAAGGCAAATATTCTTAAGCATGGCAAATATGTTATATGATATTGTGCTGATTTTATTTGATTTCAAATAAAATCAGTAAGAATATTTTCCCAGAATTATTTAAGGGCTTATTTAAGGGCATTTGCTAGCATACAACCAGGAGTACTTTTCCACGAACAAAAAAAACTAAAGATTACGAATTGCAAATGCTCTCTCAAAGTCTCAATCTTGCATAAACCTCATAACCACATTAAGGTCTTAATATTCTCTGTTTTGTAAACATTTAGGCTAAGTGTTATTGAGAGGCAAAGTGTTGTAATTTGAGCATTCTGTGAGTTCAGTTTACAGGGTAAGTTTGTAACACCCTGGATTTTCCTAACTTCCTACTTCTCATTTTTCCAAAAAAACATAGTAAATTAATAAGAATTATATTTATTAAAACTACTAAATATGGAAAAACCAAAGTATTACCGCCACCGTGATAACGGCTAAGGAATTTATCAAAGTATTACAGCGGAAGTCTTAAAACCAAAACATTTTAAAACTAAACTTCAAACAATTTTAAATTAAAATTAATTTTAAACTTATTACACTTCGAAACCATATTAATGGCCCTTCAAAACCAAACCAGAACTAATATTAAAAGTCTTTTGAAATCCAAACATCCAAAATATCCATAATAAATGTTAGTCTTCATAAGCAATTAAAATAAGGCAAAACTACAAACACAATAGCGCTCTCACTCCATCCCATCATGAAATGACTTATGCCCACTTGTACCTGCATCTTTTCTTTTACTAGACAACTACTCACCACAAGTTGGTCATCATAGGACCAAGTCCAAGACAAATCCATGCATACAAAACAAACAGTCAGCAAAGCTGAGTATATAACTAATAAAGACTTATGCAAAAACAATGACAAATAAAACATGCACTCAACTTACCTTGACAACCCTTTTCCTGTACATGAACTCAATTAAATTAACTACTATATTTAAAATTATGGATCCTGCATCGAACGGGTTTCCTCCTTAAAAATCATTGCCCAATTGGGCACCAGTTGGGGAGAAACTCCCAAAAGGTATTACTATGTCACATAAAGTGACGAATATCCAATGCATTAAAATAGAAAAAGAGTACAACGTCTTGTACTCCAATTAGAAGTCATAGATCACTGTTCCATACGACTCCCCCCATTGTTCATACTCAAGGTATATACGTTCCAAGAGTTTTGATGCAAGTCCTCTCACACTTTACGTGATTTAACAGGTTTAACAATGTTATGACTCTCATGCAACATCACCTAACAGCATGCATCCAATTACATAAGCCAATTTAATTATCTTCAACTTAAGGTGATTCAAAATTAATCTTTTGTGTGTCCTTTAATCAAACTAAACCTCCTGTGCCACACATTAACTGTGAGTGGCTAATAACTTGCTTTCTTCTTGACCACACATTAAATTGTGAGTGGCAACATATCTACAAATAATTGCTCATAACTTCTTTTAATTATGTGAATAAAAATTCACAACTATCTTTCTTGTTGATTAAGTAACTAACCAACTTAAAAATAACTTTCTTCCTTGATCAATAAACTATTGGCCAAATTAAACTGATCATAACATTCTAATTCAAGCTGATAAAAAATTTAACTTTTTATTTAACATGAAATGTCATCAAACTTTAAGAACATGCTACTAATAAACTTGCCATGCATATAATTTCATGATTCAAAACAAGCATACAAGATTTCATGTAATCAAGAATTGTTCAAGCATGCATTCTAACTCTTATGTTCGTCTTTAGTACTTACGTACCTTGTATAATAATTGTGCTCCGCCATAACTTCTACAAATGGACTAGTTCAAAGTCTCCTACACAAGGAAAAACCGAACTAAATTAAAACCTTGTTGACTAAATTCTACAACAACTATAACTAACTTCTAAATTTGGAAAGTTTGTCCAAAACTTCCTTATATGGTCTCTATTCAATTCCATACTTCACTTTAACTTTTCCATTGCAATACTACTTTGTTTTCGGGACTTATTTGTGCTTTATAAAACTTTAATAAAAAATTTATGCCACTTTAGAAAAGTGGACAGCAATCTAAATTTATCAACACTCCTTGAAAACTTCCGAAAACAACGTAAATCAATCATGCAATGTATTACTTAACTTATATGATCAATTTATGCTAATTACATACTTTAAAAGCTAAATAATTAATTTATAAAATCTGGACAACATGCTAAACATACTTAAAATCACTTCTAAACTTCATAAAACATACTAAAATTTATATAGATCAATATAGAATTGATGTGTGATCATACTAGTACAATTTGGACACTTAAAACTTAATATAACTTGTTTTTATTAAAATTTCAGATTTATTTATAAACTTTAAAGTCATGAAAAACTTATAAAAACCTAATGATTTCATGCCAAAACACTTCTACAATCTACTAACATATTTATGAAATCAAACTACACTACAAGAAAACGGGAAAATAGCGACGGATTTTTTGCGACGGGAGTAAATTCCGTTGCAAATATAGAGTTTGCGACGGATTCCATTCCGTCGCAAACTTGCGACGGAAATCCCTTGTTTGCGACAGAAATAGCCGTCGCAAAAAAGTGACAAACCAAATCAGATGACCAAATAATTTTTGTGACGGAATTTTATTTTTGCGACGGAATAATCCCTCGCAAATTTCCCACAAAAAATCGACAAACCCTTATTCTATTTTGTCGCCAAAAAATTAAACCAACACAACACAAACTAACCCTTCTTCTTCTTGTTCACCATTCTCCCTTCTCCCACAAACTAACCTAACCCAAAAACCCTCCTCCTTCCGCTTCGCCATTCTCCTTCTTCTTTGCCCTTCTCCTTCGCTTTCTCTCTCTTCAATGGATTCTTGAAATTCCTTCCTCAAACCCTAATTTCTTCATATTAGATCTATCATCAAAGTTGTTCGTTGTTCGAAACTATGCCGCAATTCCTCAGTTATCTTCACTCAAAAACAAAAATGGCCAAAGAAGCTCTTCGCGTTCTCGTCACTGGTGCTGCTGGTAATCCTTCATCGTCTTCATCTTCTTCGATTGATTGATTGATTATTATTATTATTATTCTTCATCTATAGTTTATTATTATTTGATTGATTTCTTCAGATCTGATGAATATGCTATTTGTTTATAGTTTATTATGCGATTGATCTAGGGTTTCAATTCATTTGTTTATATGTTAATATGTTTATGAAATGTGAGATTTGTTCTGTGTGTTATGTTTATCATTGTTCATGAATTTTCTGTTTTGTTTTTCGCTGATTGTTGAGTTTTGACTTTTGATTGATGTTTAAAATTAGGTTTTGAGTGCGTGATTTTGATTCGACATTATTAAGTTAATTTTTGAATTTGTGGTTGATTATATGTTGTCTAATTGTTGTTTTCCGATTCATTTTTCGAACAAAAATCGATGTTGTTCATTGTTGATGATAATTTGTGGTTAATTGATGAATCGTTGATCAGCTGATAGTGGAATCAAACATTAGATTATACTAGTGTAGCTGTTTTTTATGTATTGGACATTGTTTGAGTTGAGGCAGTGATGACAAAAACATTTCTCGATACTGATTATATTTGACCAATTGCAAGTATACATTTCGCGTGTATACTTTCTTGATAAGAGCATTTGTGCGTGTTTGAGCCCTCTCGATTTGTTTTCCTTCAAATTGTTGCTTATGTTCTGCTTTCTTTTGTCTTGTTTCGTGCTTCTGGCTTTTGGATTTCATAATGTCACATTGGTGTAACATTGATATAGTTTTCGACTCATTTATTTATATGGCTTTGGTTTCTTATTGGTCATGTATGTACTCCGTAAATTGCAATCATATCATATGATGAGTGCAACTCGTGCAAGCGTGAGCTGTTTGTTCGGTTTAGCATTGTTGTGCTTGGCATTAATCATTCTATATTGCTGTTAATGACTGCCATTTGGTGCAATTGTGTGCGCTTATTGAAAAATGAGGTTGACATTGTTATTTTTGACTACAAATACTTTTGGTAACTCAAATTTGATATGAACTTTTGAACGTTTTCTGCCTTTGTGGAAGTAACTTGACATAAGTATTATTTTTTTGATATCGCAGGGCAAATCAGATATGCTCTTGTTCCCATTTTTGCCAGGGGAGTGATGCTTGGTGTTGACCAGCCTGTCATTCTGCACATGCTCGACATTCCTCCTGCTGCTGAGGCCTTGAATGGAGTTAAAATGGAGTTGATAGATGCAGCTTTCCCCCTTCTTAAAGGTCGATAAGGTTTTAAATTTATATGCATAGGATCTCTATTACTGTTACAAGGTCTAATGTTTTGATATTATTATCAGGTGTTGTTGCTACAACTGATGTTGCCAAGGCATGCAAAGGTGTAAATGTTGCTGTCATGGTTGGTAGATTCCCAAGGAAGGAAGGCATGGAGAGAAAGGATGTGATGGCAAAGAATGTTTCAATCTACAAGTCACAAGCATATGCTCTCGAGCAACATTCTGCTCCTAACTGCAAGGTTTATTATGTCCCTATCATCTTTAAATTGTGATAAACTAAGCTGCAATCAATGCTGCAAACACACAGATATCCTTATTATTTGTTAGATTGACATATGAGGGCCATGTTGCATGAGTGGCATTATTGCATAATACTCCTTCTGTATCCTACATAAATCCATGATTTGAAACGATAAAAATGGACCAATGGCATGGGGGTATTTTAATTTGTATGTTAGGCGTTACAGATACATCTGTTTTCCTTCTGTAAACTACTGATTGAATATTATATTACTTCTTCTGCCTTCTCCATGATATGGAATGATGAAATAATGGATCAACGGCATGTAGTTTATATTTGTATGTTAGTGGTTACAATTAAAAATGTGCTCTCTAGTCTGCTGATTGAATTTATTGCTTCTATCAAACAATGTTGCTGAATCTGACTTGAGTTTTCAACCATTTGTTCAGTTAGAGAGTCCTTCAGGGTTATTCTGTTGTCTGATAATCAGTATATATAGCTGAGAAAAAACTTTGATGTGAAGTTATTGATAAATAAATGTCCACTCTTTGTTTGTTTTGGATGGCTTTGTTATGGCTTGAGGTCATTTTTGGTCACAAATTTAACATATGTTTTTGGAGCTTGGATGAGTTTACAGCTAATGATTATGTGCCTCTTTGAGTCTTTGGTGTTCTATATACTAACTGCCTCTTTGAGCCTTAGTTGGGCAAATTCTTGTAAGGAGATTGATTGTTGTTATTGGAAGAGCCTCTCTTATCATCTTTATATTGGCATTCACTATTTTTGTTAGTGCCATTTCACTTGGTAAGTATCTGATTCCTCTCTTCCTTGATCAAAGTTGTGTTTTTTCTTTTTTCACCAGAAAACTCTGCTGCCTGAACTCACTCGATGATTTTGTGTCTTTTGTAGGCGGAATAGGCATTTCAAACATGGTTTACATGATTAAAAATCACGAGTACATGGGATTCGACAGCTTGTGTGCATACAAACCATAGTGAGAATTGTTTTGGTAGGGCTCCTGCTGTCCACATTAGTGCATCTGCGGTAGGGCAGCAGTTGTAGGTCCTGTATTAGTGCAGGGAAGTATCTGGTAGTACTAGGTCCCCTGAGCTGCTTTGTTTGCTGTTGCAATTTTTTGGTAGGGCTATTGCTTCCTGGTTCTGAGGTGGGTTGAGCCTTTATGCAGAATTTTGTGCAGCTGGTGTTGTATTATACTGTGGCTGTTTTAGTGGCTTGCTGGTAGTGGTCTAGTGGTTGGGTTGGTGGTGTGGCTGGGTGGTTGAAATGTGTTCAGTTGTTTATTTTGATTGTTTTTTGGATGTTTTCCTTGTTTGCTGCTTTGTGTTAGTTTGTTTTGAGCTGGTTTTGGTAAGGTTGAGTCAACCTCCCAATCTTCCAGGCTTGTAGTTTGTACTTTTTCTCTTGGTTTTTAGTAAAACTCTTACATTTGCATCCCAAAAAAAATGTCTTTGTAATAATTTATTATTGTTATTCATCAATTTAATATAGTATTTGTTATAATAATTTTAATTTTTGGTTATTAGTATTATTATTTCATTACAATTGTGATTTTATTTTTTTTTCTTTTCAAAAATCGCTATTAGTATCGTTTTTTGAAAACAAACGGCACTAATAGCTATTTTTTTTATATTTAAAAAACCACTATTAGTATCGTTTTTGTAAAAAAAAACGATACTAAATAGACTGTCTATTTGTATCGTTTTACAAAAACGATACAAATAGGTCATAAAAAACGATATTAATAAGCTAGTTTGCTACTAGTGTTTTAGTTGCAAATTTGCGAGGGAATTTTCCGTCGCAAACTTCAACAGTTCCATCGCAAACTTTTTGCGAGGGAATTTCCGTCGCAAATTTGGAAATTTGCGACAAAAATTTTAGCGACGGACGTTTTGCGACGGAATTTTTCATTAATTCCGTCGCAAAATCGCTGTTATCTTGTAGTGCTAGGCTTTAGAACAATTTTTCATATGCCAAAACATGTTCATCATATTTATTCAACTCAAATTCATGATTATAAAAGTTGGACAGCTTTATAAATTAAGTTTAAAACCCTTAAAAATCAATCTAAACTTAATAACATCATCATAAATTCACCCAACAATAATTTATGATCATAATATCAAAGTTTAGAACATAAAAATTCATAGAATCGTAACTTCATAAATTTTTCAAACCCTAATTTGTAATTTCATGAACAACAAAATTAATTCATGCCTTACAACAATTCATACTTGTATCAAAATATGATTAAACTTATAAAACATGATTAAACATAATTATAAACATGAATTTGCAACATTGAATCAAAAATAAAGAAGTAGAATTTTTTTTTATATATATAAAAGATTCGAAAAATACCAAAAACGAAGGGAGGAGGTGCAGCGGTGGCGTGCGGTGGCCGGCTCGGTGGCGTCCGGCGTCCGGCGATGGTAGGTGGTGGCAGCGAAGGGATTCGACATGGCACGGATCCCGAGGCAGCCCCAAAAAAAAATTTAAATTTCCGAACTAAATTTCTTTTTTTTTGGAAATTTGAAACTCTTTTTTTTTCTCCCTTTTCTCTCTAGATAGATTTTTGGAATCCTAATGACTAGTATGATCATGAAATTTTGGAATTTTAGGTTTTATAGGGTATTTATAGGCCCCAAAGTAGGATTTTGGTGAGGCCCATTAAAACTCCTAAATAAATTAGGAAACCTTTGAAATCTATTTTTAGAAACTTTTAAAATATTTTTAACCATAAAAATATTATTTAAGAATACAAATACTACTTTCAACCAAAACTTGCTATTTATTTTATTTTTATTAATTTCTTTTTATTTAATACTTCTATTGAACATAATTTTCAATAAAAATATTAAAGTTATACGAATAAAATACAAAAATAATATACATAAAATACAAAAATACTTTGTTTAAATACGTGAAAATGTGAGGTATTACAAAGTTGATCTGGGATTATCTTCATTAGAACCTTCATAGTTGAAGGTTTAGTCGAACTTCCATAGGTGGAAGTTGGAGAATCATAATGTGCATAGGTGCATAATTGATTGAGTGTAATTCTTCGGTTATTATGAGTTGATTAATAAAAGAGTGAGTGAGTGGAGGACGTAGACTTATTAAAAGACGAACCTCGTTAAATTTTGGTGTTGTTTATTTTATTGCTTTATTATTTCCGCTATTTGAGAACTGGTTCTAAACTGTTCTTATAATTAATAGAAAAATTAACAACAATCTTACAACACTCAATTCACACCCCCCCCCCCCCCC
>PYUH01000002.1:231380-323421 GCA_016808085.1 Suaeda aralocaspica
CCCCCCCCCCCCCCTCTTGAGTGTCACTTGTACTTTCAATTTAGATATCTGCGACACATATCCCTAGGTCCACCAATAAATGATGGAGGCAATACTATTAAATGTCCAACATTTGCCCCTTTTACTTCTCCCATCACAATTGCATCAATAAGTCCTTTGTATAAATCAGAGCAAATTTTTGGTTGATTATGCCTATAAAAATCCAAACGTGTATTCTCTAACTTGACTTACATATCTACTATGAATTGTAATAGTAGCCTTCCATTTGCTAAGACATGATTACCAATTCGAATTTGCAATATATACGCATAGTATTCACGACAAGATATATCCCTATGCGGTTTTTTCTTTGTCAAAGATGAACCTGAAATGAATTAGACATAATAACAAAATGAATTGCAACTGCAATTCAAATGAACTTGTCATGATAATAGCAGGAATAAAACCTAAATTTTAATATGAATATGAATATTAAATAAACATAATAAACTTACGTGCAGTTTCTTATCTAATCAAATCATCAGCATCCTTAGAATGATGTACAGGTCCTGTATCAACAAGCACATTAACTTTGCTGTTTCTCGGAAACCTAGGAATCCATAGATGCCAACCACTTTCACCATAAGGAAATAAAAGAGGATATTGCAACGGATCATAACATCCATAGTAATTTTGTATTCTGTGGGAAGAATCTGATTTCCTTGACACTGTAATAAAAGGACCATTGTACTCATCTCCCACTGTATGATCAGCTCATATCGCAGCCACTTCATCAGATGTAGGTGCATTATAAACTCGCACATCACTTACGGGCATTTGTATTAATGCGTATGCATGTATCTTGATTGATTGGTAAGTCTTTCATGCTTTTGAAAAACTGAGCATATGGGTTATCAAGCATAATCTTCATTAAAACTGAAATGACATCAGACCGCACATTATCAAAACAACTTGATCTGAGTGAAAGTTCTGCATGGGAGTCATAAAAGTAAAGCTGGAGATATTTAGGGCATTCATCTGTTGGAATACGATCTGGCAAGAAATAGTAAATCTATCCATGTAAGCGAAACACATAAATTCCTTTGTGTGTTTTACAATCAATTTTTCCACCCAAAGAACTAAATGCAAAGAAGTTGTTATAGATTCGTGAATGACATTGAAAATGATTTGCAAGTTCTGATTTTGAGGTGTATAGGTATAATAGTTCATTAGGAAATGCATTAAAACAGATCTTAACTTCACCACATGAGCAGCAAAAACCAAGAGGTTCATATTAGAACTTTTTTGCTCCACAAAACTCACAAAAAGTTGGAGAAGACAACATGTGAGAAGTAGTTAGTATAAGATTCCATGCTATAGCTTCTGAAACTGCAATGAAATCTAAATTCAACTTTATTACATGTAAATAAGTAACTTTACTTTTAAAATCTTACTGGTTTATAATTACCTGGTTCTTTAATACGTGGTCGCTTTTTCCTATATACTTCACATCTCATTATAAACTAATTTGACATGTCAGATGAAGTCATGCTTGTACCAAGTCCATCAAATAATGAACAAAATGTTCTTTCCTGTTCTGCATTTTGTACCTCAGTTACAAAATCAGATGTAACATCATACATGGGACTGAATCTTCGCATTTGATGAGTTGTAATATCGGATGTATGCTGCATTGTGTCCTGCATTGTATTATACCGTAAATTATCAAAGCATTAGACAGTAGGTAGCAATGTATATCAAAGCTTGATACATGTGCAAAATAGGAAACAAAAAATTTTGGGCAAGAAAGGTAATTGCATATATAATTCAAGCAATTAGTTTCATATTCTTATAACAATGACAAAGCCTTTTCATTAGTTTTCCAAAAGATTTTTACATGATCAATCAATACAGCGCTATATATCTGCCCCTAATAACAAAAGTAATACAATTGCAATGATAGTCTAACAGCAACCCATTAGCAAATACATAGCAACAAACCCTTAATATTCTAAGTAATAGACAATACTACTTTAGATATTCTACGGCAATATAGTAGCACGAAGCTAACTATATGCCACTGCTTTTTACATACGCATCACAGCATGCTTATAATGACATAACTAATCACCATTTATATAATGATAACAAAAACAGACCATCGGCTTATTTCTTGACTCGTTAGAAAGACTATACTATATGAAAAGGCTTTGACAATAAGGCACCAACATATTAACTTTCAGAAGTTAGTCACCAGTCTTTTGGCGCTTGAAGGCTGTTTCTAATTCGTCTGGTACCATTTCACGTTTGAACTGCTGAGAAAGAAGTGCTTGACTGTCCTGGCATTGGTTTTTTAGGAGGTTTTGGAGGATATTTCAAATGTAGAATCTTGAGTGTAATTTCATCTTGTTCCACCATAATAGGGGCAGCATCAATCTCTTCATGAAGAAACAAGACCACGCTCCTTCACATTGATGTTTTTATACGCGCATAAGCAGCTGCATCAGCATTTCTAGCCAATAAATGGTAGTTGATATCTTCAATTTCAAATTGGTACTTGGTCATTAGATAATCAATTACCCTCTTAGCCAATGTTTGTTTTGAAGTCTCAACATCTGAAGATTTGTGTCCTACAATAAAGCAAGAAGACTTGTTTGTATTTTCAATTGATCCACCAGACCAAGAAATGAAAACCCCTTCATTCACTTTTGAAGTATCAATGGGTATCATTGAAATGTGCAGCACATCCACCACTTTACGTAACATTTTGACAAAATCAATATAGATTGTCTTGTAACTCCAATCAATTCCTTCTACTTGATAAAACTCAAATGAGCTTACACCAGGAGCATCTTTGTCGATTCTCTTCACTGTATCGTGTTTGAACTGATCCAGCTGCTCAACACGCTCATTATGAGCACGTGCCTCCGAGTTAAAATCAAACACTTTCAACTTATGTATATCAACAAGGAAAGCACCCATTCGCCGAGTTGCAGAGTATCAGGATTGTTCAAATGTATCATTCTTATCACCAAGAACAGAGCAACCAAATTCACACAGAGGAAGAGTGACTGCAACCTCAACCACTTGCTTGACAACATCATGATAAGTATATACTGGTTTTGCGTAACCTAGCGCATGAAAAATATCCTCTAGTACTGTCCGAAAATCAACAGGAATGATAGTTGGTGCCATTGCCATACCCTTTCCACCAAAGCTAACTAATGACTAATGATTTGATAAAAAAAGGAAAAATTCTAAATTTACAGCCTACAACATGTTTAATGACTCCATAATGTATAATCATCTAGAAGCAAAGTTTCAAATCTTTACAAATATAAATCTAATTATGATTCTATATTTCATACAGTACAAATCATTTTAGAGGCTAATCACATAAATTACATTGAAGGTTAACATCATGCTTACATATATATACAAGGAATAAGAGTAAATTCAGTATAAAATCATTTCATACATTAATTCTCTACATTTTTAAATTCAAATAAAAGCATAAATTCTTCATACAAATCCAAAGACAGAACAAAAACTTCATGAAATAAATCCAAGTAAATAGAATTATACATGATATCCTATAGTATTTCAATATTATGAATCAGCAATTCAAAAAGAGGACATCCTTTTTTTTTTTAAACACAAATGAATAAGAGCTAAAAATAAGCCAACAATCTGAAATCATGATATTTATTAAGCTATAATCAAATAATCACTTTCTACAACTATGTGTAAAGATAACAACAAAATTTAACCAACATAATCTGATTACAAACTATAATTTGATCACATACCAGATTAAACTGGTCTTATAAAGCTGTTGAAGGAAATTCTAAATAAAAACTATTTATGGTTGAGTTTGGAAGTGATAGAATAGGTTGCATAGGAGTGTGTTATATATAGAGAAACCAGCACAAATGACCTTATTGTGTTCCAATACTTTAAAATGTGAAGACATAATCAAGTACACCTACTCAAACTCTATAATCAGAAGACTTAATCCTATTGAATTTAAATTCCAAGAAATTTATATTCTTTACCCTGAAATATGGAACCTATAGCTCATTGTGTGATGACATGCACAGGGAACTCCTTAGTTTTCCATTGGTTAAAACACTAAGGCATGATCAAGTGCACTACCAAACCTATTTTTTCAAATAATTTATTTTTTTCCCGCAATGTCAGTTACCATGAAATTTTGTACTAACTTTCCACCATCATGAACTTTGGCACCCTTTTTTACCACCAATATCCCATTATTTCAGAAAAAAGTAGAATTCAAGTCAATAAGCTAGGCCAAAGGATAAGAAAAAAGTAAGGCTAAAAATCAAAACTTAGGCTTCTAAAGCATGCCAAACACTGCACAACAAACCAATGCAGATCTATGACCCAATAACAACATAACAAAAGGCCAATTAATTACCAACAGTCCCGCAACCTAATACAATACACAGTATGCCAAAAAAATATGAGCCTCTAGCCTCAACCATAAACAGTCCAGGGCTATTGCATGTAGTCCCAATTGGCCCAAAAAGAATCATTCATCTATTAACATTAAAAAGGAAATTTTCTACTATTTTTAAAAAACAGAAAAGGAAAAATTGCTAGATGAAACCTTNGGAAAAATTGCCAGATGAAACCTTTTAAAAACTTTTTTTTGGCAGAAGAAACCTTTTAAAAATTTTTTTGCCAAAAGAAACCTTAAACTAAATTTTTTTTGCCAGAAGAAAGCCTGTACCCTGAATCCGGTGTTGACTAAGGAATTCCGGCGTTGACCGACTCTTATTCTTATTTGCACTCTTTTGCCTTTTCTGATTTTCCCTCCAAATTGTCCCTCCTTACTTTTCCCTAATTTCCCTCCAATTTATCCCTCATTAAACCCTCAATTTAACCCTCCATTTTTCCTTCCTTTGTTTTTGTCATTTTTTCCCCATTTTCTTCCATTGGCATTGTTGTGTTTGCTGCATTTTATTTTCTTTCTTTGTCTTCCATTGTTGTAAGGTTGTGGAAGCTTCAACCTTTATTAGTTTGTTAATTTCTTGAATTTATGATTTTCATACAAATTAACTCCTCAACTAATACACCATTCCATTATTTTACATTTTGTTTGCAGAAAAATGGTTACTCATTGTGGATGTGGGCTTCCAGTGGCAAGAAGAACGTCTTGGACGAGTGAGAACCCGGGAAGGAAGGTTGTGTGTTGCAAATGAAGCAGAGAATTTCAGAAGTTGGATTTTTTTTTTTTTTTGAAAAATTCAGAAGTTGGATATATGTGAGGGTGCATATATCCATTTGAGAGTGCAACAAGAAAGGAAAAAGTGGGTCAACGCCGGAATTCCTTAGTTAACACCGGATTCAGGATACAAAGTTTCTTCTGGCAAAAAAAATTTAGTTTAAGGTTTCTTTTGGCAAAAAAATTTTTAAAAGGTTTCTTCTGGAAAAAAAAAAGTTTTTAAAAGGTTCCATCTGGCAATTTTTCCAACAGAAAACTCTAATTATGTACACCCAAGCAATACAAAGAACTAATTAAGCTACAACTAATTCATAATTTAGATGCAAAAACTCAATCCTGCAACTAATGACATCAATTTAACATGCAAAACTTAATAATCAATTAATAAGCTTAAATCAGATCAGAAACTAACCCATAATCAATTATTCATTAAATTTAAAATTACCTGCACCGCAACTGCAATATTCAATTGGATTCCTTTGCATTTTCGGGTCCGATTAATAAACAAACTTCGTATCACCATGCATCCTTACAACAATCCACCTCTGCAATGCTTTGATGCAATTAAAAGTATTTATGCAATTGGGTTCATCGATTGAACATAACTCAAATCCAACAAATCCTAAATTCATAAATACCACCATTAATTGTTGATGCGAACGACACATGAGAAACACCCACAACAATCCACCTCTGCATAGTTTGATAATTTGATGTGTAATGGTTTGGTTTGCACTTATTTGGGTGAAAAAAAGACATGCAAAACAATTTGATAATCCAACAAATCCTAAATTAATAAATACCACCATTAATTGTTTGATGGGAATGACACATGAGAACTGCCCACAACAATCCACCTTTGCATAATAATTTGATGTGTAATGGTTTGGATTGCACTGATTTGGGTGAAAAAAATACATGCAAAATAGTGTGATTTTATAGAATTATAGAAAAATTGAAATGAAGAAGAAGATAGTTTGTAGAGAGAGAAAGCAAAAACAGAGAATTTTCATTTAGTGAGAGAAGTAAACTCACTGTTACAAATGAGTTTGTTATTACAAAGTGTTTTTAAATACTAACTTTCTCTAACAAACTTTTAACAAACTAACCAACTAATTATGCTTAGTCATCTATTTGCTTACTATTTACAATACTACCACTAAAACACCTCTTTCAAGCTGGACTTGTATCAACAAGACCAAGCTTGGAAATCAGAAACTGATGTTGTGCAGTAGGTAAAGGTTTAGTCAAAATATCTGCAACCTGATCTTTGCTTGAAACATGAGTAGTATCAATGAAACCTTCTTCAACTTGTTCTCTGATATAGTGCATATCTCTTTTGAGATGTTTTGTCTTGTCATGAAACTTAGGATTATGAGCTAAATGTTCTGCAAATGTGTTATCACAGTAAACAACAATAGGAGGTTGAACATTAATCCTCAAATCTTGCAGCAAACCTTCTATCCATACTACTTCACTTGCTGTATCAGATTCTGTACTCAGCCTCTGCAGATGATTTACTTACAGTACTTTGTTTCTTTGTTTTCCAAGAAACTAAATTCTTACCAAGATAAACAGCATAAGAACTTAAAGATCTGCTGCTAAATTGGCAAGCACTCCAATCTGAATCACTATAAGCTTCAACAACTAGATCAGAATCAGCAGCATAGAACAAATTGTAATGCATTGTCCCTTTAAGATACTTAAGAACATGTAAAACAACTCTCAAGTGAGGTACTCTGGGAGCATGCACAAATTGGCTTAAATGTTGAACACAATAAGAAATGTCAGGTCTTGTTATGCCCAGATACAGTAATCTACCAACCAACCTCCTATATATGTCAGGTTCACTCAACAAATCACCAACTTCAATAGATAATTTTAAACCTGTAGACAAAGGAACACCTACTGATACACATTCATCCATATTAACATCTGTCAATATATCTTTGATATATTTTTGCTGTGACAAATAAACTCCATCATTGGTTCTTTTCACTTCTACACCAAGGAAATAACTCAAAGTCCCTAAATCCTTGACGGTAAATGCAGCATCCAAGTGTTGTTTTACCACTTGAGTTTGTGTTTCTGAAGTTCCTGTGACCAGAATATCATCCACATACACCAATAAAATGACAAACTTTGCATCCTTATATCTGGTAAACAAGGAATAATCTTGCTTAGATTGCACAAACCCCAGTGATTTCAAAAACTTTGCCAATTCTTTGTTCCATTGTCTAGAACCTTGTCTTAACCCATAAAGAGATCTCTTTAACCTACACACCTCTCCTTCCTTTGCCTTTGCATAGCCAGCAGGTGGCTTCATATAAACCTCTTCATCCAAATAACCATGCAAGAAAGCAGTATTCACATCAAGTTGACATAAAGGCCATTGGTGCATTGTGGCCAAGGCAATTATGATTATGACTGTAGCCAATTTAGCTGTAGGGGAAAAAGTTTGTGAAAAATCTTCTCCTTCCTTTTGTTGATACCCAATAGCAACTAACCTTGCCTTCAACCTTTCTACACTGCCATCAGGATGTAGTTTAGTCTTGTAAACCCATTTACTGCCAATGGCTCTTTTACCTTTAGGTAACTGAGTTAATTCCCAAGTATCATTAGCTTCCAAAGCCTGAAGTTCTTTGCTCATTGCATCAATCCAGCCTTCTGATTGTTTTGCCTCATTATAATTCTTAGGCTCTACTATTAGTGAAGAATTAACAGCAAAAGATTGAGATTTAAAATAAGACTCATCAGTAACAGAATTATGTGGTTGATATGGGACTACAAAATCTTGAAATTTGGCAGGCAAGTGAACATTTCTGTGAGATTTTCTAAGAATAACAGGAGAAACATGTGTTGAAACTGACATAGGTTGATTATCAAGATGATTCAAATCATCAGTATGTAAAAAAGATGAAGGAATAGCAGATGTTTGAGCATTATCAGAAGATTGTGATAAATGCTCTGAAGAATGTGAAGAAAGAGGAACAAAATCAGATTGTGGAACTAACATAGGATCAGTAGGCTGGAGTTGTTCTTCACTAAAACTCACAATGTTATCCTTTTGTGAGTTACCTATTTGGCCAGAATTATTCTCTAACTGATAAGGAAATATAGTCTCATAGAACAACACATCTCTTGACACAAATATTGTTTTGTTGTCTAAATCAAACAACTTGTATGCTTTCTGTCCAGCAGGATAACCCAAGAAAACACACCTTCTTGCTTTACTATCAAACTTATCTCTTCTTCTAAAATCATAAGCATAGCATAAGCTACCAACTATTCTAAGGTTATCATAACTAGGTGTTTGGCCTAGGAGAACTTCATAAGGTGTTTTCCAATCTAATACCTTTGTTGGAACCCTATTAATGATATATGTAGCAGATAATACACATTCGCCCCAAAATATCTTAGGCAAATTTGCATGTAACCTTAATGCTCTTGCTATTTCTAGTAAATGCCTATGTTTTCTTTCAACTCTTGCATTTTGTTGTGGAACATTAGGCATACTTTTCTGATGTATAATTCCTTTAGCAGCAAACAAGCTCATACACTCATCCTTTAATATTTCAGTCCCATTATCAGATCTAATAGTCTTTATGAGCATTCCATGTTGATTAACAACCATGTCTAGAAAACTTGCAACTGTCTTAGCAACTTGCAATTTATTGTGGAGCAAGAATGTCCATGTTACTCTACTACAATCATCAACCATAGTTAAAAAATATCTTGCCCCTGTCAAAGCTTGCACCCTATATGGACCCCATAAATCCATATGCACTAATTCAAAACACTGTGAAGCCTTATTAATACTAGGAGTAAATGGCAACTTATGAAATTTGGAACAATTGCATACATGACAATTGAACTCAGTCATACCAGAACAATCACAATCTTTAACATGCTGCATCTTTGATAAAGAAGAATGACCTAAACGAGCATGAAAGATATCTAAAGTAACAGCTTTCCTATATTGCTTATCTATGCTTGTAGCAGTTTTATTGGGTAAAACTGCATTATCAACCATCACACACTTATCAGTAATACCTGTATCACTTGGCATACCCTTAAAGAAGTACAAACCTCCTTTTCTGCTTCCAAAACCAAGGATCTTACCATCAACATGGTCCTGAAAACAATAAGTATTTTGTGAAAAACTAACTTTCACTCCATGTTGTGATATCAGACATCAAATTATGCTTAAATCCCTCTACCAGCATAACATTTTTCAACAACAAATGATCATTCAATTTTACTTCTCCTACAGTTGCAACAAATTTGCAACTTCCATTAGGTAACCCTACCTTGATAGGTGTATCTAAAGTCCTCTTATTGAGTAACAGACCACTATCAAATACCATATGATCAGATGCACCAGTATCAATGATCCATACATTTGTCATATTTCCTTGAAAATTAGCTAAGGAATAAGAAGATGAAGTACCTGCAAAATTAGCAAACTCTCCATCACAAGCAGTTGCTTTGCCTTTCATTGCCTTCATAACTTCTTGACAAATTGAAGACAAGAACTCAGAATCAAAAGAAGGATCTGAACCACCACTCACAGCATCCAAAGGAGTATCCAGATTATGTTCAATACCAACATTGGCAGCCAATTTCACAGTTCCACCAGATTTGTTAGCTTTCACTGCATTGTACCATTCTGGATAACCTATCAACTTAAAACATTGATCTTTAGTATGTCCTTTAGCCTTACAGTAATCACACTTCTTATCATACTTATCCTTCTTCCAATCCTTTCTCCCTTGAAAAACTGAATCATGCTTAGAACCTCCATTTCTTGAAAACCTCTGAACTGCTAATGCACTACTCTCAGCTTGTGTATCTTCTGAATATGCAACTTCTTTCTGCTTTTCTATCTTCTGAGTAATTGCAAAAGCTTTGTTCAAATTTGGCAAAGGTTCCATTGACAAGATATTGGTAACTGTCTGATCATAAGCAGAATTCAGACCTAACAAAAACTGCATAAGTTTCTCCTCATTCTCAAAATCAGCCAATTTCTTCAGAAATTGATAAGTACAAGCAACTAAAGCACCACAAGAACAAACAGGAAGACTATCATACTCCCAAAACTTCTTCACCTTCCCATAGTAACTCAAGATCGTCATATTTGCTTGACGCAGAGCATCTGGTTCCTTCTTTAACTGATAAACCAATGGACCATTGGATTGACCAAAACGTTCTTGAAGTTCATTCCATAGCTCAACTGAACTCTCANCAGCTCAACTGAACTCTCGATATATGAGAAATCATCAGCAATTTCATTACACATAGAGCTGATAATCCACTGCAACACCATATAATCAGCACGCTTCCAACGTTGATGCTGAGGATCAGTAATCATAGGCTCCTTCAAAGCTCCATAAATGAAGCCTTCCTTATTCTTCGCCGCTAGAGCACGACGAACACCACGACTCCACCGCACAAAGTTACTCCCATTAAACAAAGTAGTAACCAAAGAAGCAGTAGGAGAATCTGAATTTGCGATAAAATAAGGATCAAAGTTACCTTCAGTTGATGAATTCGTGTTCATCGAAGTATTCAGATTCGAAGAATCATCTCCAGAAGCCATAATCAACAAATGATATGCAAGATATTGCAAGATTTGTTCAATCAGTGAACGAAATCGCACTATCGCAAATTTGCAAGAAAAATTAATTTGTGATAAAATTGAATCAGATTATCAAACAAAATCCAAGAATCATTAAAAAACCTAATCTTAGAACAAGATTCGGCTCTGATACCATATAGAATTATAGAAAAATTGAAATGAAGAAGAAGATAGTTTGTAGAGAGAGAAAGCAAAAACAGAGAATTTTCATTTAGTGAGAGAAGTAAACTCACTGTTACAAATGAGTTTGTTATTACAAAGTGTTTTTAAATACTAACTTTCTCTAACAAACTTTTAACAAACTAACCAACTAATTATGCTTAGTCATCTATTTGCTTACTATTTACAATACTACCACTAATAGATTTTCATAGGCAAGGGTCGCAAAGAACTCATAATCTATGCTTTAGCTTTAGTGGATAGAAGAAGAAAGAGGAACTAACCCAGAAAGAAAGGGTAGAAAAAGAAAGGGAAGTCACGTGAATAGCATATGATGCACTAAGTGAGTTTACTATTTTCCGCTGACGTGGACCAATAAGTTTTTCTTCCTGTTTTTTGAATAGTAATGTTCCTACCATACTTAAGTGAGTTAACTATTTGCCGCTGATGTGGACCAATAAGTTTTTCTTCCTATTTTTTGAATAGTAATGTTCCTACCACACTTTTAAATTGGTAAGGATTGGTTGTCGAAAATTCACTTTCTATTTATTTTAGAAGTTTCCTAAAATGTTTTCATAGTTTCTTTCTATATTTATAAGGTTATTAATAGTGGTTAGAGATGGTAATAAGTGATAGTTTGTTAAGAAGTTGTTTCTATGTTTGTATTTTAAGTTTTCAAAGGTTTTCGGTGTTTTAGTTGTTTAAAGTGAAATAAAATATGTTTAAAGTTCTGGATAGAAGTGAAGTCATGTTTAAAATTAATGTGTAAGAGTCTAAAATGATATGTTTTGTGTGCCTCAATGTAATGTATAAGTTTGTGCACAGTTTGACCATGTTTTGAGTAAGTTTGACTATGTGAGTCGTGTTTTTATAAAAAGTAAAGTTTTCAAAGTCAAGTTCATTATTCAAAGCTATTGTTCTTAATATCATTTCAAAGTATAAAGTCAAGTAAAGTCAAAGTGCAAAAGCAAGCAAGTATCATTTCAAGTCGAGGTTTTCAAAAGGAACATGAGTCCTCATTCCGATCAAATGAGGTTACCATTCGAAGGAATTATGAATTTCCTTAATGTTGTACTTCCATAGTGGAGTATGATGATGCTTCAGTGTTTAGCAAAGGAAGTCCTACAAGTTAAGCTTTTGGGACATGGGGTGGATGGAGGCCATGTACCGTTTTTCGAAAGACTGGTTATCTTTCAGTTAGTATCGATCGTTCAGCAGCACCAATCTACTTTATTGGTTGTCGACTTTCCAAATTAAAGAGCTCGTTCATGTTCCTATATATCCTTTTATCAAGCAAGTTATCAAGAAAGTTATCGAGCAAGTTTTCAAGCAAAGTTATTTCATAAAGTTTATAAGCAAGTAAAGTTACAAGTAAAGCTAAAACAGTCAAGTTAATGAGCAAATTGTTTAAGAGTCTTATTATGTTGTCAAGTATGTGTGAGTCTTTGTGTATGCTAAGTGGTGTGACTTGTTTATATTGTTTAGAGTCGTGTCTTCATGTTGTAGCGCTTTTGTTACTTGGTACATACTCGGCTTTTGCTAACACATATACTTTTATCTTTTTTTTTGTTTTTTTTTTGTTTTTTGTGTTTATGAAAGTGGAGAAGATGAAGATTCAAAGAAAAATGAAAGATTTTGTCGAAGAAAGATGATGAATGTTTTGAATTCTCTCTAAATTACTCACGTTACTCTTCAAATGCCAAGATTAAGAAATTCCAAGCTGCAAGATGCTAGATGTGAGGTCGAAGATGATGAAAATGAGGAAATGAGGGGGTATTTATAGGGAAAAATTCAGAAAACAACTTTGTACCGTGCGCCCCAGCGCACTGTACGGAGGAAGTTTCCCGAAAATTTTGCTGAAACTCCTGATTGGTTGGGCTTAGAAGTTCGTACAACCTCACACATGCTCATTTCCTTACTCCTTAAGGCTTACCTCGCTTCATGAGGAAAGGAAAGGAGGAGGGAACCCTTGTGGGCTTTAAGGAGGAGAGGATCCCCTTCGACCCATGACTTGGGCTCCAAGGTTTTCCTTTATCGGGCACGTCTTAGCTTTTTACTTGCGGAAAATGATTTCCGAGCATTAGAGATTCATTAGCGCTTTATTATAAAAATGTGGAAAAAACTATAGAAATTCTAGAAAAATATGGGAAAATATGGAAAAACAAAGAAAAATAAATAAAAATAAAATTGAAATATTTTTGTGGTTTTTAGGGATTTTTTGGGTTTTTTCGAGTTTATGGGAATTTCTGGGTGGCCTCATGTTTGTCCTTTCTGTGTGCTTCTCAAGATCAGACTAATTAGTGTCGTGGTATATGTTTATCATCAACTCTAGATCGGGGACATATTTAAGTGTCTACACCACCCTATTTTAACTTCCACCACCAATCAAACCACCTAGATCAGCGCCCGCTCTACCCCACCCCTTACCGCCGCAACAACCTCCACCCCATGCCCATCCTCTTTTGCGAAACCCACTTAACAGGAATCCTGCAAATCACCTCTACCACCCCTAAAACTACCTCTACCGCCACCGCCACCTATTTCCTCCCCCCGTAAAACCCCTAATTCGAAAGCTATCGAAAACCCTAGAATCCTCAAATTTCAATTCAACTGAATTAGGGGATCTAGGGGTGATGTAGGGGCGGCGAGGGGAGGGGGAGGGGCGGTGAAGGGAGGTGAAGCGATGGGAATCGTAGGGGGCAGTGGTGGCGGTTTCTAGCAATGGTGAGGGGGTTTATTAGAGCCTAGAGGTTGGTTAGGGTTTTGGTGGTAGGGGTGGCTGTTTGAAGCGCCGGATGAGGGTAGGGGAGGGAGTGGGTGGTTGATTTGGTGGTTGGGCTTATGGTTGGGTGGTTGTGTGGTGAGTGGTAGAAAGTGGGGAAAGGGAATGAAAAGGATGGGGGGGGGGGGGAGAATGAAAAAGTGTTAGGATGGGGAAATGGAAAATGGAAAATGGAAAAGGGTATGCAAAAATGGCACAACAAACACCATCAAAGGAAATGGGTGCAATTGATTCCCATCCCCTTTGATTATTACCCCCAACCAAACGACCCCTTACAATTTAGAGTGGCTACATTTCAATTTGTTTATTTTTTTACTTGGACATAATTGATATACGCATAGCTTGTTAAATTTATGTCTGTAAGTTCTGTAAAATTACAACTGTGTAGTTAAAAAGTTGAAGATCACATCAAAATTAAAGTTGTATGTTCTAATTTTGAAGAACATAGGCCAACAACTAATTAAACTTTAAAAATTAAACATTGCACATAAAAAACTGAATATTTAATGCTCAAAATCAATCGTTAACAAGGGTTGTATAGTACATCAGATATACACTTTTAGTTTGTGGCTCAGATGTTGTGTCAGGTTATTGCATGCCTATATCTATCCTACCACAACCGATGCTTTGTTATGGGATTTCCAACATCTAACTGTGAGATGTTTAGGGGAAGATATCACGTGGCATTTATGTAATTAATGACAATAGGTGGGGTTGTATTGTTGTTGTATTTGTTTTGTATTGCTACTGCTTTTACATTTATTTGTTATTAAACTACCAAGTAAAGACTTGATATCTTCCCCTAAACATCTCACAGTTAGATGTGGGAAAGTCCCTTTGTATATTATTTACATTATATACTTTGAATATTCTTTTGGTTTATAACCTATATTTTGCATGCATTGTTCAGGAACATTTTATTTTAACAAATCCAATACACCTATAAAATGTTATCATTAATTACTTCATAGTGTTAGGTGTTAAAATTTACCCATAATAGTGTATTATAAATTTATAATCCTCCCAAATATTTTTATTAAAATGTAAAATAGATTGGTATAATTGAATAAAGGATCATTGCATACCATGATAATTAAGAGTACTATACATTGAGGTCTACTTGAGGACTCAACCAACAACTTCTCACCAATATTATTTTGGGGGAAACATCAATGTTGTCATAGTCATGGTACTTTTTCTTCAATATATGATAAATAATTGTGTGTCTGGAAAATGCGAGGTGTTGGTTCTATTCCTAAGCAACTTATTTTATAAACCACTTCGTGAAAATCCTTCTATGTAGCTTAGCCAAATTAATCTATTGACATATTGATGATTAATTGACATATTGATAATTAATTAATCAGTGCGACTCTTGTATGGCTGGCCACCTACTTAATTGAGGGTGTGGCAAAGCTCATTAAATCCACAATGCAATTATCAAACTTTGATCAGCTTCAATTACCTTTGTAGGGCATTTTTACCAGCATCATATATATATTCTAAAATTCTCAACCAATCACAAGAGGATTGAGAAAAAAAATCTTTAGTTTTTTAAATGCATATACTGCGAAAAATACAAGTCTTATTAATAAAGTAAAAATATCAAAATTCATATTTTTTAAATTCTCAACGAATAGAGATCCATAATGATGTAGTTTTGTATTTTAAATTTTTAATCCTTTTAAAAATATTGAGTAACCATTATTTAAAATACTAGTAACCCTAATAGGTTTATGCTCGTCAAAAAAATACTTCATATATTATTCAGACTTAAAAGTACTAATTAGTTCTATTAAAATATACAACCTCTTTTTAAACTTTGTCCAACTTTGTCCATTGAATCAAGTGACCCTACAAATATATTAAAGTTACTCTCATTATTCAATTAAGCAGGTGAGTAACCCTTATATTTATACTAAGTAACCTTCATTTTTCAGATAAGTAACCCCTATATTTATATTAAGTAATCCTTATTGTTTAGATGAGTAATCCCTATATTTTATAATGAGTAACCTTCATTGTTTAACTGAGTAATCCCTATATTTCTATTAAGAAACCCTAATTGTTTAGATGTAACACCCTGAAATTTCCTAACTTTCCTCCTTTAGAATATCCATAAATAAAATATAAATATAAAAAAAAAACAATCATAAATAATCATAAATAAAATCCCTACTTAACCAGGAAAAACCAAAGTATTACTGGCACCGCAATAATGGCTAAGGCTTTATCAAAGTATTACAGCGGAAGTCTTTAAAAACCAAAAACCAACTTAAAACTCAAAATAATCTCAAAACAATCTCAAAACAATCTCAAAAGCAAATCAAAGTCAAAACTAAAAAGAAAACCAAAATAAAGCTTTATTATAATTCGGAACAATATTAACGGCCCTTCAAACCAAACAAACTTTAAACTTCGAAAAACCAAAAGTCAACGTCAACAATAAATAACTAACAAGTCCACAAAACTAAGAAAACTACAATGCAAGCGCTCACACTCCAACCCAGCATGATTCACTATGGCCACATGTACCTGTAGCTTTCTCTTATTCTAGACAACTACTCGCCATCAAAATGGGTCATCATAAGGGGTCAAAGCAAAGCCATGCACACAAACACACACAATCAACAAAGCTGAGTACATAAATATTATAGACCATGCAAAACATGATTAATATTAAAATAAAAGAAAAGAATAACACATATACTTCTTATCGTTGACATCTCTTCAAACCTGTGCATAGACTCAACTCATACAAATTATTTATTATATTTACACTTCGGATTTCGCATCGAACGGGTTTCCTTTCCTAAGAAAATCCTCCTATTGGGCACCAACTTGGGAGAAACTCTACAAAAATATTACTATGTCACATATAGTGACAGAATTCCAGCTCATTTAAAATTTAAAAGAGTACAACGTCTTGTACCCCAATTAGAAGTCATAGATCATTGTTCCATATGACTCCCCCCATTGTTCATGCTCAAGGTATATACGTTCCAAGATTTTTGGTGTGAATCCTCTTTCACTTTAAGTGATTAACAATTTAACTATATTATGACTCTAAAACAACAACACATAGAACCATGCATAGAATCAAACATACCATATTAATTATCTTGGATTTAAAGTGATTCTAAAAATAATCTTGTGTGTCCTTTAATTAACTTCCTTTACCACACATTAACTGCGAGTGACTAACTATTTGTCTTTCTTGACCACACAATAAACTGTGAGTGGTTATATAAATATTTGCTCATTAAACTTCTATTAAACATGTGAATAAAAATTCATTAACTACTTTTCTTGTTGATTAAGTAACTAATCAACTTTATTCACTTTCCTTTCTTATTTATTAACTATTGGTCAATTTTAGTAATAACATTCCAATTACTCATGATATAATTAACAATACTATCAATGTGGAATGTTAAAATAATATAAGAATCATACTTTTCATATTGACACAACTTCTCATGCAAGTTAACCAAGCAACAACTTATAATCACATACATAACATACAAAGTTATCAATTCAAGCATGAATTCTACTTTTATGTTCGCCTTTAGTACTTACGTACCTTGTACAATAGTGGTGATCGATCCGCCACAACTTTTAAAAATCAACTAACTCGAAATCTCCTACATAAAGAAAACCGAAACTAAATTAAAATCTTGTTGACTAACTTCTACAATAACTCTAAACTAACTTTTCATATTGGAAGCTTGTCCAAAATCTTCCCTATATGGTCTCTATTCAATTCCACATTTCATTTTAATTTTTCTCTCGCAAATTAAAACACTTGATTTTCAGTAACTTTCCAAAATTGGCAGCTTCATAAAATTTCTTAAAAACACTTTAAAACCTTTCTAAATATCATAATTTGATCCTAAAATATTATATTCATATCCTAAGATTATCATATAATATTTTGATGTATTAAAAATAATTATAACCAATTATTTCACGTGCTACTATTTTTATTAGGCACAAACACATGTTAATAAAAATTGACAGCTATTAATATTTATTCAAAACTCGTTAAAACCTCATCAAAACTTCATAATTTAAGCATAAAACTCTTTTACATTTTAATACCATCATTATACACCTAAACTATGCTTTAAAATAATTTTTCATGATGTAAAACATGTTCATAATATTTTTACTTTTAGTTTTCACAACTTTAAAAATTTGACAGCAATATTAAACAACTTAAAAACCCTTTAAAAAAAATCTAAACTTCATAAAATAATCACAAATTAACACTACAACAATTCATGATCATAATATAAAAGTTTTGATCATCAAAAAACAATAAAACTACAAATTTCCTAATTTCATAAACCCTAATTTAAAATTTTATTAACGACTTTATAAATTTAAACTTTACACATGATCATAACTTTATAAAACATGATTAAACTAGATTATAAACAAAACTTTATACATAATTGAATTAAAAATAAAAGAGGAGAAATTTTTTTCTTTTTTTTTTTTTTAAATAGGGGTTTGAAAATTACCAAGAAGAAGAGAGGAAGAGAAGGTGGCCGCCAGTGGTGGCTGCCAGCGAGCGAAGGAGCTCCGGTGACGAAGGGGATGCGCGAAGGGGAGAGGCAAGCGGAGGAGAAGTGATGCAAGAAAGTTTTATTTTTCGTTTTTTTTTTTTTCCGGAAATCCTAACCTTTTTTTTTTTTAAATCCTAAATCACTGATATGCAAAATAAACCTGAGAATTTCTGGTTTTAAGGGGTATGTACAAGCCCAAAGTAGGTTTTGGTGCAATTACATAAATACCCTTAATACTTGAAATTACTTTTATGCCCTTGTTTTAAAACAATTTAGGAAACCTTAAAATTTGTAATTTTAGAAACTTATTAAAATATTTAATAAAACACAAAGTGACAAAAAATTTAATTTATAACCTTTAGAAAACATAAAATAATTAATTCAAGTAACAATTAATTTAGATTTTCTTTCTTTAATATAATTATTCAATTTAAATTTTCAATAAAAATACTAAAAGTATACACATAAAATACGAAATTAAATTCTTAAAATACGTGAAAATATGGGGTGTTGCATTAGATGAATAATCCCTATATTTTATGCAGAGTAATAAGTAATCCTCATTGTTTAGATGAGTAACCCCTACATTTAATAATTAAGTAACCCTTTTATTTATAACAAAAATAACCCTTGTATTTATAATAAATAATGCTCATTGTTCAAATTAGCAGCAATTGTATTTATAATGTGAGCTACCTTATTTGTTAATAAAAGTAACCTATTCTAAAATATGGTTAAATATAGGTAATTAACCTTATTTGTTATATTCATATATATATACACACACACATAAGCTTATCATTCAAATAAGTTTCCCGTATTATTGAATTAGGTAACCTATATTAAACTGATATGTGTATGTATATTATGTTGTTGAGGTTACAAATACTAGGTACATTTTATTGAGGTTACTTACTTGTAATTAAAGGAGACATTTTACAGTTTACACCCATAAATAAATAAATAAATAAACAAACAAAAAAACATACAAATAAATGATTGAGACGCTTTTATGATTGATGTTATTTAACTTATTTTAATGATAAGAATAAAGCCTCATGAATTGTATTCACAAACTATAACCGGATGCAACGACTTTTCTGTATGGCTGGCCATATGTCAAACAAATTGTGCGGGATGTGCTTAGAAACACTAACATTAACAGTTGTTAAATGCTGTTAAATAAAATTATAATTTTTTGTTAGAAGGGATAATAAAATTAAAATTAATCTCGCATAAAGCAAACTTAAAATTAGCACACCGTCTCTCATTCAATTAATTGGATCTGGCAATAACAAAAATCTCCATTTGTGTACAGAAAAAAAAAAACATGAAAATCACCTATAGTTAAAGTTGAAATCAACTAAGAATGTATCAAATTCAGCATCCTGTATAGAAAATTATGGAGAATATCAAGAATCAATGGAGTTTAATTTGAAGTTGTTGATGGGTTGTCGATTAGGCGACCAAGTTGCCAACGCAACTTCATCTTCCGTCACCGATATCAGTGGCTATGACCCAAACTCCTTGCTAATAGTGTTCGTCTAAATTGCAATGGTCGTTATTTGATAAAAATGGAGTGAAGAGATGAAACTAATACATTTCGAAACTAAGGAACTCAAAGATTATGTTGCATAAAAATATACGAGTTATTGTTACATGAAAGGTGTTAAGAAAATTAGCAAAGAGTGGGACTATGGGGTCCAAATGGTAACACTATGGACATATCTATTGTATCTACTTTTCCCAAAACAGGCATCAACTCACTAGTAGAAAAATAGCTTATTAGTATCATTTTTTTTACCTATTTTAATCGTTTTACACACTATACAATTGGAGGCGTAACAAATAGGAAATCCTATTTGTATCGTTTGTTCTTGTGTACATCGCACATGTGTTTATAAAGTCATCCTAATTTGTTCTCTTCTAGAGTAATAACAATGGGGTGACAGTTATTGTGCAGTTGTTGGTTTATTCTTGTGTGCTGACATTCAACAGCCCCAATAAAAAAAATTGTTATATAAACATAATCATGACTTAGCTTATACCCATGTAACTCCACTAAATGGTAATCTTTTGGATTGCCAATGACTTTGATAATAAGTTTTTACTTACTCAAAGTGTTAACTCCACTCAATGGTGATCTTTTGGATTGCCGATGACTTTGATAATAAGTTTTTACTTGCTCAAAGTGTTAACATATACAAGGTGATTTGGTAAACCTGTAATTACATAATATTGAACAAAATATAAGCTACTTTAGTGAACTTCTGGTCACCCAGTACATATCTATATGCAAAATTTTTCAAAAAAAAAAAACTTTATATTTTTCTTGAAATTTTCTTAAAAAATCACAATCCAAATATAGCTTAATATCAATATTTTCGCTAATTATGTCTTGCCAATCAAAACAGTTCACATATCTAACATGAGAGAGCGTCGGCACATTATTTTATATCAAATTGAAACTTCAGGTTTCCATTACGGGTGATTATATATTGAACCCAGATGGCCTAATTTCATTATCACATCTAAATATTTTTCTAAATTCTGGTTAGTTTTCGAACACTAGTGATCACTTTATTATACATACCTCATGCATAGCCATGAACATTAATATGATGTGGTATAAAAACACTAACATATGTTTCTTTCTATACTTGGCAAGACTAATAATTTATCCCATAATCACTCATATCTGCTAGAGCATTGATTATTATCATGATATTTGTGTTGTGTATTTTATACTCTTCTGGATTATTCTTATAATCTTGGTACATATCAATTTTACCACGCTTATCTTTAGAACTCAATTGTCTACCACGCTTTAGGTGTGCTCTATATTCATTAGCAAATAGCAACTTACATTGTCCTTCTAGGACATATATTTTAATTAGAACACTTATGGTTGGTATATAATTAATGACATTCATTCATATCCATCTTCGGGATGGTGTCATATTATACGTTTAATTATCATGTGGCCACCATTATTAAATAAATAATCATATGTACCAAACTGACCATCAATGTATTTTATAATTCATGGAATAAATGTTATCACCCCCTAATCCTTGCATATGGGGGCTTGAAATTAGTCCAACAACCTTTAAATTTCATATACCACTTAAGTCATAATTCTTTTGGCAATTTCATGTATCAAGTAAAGTAAAATATTCTTACCAAACTATTAAATGTTCGTTTTGCCCAAATATTTTTTATAATGAAAATCCTCAAAAGTATGGGCATAATGAATAAATTTTTTCGACTTAAATTCTCACAATGTCATGCTCAATTTCTTAAATCACGAAATTATTTCTTGCTAAAAATGTATACTATTTATTTAGGTTTGCAATACTTGTGATATTTTACATGTATTATATATGACCATCTAAGATAAAACATCAAGCAAACATGTTTCTTATTCTTACGGTCATATAGTTTATTTTATCATTCACTTTCATAAAATGAGTGATTTTAGTAACATATGTGTGTCATCAATACTTACCCATAGTTTGTTATCTAAATATCAATCCAAAATTAGTACATCGACTATTTAAGAGATTTGAATATTGTTTTTCCACGACATTATGCATATAGGAACACATTTGTTTTCTAGGTCATATAAATATATTCGTATTGTTCTTGAGGATTTTGACCCTTTTTGTTAATTTAAGAAACCCCATATTCATATGTATGGATAATCTTCATAAAACTAACGAACTTCGGGTTCATATACACAAGTAGGTCATGTTCAATATATTTCGCTTTTCAATAATAATTCAACTCTCTATACTTATGTATTATGTATATAAAACTATAAACAAATTCAATCAAATATCAATCAATAGATCTATAATAAAATCAAGAAATTATGTTTCATTATC
Organism: Suaeda aralocaspica; assembly: GCA_016808085.1. Lineage (NCBI taxonomy): Eukaryota > Viridiplantae > Streptophyta > Magnoliopsida > Caryophyllales > Amaranthaceae > Suaeda > Suaeda aralocaspica. The sequence continues at coordinate 253,645 of PYUH01000002.1, forward strand.
ATGTCAACCAAAATATAAGGTTAGTTACTAAATAAAATGCCATGTATAAATTTATAATCCAAGTATGATTCAAAAATAGAAATGCCAAATATCTAGAGCTTCTATTCTAAAAGTTTAAAGGATAGTTACCAACTTTTAATATCAATTAGTAATTAATATAGTACAATATGGTCCACTATTTCATTTCAAAACAAATACTATATAGGTCAACAATAAAAGTATAGAAAAATAATCATTCATATGGTGAATAAAAGTATGAAATCAAACAACTAAGATAATCACTCTCATAAAGATAAGATGTACAATTTATTGTACTGTATTTATTTTGTATTTGACCATTAGATGCACTCCCTTTGTTCCTTTAATTGATAATATGATTAAGTTGATTCATCTCTCCCTAATTAATTGATAATCAACATATTGTAACAAAGGTAAAAACTTAATGGCCAATATACAAATGATAAGTTAATTTACATACCCATGATGGGGGCATTGAACTTGGCTCATGTATAGAACTTCTATTATTCAATAATTTGAAAGGGATAAGACATTCATGTTTTAGGAATTATTCATCCACCTAAAGTATAACTAACCAAATACTACAAGGATAATGTTTCAACTATAAAAATGTTGTTAGACAAGCAAGTTGCTTCTATGACATTTTGAATACAACTAAAGACTCTTGTCCGCGTTGGTTAGGGTATTACTACTGTGCAAATCTCACCACTTTTTTAACTCTTCTGGTAGCCTGATGGATATTCTATGATCAATAATAGGAAGTATGGTATATGTCATTATGACTCTTCAGTATTAGAGAGTATATTCTATGTCATTATGACTCTATTATGATTATTATCTATTTATCCCATGTCAGTCATTTTAGATTGCCTTCGGTTGTGTGTAGCAGGACCATGATTTTGTTATTTGCCTTCTATTATTATGCTCCTCTCAATACGAAGATCCATCTCGTATTTTGCTTTATTACATACTTCTACTTCTAACAAAACTCAGTCAATCGATCGGATCTAATTAAGATTAGAATTGCATTGAGCACATATATCTATAATCATGAATGCTAATGGCATGACCTCTCTTCTACTTAACCAAAAGGGATATGTACATAAAATGCTCATAAGTTTGATGATTTTTAGAGGTATTAACTGTAAATATATGTATAATATACAAGGCCAAACAATAAGAAGCAATCAATAAGAATTGAACTCGTAATTGAACGGAACCAACATGAATATTTCCATATTAAAGTCAACCAATTGCCAAGCATATGGAAGTATTAATTCGTAATTGAGCATAATAGTTTCAAATAAAGAAGATTTTAAACTTGGTAATCACGCACATAATATATACAAAGCAGTAGATGAAATTTGTGAGCCCAAGCAACTTACTTTATCATATTCTCATCACGAAATCCAAAAAAACAACTATGCGCCTAACCTTCCGTTGATAATTTCGAATAATTTCAAGAATAATTTCAAATCCATATGCATATTATGCAACTTGAAAAATCAAAAGTTCAGATAAGCAACTATTGTATTAAAGTTAAAAAGAACAAATATGCATAACAAGTATCACCTATGTTGCAAGCTAATTAACAAATAGCAATTAATAATAACATGTAATTTCATATGCCCACCTTTATTTTTAATCGCCAAACTAACCATCAATCCAAAACATCAGCATTCAAAATTAATTAATTTAATCAACCATAAACAATATGTGTGCATACCTTTGACTATTCGTGGTATATTATCAATGAACCTGAGATTCGTGCTGATAACGTATTATAGAAAGAGTTTTAGATGAGAATATTAGGAGATAATAGATTTGTATTCATCTTAACAAATCATAGAGGAGTACATATATATAAACATGAGAAACAATTAGGATTTCCTTAGAAAATAATAAACCTAATATCTAGAATATCTGGGGTATAATGGACATCTACTAAATACATATATTATATAACACTTATTAGTATCATTTTTTTACCTATTTTAATCGTTTTACACACGATACAATTGGAGGTGGCGTAACAAATAGGAAATCCTATTTGTATCGTTTGTTAGAAACGATGCTAATAGTGTCTATTTGTATCGTTTTTGTAAAAAAACGATACTAATAACGATTTTTGAAAACAAAAAAAAAAAATAAAATCACAATTGTAATGAAATAATAATACTAGTGACCAAAAATTAAAATTATTATAACAAAGACTATATTAAAGTGATGAATAACAAATAATAAATTATAGCAAAAACATTAATGATACATAAAGGGGCATTAATTAACTTCATCATAACAAAATCATAGTGGACCAAATTCTAATAAAAGTGCAGAAACCTAACAACAAAACATCTTAATAGCAACAACTCAATAGGAATAACATAAGCAAAAATACAACAAACCAAAGGTTAGAGCAAAGCCAAATGAACCCAGCTATGAAGAGGTCTTCATCTACCTATCTCATGCTATACAGCAGTATAACATGTTTGCTCAACAAAAGACTTGAAAATAAAGCACAACATTCCCAAAATTGTTGTACAATAGTGGCAGAACAACCACAAAACAACCCTTAGACAGAGAGCGAGATAATTAGCTCCAAAGCAACCACCAAATTATACTAGATTGCCATGAATACAATCATAGAGATTGCACGTTAGACTCATAATCACTTTGGATTTGCTTCAAATGGACAACACCAAAATGGCTTTCATGACATTCTCCACTTTTTTCTATGAACAACTTTCATTAAAACGTACATGCTACTTTCATTAGTCACTTTATAGAGTTCATAATGTTAAAAGGCAATGAAACCATGAAACAAACATCACACAACTGACTTGATGACCACAAATGGTAAATCAAAATTCAAATAAACTAAGATGACTTTCAAAACCAAATTCAATTAGCTTAGATGTTAATTATAAGATAAGAGAACTATTATAATAAACTAATGAGTGGTTAATCATACACGTAAAAAGGCCTCATGTCAATGTTGTTAGACACCAAATATAAAAACTTCATAAAGACTCCAGACATTATCAGTGTGTTATCCCAACTAAACTCACCTCTTCTTCTATTGAACTTAACTTGGTATCGCTTAAAGTAAGCTCTGGTTTCTTGAGCATTCACAAAGGCTTGCAAATACATCAGAACAGTATAAGCGAAAGCTTCATAAAACCAAAATAACTACAAAACAATGACCTGAAAACAACAGATAGGGGGGAATGCAATATCAACAATTTAACACACTCCAATCCTACAAATATATATGTAATGAACTTGCTTGGACCGACTAACTTAACAGTAAATGAACTAGTAGACTAAAAATTCAGATTACTATTAACAGTAATTTGGAACTAATAATGCTAGAAGATTGAGATTATAGATTGATTAATTTTGAATAAGGGTCTACAGGGATAAATGACTTGAGGCCATGACTCTCTAAATGTAAGTTTAGCCAACAACTCTCCCATAGTGAGTTTTGATCACAACACTCAAAGTTTCCACTCAAAATTCACACATACATTCCCTTTCTTACTCTCCTTGGTACTATATATAAGCAAGTTCTACCTAATACTCTAAAGTATTCTAGAAGCTCCTAACTTATTGCAAAATACCTAAATTACCCCTTTGCCAAACACTTAAATCATAACAAAATACTTTTCCTAAGAATGAACAATTATCTGAAGCACTATCATGTAAACGTAATGAATAAAGTTAGGTGATTTCACATTTTTGCCCCTTGTCTCAAACAGACTTAAACAACATATTCTACATTTCTAGCACGTGCTACATGTAATCCAAGGAAATCCAACCTTATTTGAAACCCTCATATTAAAATTATACAAGAAAATAGAAAAACTAAATATAATTGAACAACAACAACAAAAGGAACAACAACAAACAAAAATAGCAATAGAAATTGAAAACAAAAAAAGGGAAAATATCAAAAACAACAAACAATCTAAAGTAATACAGTAGCAAGAACAAAAAGAAAACTATATCTATTCATGTGAACAAAATTAGGAAGGGAACACCGAAATAGAAAACAAAACTAACCAGATTTCACATTCTTTAAGATCCAAAACAAAACTGATCATGCACATTTGAGTCATAATCAAATTATAAACTGTATATTGGAGCAAAATTGTATAACTTTAAGTAAACAAAAGTGAAATTAAAGCTCACCAAGTAATGTAACTCCTGCTAAAAGGAGGTACTCATCAAGCTTTTTCAAACCAACATCAGCATAGTGAGACAGCCATTGTAGCAAGTTTGGATCTTTAATTTGCAAAATGTATATATATAATATATTATTCAAAACAACCCATTCAATCAAATTAAATAAAACCCAGAAATCAAAATCATAAAAAATAAATCCATTGAAGCAAGTTCGAACCTTTAATTTGCAAAACACAAGGATTCCTCAATAAGTAGGCGTCACACCTTATAATAAAACTAATACTTAAAATTTAACAATAAGATGGAGAAACGAAAATAATGACCTTCGAAGGTGGAGAAATTAAAAGGGGTGGAGCTTTGAATCTAAATCTGGAAATAAACTAGTATTTACACAAAACGGTCTAAAATTGCTACGAAGAGTTACAACTCCTGCGAAACAGAAAATAATCAGAAACGATAATTAATCCTCTTATAAAAAAAAAAAGAGAGATTATAGATTAATGTAGAAAATAGCATAAAAATTGAAGCCACGAGAACTTTGAGTGGAAAGTTGATGATTGAAGTTTAAAGCTAAAAAAACAGTTTTTTTTTACGATTGTTACTCCGTATGTCGGAGATTACGATGTTAAAAAAACAGGGTTTGAAGTATTTGAGCTAAGATCAAGCAAATAAGAAAAAGGTAAATTTTATAGAATAAAATAAAAACAAATTTGAAAATTAAACAAGGAAAACAACAACAACAACAACAACAAACTCAAATCAAACCAAATCAAAAATACGAACAACACAATTAAAATCCCTAACCTCAAACCCTCGTTTCGAATTGGTTATAGTGATGGTGGTGGTGAGTGACAGCGGTGAGAATAATGGTGAGAAGTGATATTGGTGAGCGTGATGGTGGTGGGAAGATGCCAGAGTGAAAAGATCGATAAATGAGGGGGGAGAACGAGAGTGATAGAGAGACAGATTAAACGATAGTGTTAGGTAGGGAGGGAGCCTTTATTAGGTAGGGATCCTTTAGCAAATAATAAATTACTGTCATATGTATCAAATAATAAATTTTTTTATTATAAATTAACCTTTGAAATTTATATAAAAAACAATTTTATTTCTAAACTTTTAACATATTACTTCAAAATTCCATTATGATATGTAATTTTGTATGTCACTATGATTTACCGGCCATCCTTCAATTCTTTATGGTATTTTTTTTTTTTATTAAAATGATACTAATCAGTTATCTATTAGTCTCGTTTCTACAAGAAACGATACTAATAGGTTCTTAATAATATCGTTTCTTTTACAAACGATACTAATAGCTTCCTATTAGTGTCATTTCTTTTACAAATGGTACTAATAATTTCCTATTAATATCGTTTTTTGTTTAAAATGATATTAAACAACACCTATTAGTATCATCTCTCTTACAAACGATACTAATGAGGCGTCACTAATAGCCATTTTTCCACTAGTGACTTTTCAAAATCTTAGTGGATACAAAAGAATATATTGCACCAGAATCAAACAAAACTTTAACAGGAAGAGAGTGAATAGAGAAAGTACTAGTAGTCACATCCTTACTAGTATCCGCCTCACTTGTGCCATCACATTCAGCTTTCCAACATATGAGGTCTTAGCCTGACCTCCTCCATTACCACTTCCATTCTTATTCTCAGCTTGTTGCATTGCCTTTCTTCCCATATTTTCTTGGAAACCCTTCTGCTGACCTCTTGACGAATTTCCCTTGAACTGTGGCCCTTGCCTTCTTTTCCCTTACCCATAGAGAAACACTCATACTCATAGTGTCCAAGCCTGTTGCACAAACGAGAAGTGATTGGGTTTCCAGCACAATCCTTACCTGGATGATTGTTAGGACATTTCTTGTAGAAGTACACATGACCACCTTGATTAGCCGTCTATACCCTATTCCCATTTCCATTAGCTAGCTTCCCAAAGTTTCCCTTATCTCCCTGAAAGTTGTTGAAACGAGGCTTCTTAAATCCACCCGGAGTCCCTTGTTGGTTAAAGTTTCCTCCACCATCCTTTCTTTTCTCCCTTGTCTCACCTTCTTTCAGCATCTCCTTCTTCTTCTGGTCTAAGGCATACAAATGCGCAACTCTACCATACAACTCATCTAAGGACTCAAAGACTTGCCCGGCTAGTTGCAGCTAAATATCTATGGGCAACCCTCTCTCAAAGCGACTAGCCTTCAACTTCTCCGCTGCTACAACCTCCTTAGCAATCCTCGACAACTCTATAAACTTCGAGTAGTACTCAGTAACTGACATACTTCCCATCTTAAGCTTCAAAAGTTCATCAGCTTTCTGCTTTTGAAGGAACACAGGGTAAAACTTGTTGAGAATCTAATCCTGAAACACAGTCCAATTAAAACCTGGCAAAGCCCTAATCAGAGCTTCATTTTGTGATCACCAAAGATCCGCTTCCCCTCTCAAATAGTAAACTGCATGGTTTACCTTGGATTTTTCTGGACACTCAACTGCACCAAACAGCTTGTTGAAATCTCTTTGCCATCCCTCTAAAACAGTTCCCCAGCGGGGTCACCTCCATTACCATTTCCTCTAGCAGCTAATTGTTCAGCTACAGTAGCTAATTGCCTCATTAAATCATTTAGCTGATTGTCGTCACGTTCAGTCCTCCTATTTCTCCTGTATTGGGAAAGCGACCTTTATATTAAACTATGTCTAACTCTAAGTTAGAACAATATAAAACTTATAACACAGTATGAAAGCACTTTCTCAATTCGTCTCACAAAAGAAATTTCCATTCCTTTAGAGAAAATGATTCACTTAGTTTTGATAGTTTACACAACCATTCAGATAAAATAAAGCACAAAGTAAAAAAGAAAAATTTCCCCTTCGTTTTGCTCTACTTCAAACATCATTTCACACAAAAGCTTACTCACTTATTCCTTTATTTTCATAATGGTTCTTAAATGTTTAGTTTCCTAAAAATTCCTTATGGCTTACTGCCACTTATTCACAAAGAAAATAACAATCTAAAATGTCGAACATTAAACATCAATAATAATAGACAATATAAATTTAAACTAAACTCATGTTCCCAATAAAGAATTTAAAACTTTAACATTATCTTGCTTGTCCCTAGACATCGCATATTTCTCAGGTAAAAACTCAAGATCTTCTTCGATATCATCTTCCAAATCTTCCTCAACATCTTCATCCATGTCTTCCCGGGGATCAAGTTCATTTTCTTCTTCTTCAGTCACTAAGTCCACATACATAGCAATAACTGAATCTGGATCCTCAATCTCATAACATGAACTATCCTACGACTCATATATAGCTTTGAGAACCTGAAGTAGCTTTATTTTCACTCATTGCAACATTCTCCTGATCACTTGGGAGTGGTGTGCGTGGGGACTCCTCACTTGCATTCAACTTCAAAAACTCTTGCTCCTTCTTTGTAATATAATCTTCCAAGTACCTCCAATCACTACCCCATTGACCATTTCGATCCTTATACTTAACACAATTTGGAAGTCCTCCAATAGAATGAAAGTCATCAAACTTCGCCTTGATCTCCAAGTAAGGTGAGCGGTTAGGCAAACAATTCACAATTAAAGCAGACACATGATCAGGTTGGTCCTACTCCTTTAACTTCAGCACTGCACTCATGTATGAACGATGGAAACGAATCTTCCATATATACTGAGGTGGACTTTCATAATCCTTGTTCTCCAAATTCCCATATGTGTTTTCCTTACTAGGCATATTATCCACCATCCTGCAATGACACATTTACTAATGGGCCATCCTTCCCACACAACAAAACCAAGCTAAACAATTCCACAACAAAAAGGTTTCGTGGCTAAAATACAATTTCTTCTACAAATAACTATCCACATAAGCAACATTTTCAAACATTTAATTAAATGCATGAAGGAAAAAAAATAAAGTCTATCCTACGTGCCCAAACTTCCTACCCAATCTCACCACATGTTCTGAAAGTAATAACACAAAATACATACATGAATTCCTTGCATACCTACACATGTAAGTGGTTTAAAACTTTTTATTTCTCAAAACTTTATAGTTTTGGAAATTACTATTTTTAGAAAAATTTCCATTCCCAATAACTTTCTAAAATAAGAATTTTTTTTTCCCAAAATAAAACTTAGGGTACCCCCAATAATTAAAAATTTATTTTATTCGAAAACTAAGCTCTGGTAACAACTTTGTAACACCCTAGAATTTCCTCACTTTCCTCATTTAGATTTCCGGAAATATAACATAAATATAATAAAAACAATAGTAAATTAAAATCCCTACTTAACTAGGAAAAACCAAAGTATTACCGCCACCGTGATAAGGGCTAAGACTTTTATCAAAGTGTTACAGCGGAAGCCTTTAAAACCAAAAACCAAATAAAAACTCAAAATTAACTCAAAATAGCCTCAAAAGCAAACCAAAGTCAAAACCAATAAAAAAGAAAACCAAAATATATCTTTATCATACTTCAGAACCCCACTAACGACCCTTCAAAACCAAACAAACTTTAAACGTCAAAAACCAAAAGTCAACAACAACAACAAATAACTAACAAATCCACAAAACTAAGAAAACTACAATGCAAGCACTCACACTCTAACCTAGCACGATTGACTATGCCCACATGAACCTGTAGTTTTCTCTTTGATCTAGATAACTACTTGCCATCGAAATGGGTCATTGTAGGGCCAAGTCAAAGACAAAGCCATGCACACAAACACACACAATCAGCAAAGTTGAGTACATAAATACTATAGACCATGACAAAACATGATTAATATTGAAACAAAAGAAAAGAATAACACACATACTTCTTACCGTTGACATCTCTTCATACCTGTGCATAGACTCAACTCATATAAATTTATTTACTATATTCAATGTAACACCCTTGAATTTCCTAACTTTCCTCCTTTAGATTTTCCCGGAAATATACTATAAGTATAATAAAGAATAATAATTATTAAAGCTCCTAACTAACTAGGAAAAACCAAAGTATTATCGCCACCGTGAATACGGCTAAGGCTTTATCAAATTACTACAGCGGAAGTCAGTAAAAACCAAAAACAAATTAAAACTCAAAATAAAACTTGAAAGAATCTCAAAAGCAAACCAAAGTCAAAACCAAAACGAACACCAAATTAAATCTTTATTACACTTCGGAACTGTCTCAACGACCCTTCAAAACCAAATAAACTTTAACTTCGAAAATAAAAGTCAACATCAAACAATAAATAACTAACACGTCCATAAAACTAAGAAAACTACAATACAAGCACTCACACTCCAACCCAGCATGATTGACGATGCCCACTTGTACCTGTAGCTTTCTCTTATTCTAGACAACTACTCGCCATCAAGTGTGTCATCGTAGAGCCAAATCAAAGACGAAACATGCACACAAACACACACAATCATCAAAGCTGAGTACATAAATACCAAAAACTATACAAAACATGATTAATATTTAAATAAAAGAAAAGAATAACACACATACATCTTACCGTTGACAGCTCTTCACCTGTACATAGTCTCAACTCAAATAAAATTATTTATTATATTTAAGCTTTGGATTACCTATCGAACGAGTTTCCTTTCCTTTAAAATCGCCCTATTGGGCACCGACTTTGGAGCAACTCCAAGAAGGTATTACCTATGCCACATATAGTGACGGAATTCTAGCGCATTAAAAAAAAAGAGTACAACGTCTTGTACCTAGTTAGAAGTCATAAATCACTGTTCCATACGACTCCCCCATCACTATAAGATAACAGCGATTTTGCGACGGACAAATTCAGTCGCAAAAATGAAAAAGTCCGTCGCAAAATCCCATTTGTGAAGGAATTCCGTCACAAAACGTCCGTCGCTAAAATTTTTGTCGCGAATTCCGTCGCAAAAAGTTTGCGACGGAAAATTCCCTCGCAAATTTACAACGAAAAATTCCCTCGCAAATTTACAACGAAAACACTAGTAGAAAACTAGCTTATTAGTATCGTTTTTTATGACCTATTTGTATCGTTTTTGTAAAACGATACAAATAGACAGTCTATTAGTATCGTTTTTTTTACAAAAACGATACTAATAGTGTTTTTTTAAATATAAAAAAATAGCTATTAGTATCTTTTGTTTTCAAAAAATGATACTAATAGCGATTTTTGAAAAGAAAAAAAAAATAAAATCACAATTGTAATGAAATAATTATACTAATAACCAAAAATTAAAATTATTATAACAAATACTATATTAAATTGATGAATAACAATAATAAATTATTACAAAGACATTTTTTTTGGGGTGCAAATGTAAGAGTTTTATTAAAAACCAAGAGAAAAAGTATAAACTACAAGCCTGGAAGATTGGGAGGTTGACTCAACCTTACCAAAACCAGCTCAAAACAAACTAACACAAAGCAGCAAACAAGGAAAACTCCAAAAAACAATCAAAATAAACAACTGAATACATTTCAACCACCTAGCCACACCACCAACCCAACCACTAGACCACTACCAGCAAGCCACTAAAACAGCCACAGTATAATACAACAGCAGCTGCACAAAATTCAGCATAAAGGCTCAACCCACCTCGGAACCAGCAAGCAATAGCCCTACCAAAAAATCCCCGACTAACAGCAATATAGAATGAACATGCAGGACTACCAGAACAAATCCCCGACAAATGGAAACCTTTGTCTCAACTTTGCTGTTCTCCTTCGGCAAAATCATCTTCTTCTTCTGCAGCAGCTGCCATGAGTTTGTCAAAGTCCTCTGACTTCTCCAGTAGTATCTCTATCTGAAAGATAAATACTCCATGCTCAATCAAAACGTCAAACAACAAGCTACAAGTAGGGTTTTTTTTTTATCAGGAAATATAAGATTTAGAGCTAGCTACTAAGTTCAATTGAGAACTAAAAACACAAGTCTAAATTAAGACCCTGATAGTTTAGGTATACTCTATACTCTTTATAAAAAAAAATAAAAAATAAAAAAAATAAAAAAACAGAGTTAAAATGAAAATAAGAAAATCATAGAACGCCAAACAAAAGAAGTATTCAAATGCAATAACACTCATATGAAAGAACAAAAGGTTTCTTGAAGGTGTTACAGAAACAGGCTTACCTTTGCCTTCTAAACTGGTCGCCCTCTCGAATCATCCTTAATATCAACAGTAGATGTCAAGATCTTTGCAAAGACCAACCAATCGTCTCTAGGTTATCACAAGTTCATATATGTGTTCTCAAATATTAGCTACTCTGAAATCATAAAAGTCTCTTCTCAACAGCTAGATGACCATTTTTAAGGATTTCAGCAACACTTACAACTGTAACAATAGCTACTAACAATGTAAAAATAAAGTAAGAATCATGTAATCACAATTGTACTTCATTCCTTAAGGGATAAAATTATAAATCAGTAAGAACATTCTAAAAAACAAAACAACGATCATCAAATACAAATATACAATCCAACTAAACCAATTGCACAAAATGGTTAGCGACATTAGATGAAACAACAGATAGCTAATAGTTGGAAAATTCCAGTAACCTAAACATTAAACAGTGAAATAACCATCATCACCTAAGAAAAGCTAAGCAATGACTGCATGACCAGAGAAATAACGAGGTGTTACCACGTTAAAGCGAAAGTGAAAGGCAACAACAACCCTCACCCCCCCTCCCTCAAAACCCACCACCAACAAAAAAGTTTCAATTTCCAACACCTGGGTATATCCTATTATCTTAAGCATCACATACCGAAATCTCCAAAACCAGGCAAGGAGATTTCCATACTAACTGAAGCTCCAAATCAGGGGGGAAAAAATACCTTCAGCTCTCAATCAAAACAAACTCCAAGTACTAGAAAGGTCAGTCTTCTTACAGACAAAAGCACGGGTATGAAGAAAACATGACACATTGGCCAAGCACCTTCAAAACATTAATACTAACAGTAGACTTTTCCAACAGAAAACTCGTCAATTAATTCTATAGAGTATTGTCACCGTAGCAACCAGATTTAAAATTACAAGAAGAAAATAGGTCCCAATTAGCATGGACATCCGAATAGAATACAAGTCATCTAAACACACGGTTCATGATACATTGAACGCAATTTCCGCCATAACAGTGGCATATATGGGAGCAGAGAAGCATGTAAACTCAACAGGTCATAATCAAGTAGTTTAAACCCTAAATCAAAATTTACAAATGTTCAACAAGATTAATAGTTAAACCTAATTCTACACAATGTACATTACAGAATGCATTCCACTCATTGCAGAAACCCTAATTCATGAACAATGATAAACATAACACACAGAACAGATCTCACATTTCATAAACATATTAACATATAAACAAATGAATTGAAACCCTAGATCAATCGCATAAAAAACTATAAACAAATAGCAGATTCATCAGATCTGAAGAAATCAATCAAATAATAATAAACTATAGACAAAGAAGAATAATAATCAATCAATCAATCGAAGAAGATGAAGACGATGAAGGATTACTAGCAGCACCAGTGACGAGAACGCGAAGAGCTTCTTTGGCCATTTTTGTTTTTGAGCGAAGATAACTGAGGAATTGCGGCGTAGTTTCGAACAACAAACATCTTTCATGGTGAAATTGAGGCAGACCTTCGGAGGAATAGAAGAATCGAGGCTAAATGCCATGCTTTTTCAGTGAAATTGCAGTTTCTGGAAACTGTAAGCTTAGAGTTGGTGATTTGATCTTTCATGGTGGTTTTGATGATAGATCTAATATGAAGAAATTAGGGTTTGAGGAAGGAATTTCAAGGATCCATTGAAGAGAGAGAAAGCGAAGGAGAAGGGCAAAGAAGAAGGAGAATGGCGAAGAGGAAGGAGGAGGGTTTTTGGGTTAGGTTAGTTTGTGGGAGAAGGGAGAATGGCGAACAAGAACAAGAAGAAGTGATGTGTTGTGTTGGTTTAATTTTTTGGCGACAAAATAGAATAAGGGTTTGTCGATTTTTTGCGAGGGAATTTTGCGACGGAACTAATTCCGTCGCAAATTTGCGAGGGATTATTCCGTCACAAAAAATAAAATTCCGTCGCAAAAAGTATTTGGTCATCTAATTTGGTTTGTCACTTTTTTGCGACGGCTATTTCCGTCGCAAACAAGGGGATTTCCGTCGCAAACTCTATATTTGCGACGGAATTTACTCCCGTCGCCGCAAAAAATCCGTTGCTATTTTCCCATTTTCTTGTAGTGCATTGTTTATACTCAAGGTATACACGTTCCAAGAGTTTTGGTGTGAATCCTCTTTCACTTTACGTGATTAACCGGTCTAACAATATTATGACTCACAAACAACAACACATAGAAGCATGTATAGAATCAAACAAACCATATTAATTATCTTGGATTTAAAGTGATTGTAAAAAATAATTTTGTGTGTCCTTTAATTAAACTAAACTTCCTTTAACACACATTAACTGTGAGTGGCTAACTATTAATCTTTCTTGACCACACATTAAACTGTGAGCGGCTAAATAAATATTTTCTCATTAAACTTCTATTAAATATGTAAATAAAAATTAACGAACTACATTTTTTGTTGATTAAATAACTAATCAACTTGACTAACTTCCTTTTTCTTCTTCATTAACTATATGCCAACTTTGGTAATAACTTTAACATTCCAATTACTCAAGATATGATGATCAATACTTATAAAGGTGGAATATCAATTTAACATAAGAATCATACTCTCATACTAGCATACTTCTCATGCAAGTCAACCAAACACAATTCATTTTCACATACATAACATGTAAGATCAACAACCAAGCATAAATTCTACTATTATTTTTGTCTTTAGTACTTGCGTACCTTGTATAGTAGTGGTGATCCGCCACAACTTCTAAAAGTCAACTAACTCGAATTCTCCTACATAGAGAAAACCGAAACTAAATTAATACCTTGCCGACTAACTTCTACAACAACTTTAAACTAACTTTTTATATTGGAAACTTGTCCAAAACCATTCCTATCTGGTCTCGATTCAATTCCTTACTTTATTTTAATTTTTCTTTCGCAAAACACTTGATTTTCATTAATTTTCCAAAAATTGCAACTTCACAAAATTACTTTAAAACACTTCAAAGCCCTTCTAAATATCATATTTTGATCATAAAACACTATAGTCATGTCCTAAGATCATCATACAATATTTTGTTACATTAAAAATAATTATAACTAATTATTTCACGTGTTACTATTTTTATTGGGCATAAACACGTGTTACTAAAAATTTACAGCTTTACTTATTTATTCAAAACTCATTAAAGCCTCATCAAAACTTCATAATTCAAGCATAAAACTCTTTTACAATCTAATACCATCATTATACATCTAATCTATGCTTTAAATAATTTTCATGAAGTAAACATGTTCATAATTTACTCTTAATTTTCATGACTTCAAATATTTGACAGCAATATTACACAACTTTAAAACCCTTAAAAACAAATCTAAATTCCATAAAATCATCATAATTTCATACTACAACAATTTATGATCATCATATAAAAGTTTAGATCATTAAAAGCCATAAAACTACAAATTTCATAATTTCATAAACCCTAATTTAAGATTTCTTGAACAGCTTTATAAATGCATACTTTAAACATAACTTTATATATAAAACATGATTAGAATCATAAAAACATGATCAAGCATAATTATAAACATAAATTTATGCATAACTGAATTAAAAAGAAAAGAGGAGAATTTTTTTTAATAAGTAAAGTTCAAAATTACCAAAAGGGAACGAAGAGGGTGGTCGGCGGTGGTGGCGCACGGCGGCAGGGGCGGCGCGAGGGGCAAACAGCAAAGGGGCGACGAATCTTTAATATGCAAAATGACTCTGAAAATTTCTGATTTTAAGGGGTATTTATAGGCCCAAAGTAGGTTTTGGTGCAATTACACAAATACCCTTAATGATTGAAATTACTTTTGTGCCCTTGTTTTAAAACAATATAGTAAACTTTAAAAATTCCATTTTTAAAAACTTATTAAAATAAAACTCAAAGTGACATGACATATAATTTATAAACTTTAGAAAACATAAAATAATTATTTTCATTAACAATTAATTTGAATATCTTTTTTAAATATATTTATTGAACTTAAATTTTCAATAAAAATACTAAAAATATACACATACAATACAAAATTAACTTTTTAAAATACGTGAAAATATAGGGTATTACAGTCTACCCCCGTTAAAAGAAGTTTCGTCCCGAAACTTTATGTAACTTATTGTATGGAACTTGAATAGAGACAATATTTGTTTTAAAACTTTTATTTTCATCCCAAGTTGTTGTAGACTTTAGACATTTAACTTGACACTTCCTTGACAACTTTTAGTAAACAGACATAAAATTCCCATAAAACTTTACTAAAAGACGTAAAAACTTGCAGAATATAGGGTTAAAACGCGCGAAATTATATTGGACTCTACCCCCCTTAAGACTCGAGTTACTTCCCCATAACTCTACTAACTTGAAATAACTCTTGATACTTTTCTCTCATCATATCCTCAGCTTCCCACGTTGCTTCTTCAGTTTCTTGGTTAGACCACAACACTTTCACTATTTTGACACTTTTCCTATGAGTATTCTAAATCTTAGTATCAAGTATTTTGGTTGGCTTCTCTTCGATCATAGGTAAGATTTCGTCCAACTCTATCGTTTCAGCTTGCAACACATGCGACTTATCCGACACATACTTCCTTAGTTGAGACACATGAAAAACATAGTAAAATTTGCTCAATTCCATTAGCAATGCTAGCTTATAGGCAACCTTTCCAATCCTTTGCAAGATCTCATAGGGTCCAATGTATTTTGGGCTCAATTTTCCCTTGTTTCCGAACCTCATTACATCCTTCATCAAAAGACTTTAAGTAACACCTTATCACCTACTTCGAACACAACTTCTTGACACTTTTGGTCTGCATAAGATTTATGTCTATACTGTGCTGCTTGAATTTTTACTTGTATCACTCTTACCGTATTGGTAGTTTCTTTAATCAACTGAGGTCCTAGAATTATTGTCTCACTTATGTCACTCCAACATAAGGGATTTCTACACTTCCTTCCATACAGGGCTTCAAAAGGTGTCATGCCAATACTTGCATGGTAGCTATTTTTTTATGAGAACTCAATCAAATCCAAACAATCCTCCCAATTCCCTTGAAAATCCATTATACAAGCTCTCAGCATGTCCTCCAAAGTCTGT
The DNA here is from genome assembly GCA_016808085.1 of Suaeda aralocaspica. Classification (NCBI taxonomy): domain Eukaryota; kingdom Viridiplantae; phylum Streptophyta; class Magnoliopsida; order Caryophyllales; family Amaranthaceae; genus Suaeda; species Suaeda aralocaspica. Next base: position 270,133 of record PYUH01000002.1, read on the forward strand.
ATGGTTTCTCTGTTTGTCCATCGGTTACTGGATGGAAAGTTATACTCATTTTCAACGTTGTACCGATGATCTCTTGGACACTTTTTCAGAATTTTGAAAGAAATCTAGAATCCCTATCTGACACGATATCCTTTGGAACTCCATGTAGCCTCACAACATGCTTTATGTAAGCCTTTGTAAGTTGTTCCATCCTCCAAGTTTGCTTCATCGGTATAAACACTGCTGATTTAGTAAGCCTATCCACCACAACCCATATGGTATCATTTTGATTCCTCGAGTTTGGCAAGCAGGTTATAAAATCCATTGATATGCAATCCCACTTCCATCCTGGTATTCAAGTGGTTGAACTTCTCCTTGTGGCCTTTTTGACAAGTAAGACACTAACTCACGAATTCAGCCACTTCCCTTTTAATTCTAGGCCGCCAATACACCTTTTTCAAATCCTTATACAGTTTATCACCTCCAAGATTGTAATACCCCATATTTTCACATATTTTAAGCAATTATTTTTGTATTTTATACGTGTAATTTTAATATTTTCATTGAAAAGTTGTATTCATAAGAATATTAAACAAAAGAATTTAAATAAGTTTTAATTAAAAATAATTATTTTGTGTTTATAAATAATATTTTATGTTTTATAAAATATTTTGAAAAGTCTCTAAAAATAGAATTTTTTAAGAGTTTCTTAATTTATTTTAAGGTAAGCGCATAAAAGTATTTTCCACTATTTAGGATAATTATGGGCTTCACCAAATCCTACTTTGGGGCCTATAAATACCCTTTAAAACCCAATTTTCAGATTTCAACTTCCATATTTGTCATTAGGATTCCAAAATTTAGATAGAGAATGAGAGAAGAAAAAAGAGAGAGAGAAAGAGTGCGAAAAAAAACCTTGCTTTCTCGCCGGAGCCGCCGTCTGCACGCAATCAACGACCTCCTGCCACCGCCGGACCACCCTCTTCCCTCCCCTTCGCCGGTATTTTCAAACTATTAAAAAAAAATTCGTCTTCTTTCTTTTTGGTTTATTTTTGCAAATTCTTGTTTATATTTATGATTAATCATGTTTTTATAAGTTTCAATCATGTTTTATGAAGTTATGATTTGTTTTAAAGCATGAATTAATTTGTTCTTCATGAAGTTTTAGATTAGGATTTATAAAGTAATGAAATTCTTGATTTTTATGAGTTTTAATGATTTGAACTTCAATATTATGATCATGAATTGTTGTTGGGTGAATTTATGATGATTTATTTTATGAAGTTTAGATTGGTTTTTAAAGGCTTTAAACATAAAATAAATTGCTGTCCAAATTTAGAAATCATGAAATTCAATAGAATAAATATTATGAACATGTTTTGGCTTATGAAAAATTATTCTAAAGCATAGATTGGTTTCATAATGATGTTAGCAGATTGTGAAAAAGTTTTGTAATGAATTTATGATGTTTATATGAGTTTTCCATGTGTTTAAAGTTAATTAATAAATCTGAAAATTTTATAAAAACAAGTAAAAACAAGTTTTAAATGTTCATATTATGTTAGTATAATCACATAATAATTCTATAATGTTACATATGATTTTTAGTATGTTTCATGAAGTTCAAAAGTGATTTTAAGCATGTTTAACATGCTGTCCAGATTTTGTAAAGTGAATAATTAGGATTTTAAAGTATGTAATTAGCATGAATTGATCATATAAATTAAGTAATACATTGCATGATTGAATTGTGTTGTTTTTGAGGTTTTTATGTTGAGGTTTTATAAAGTGTAAATAAGTCCCGAAAACCAAGTAACCTTGCAATAGAAAATTAAAGTGAAGTATGGAATTGAATATAGACCATATAAAGAATGTTTTGGACAAGTTTCCAATATAGAAGTTAGTTTAGAGTTGTTGTAGAACTTAGTCAACAAGGTTTTAATTTAGTTTCGGTTGTCTATATGTAGGAGACTTTGAATTAGTCAACTTTTAGAAGTTGTGGCTGAGTACCACTATTTCACAAGGTACGTAAGTACTAAAGACAAAAATAAGGATTAGAATTCATGCTTGGATGATCCTTTATGTTATGATATATTGTTATGCTTGTTTGAATTATGAAGTGATGTGCGTGACAAGTTTTATTAGAAGCATGATTTTATATTATTTTGACATTCCATGTCGATTAGCAATTTAAATTTTATAGGTTGAATTGGAATGTTATGATCAGTTTAATTTGACCAATAGCTTATTAATACAAAAAGGAAGTTATTTTAAAGTTGGTTATTTACTTAATCAACAAGAAAGGTAGTTGTGAATTTTTATTCACATGATTAAAGGAGGTTAATGAGCAATTATTTTATACATGTTGCCACTCACAGTTAATGTGTGGTTAAGGAGAAAGTAAATAATAGCCACTCACAGTTAATGTGTGGTAAAGGAAGTTCAGTTTAGTTAAAGGACACACATGAGCTTATTTTTGAATCACTTTAAATCGAAGATAATTAATATGACTTGCTTGACTTGATGCATACTGTTATGTGATATTATATGTGAGTCATAACATTTTTACACCGGTTATTCACATAAAGTGTAAGAGGATTTGTATCAAAACTCTTAGAACGTATATACCTTGAGTATGAACAAATGGGGGGAGTCGTATGAAACGGAAATCTATGACTTCTCTAATTGGAGTACAAGATGTTGTACTCTTTTATATTTTTAATGCGCTAGAATTCCGTCACTTTTCTGTGATATAGGTAATACCTTCTTGGAGTTGCTCCCAAGTTGGTCCCCAATAGGGCAAATTTGAAGGAAAGGAAACACGTTCGATGCAAAATCCGGAGTTTGAATATAATAATTAATTTGTTGAGTCTATGCACAAGTGAAAAGTTGTCAAAGGTAAGTTGTGTGTATGTTTAGTTCATGTTGTTTTGTTGCATAGTCTTAGTAGTTATGTACTTAGCTTTGCTGACTGTTTGTTTTGTGTGCATGGCTTTGTCTTGGACTTGGCCCTACAATGACCCACTTGTTGGCGAGTAGTTGTCTAGAATAAGAAAAGCTACAGGTACAAGTGGGCATATGTCATTTCATGCTGGGCTGGAGTGAGAGCGCTTGCTGTGTAGTTTTGTAGTTTTAATTTTTATTGCTTATGAAGTACTAACCTTTATTTGGATGTTGCTTAATTTTCAAAGTTTCTAGTTTTGTTTTTTTTAAGGGCCATTAAGATGGTTTCGAAGTGTAATAAAGTTTTAAGTTGATTTTTATTTTGAATGTTGGATTGAATTTGTTTTTTAGATTTGTTTTGAAGTTTAAGTTTTAAATTGGTTTTGGTTTTAAGACTTCCGTTGTAGTACTTTGATAAATGCCTTAGCCGTTATCACGGTGGCGGTAATACTTTGGTTTTTCCTCGTTACTTAGGAGTTTTAATAATTATAATTCTTAATTTTTATATTATGTTTTCCGGAAAAATATAGTGTAGAAATTTAGGAAATTCTAGGGTGTTACAAGGATGAACTGAGTATAGTGTATTATGACCTTCTTCCATAATCTCCCGTTTCAAATCTTCACATTTATATGGTACCCAACAGTTTCCTTTATACCTCAAACTTCCATCTTCATGGATTTTGAAGTCCACAGCCTTTCCTGCCTTCAATTTTTCCTTTATTCTATCCAGTTTTACATCTCCATCCTGGTTCTCCTTGATCTCCTCAAACGCTGTTGGTTGGATACTAAGATTACAAAGTATTCCTTCCAACTCTCCCTTGTTCACTATCTCTAAATTCATTTTCTCCATGTCTCTACACCAGTTCATCAGCGACTACGAGAGCATTCACTCCATGCTTCGTTTTACGACTTAGAGCCTCCGCTACCACATTGGTTTTCCCTTCATGCTATTGAATATCTAAATCATAGTCCTTTATCAATTCAAGCCATCTCCTTTGTCGCATGTTTAAATTCTTTTGAGTGAAAAAGTACTTTAAGCTCTTGTGATTCGTGTACATTCTACACTTCATTCCATACAAGTAGTGTTAATAAAAATTTGGAACTTTATTTATTTATTCAAAACTCATTAAAACCTCGGCAAAACTTCATAATTCAAGCATAAAACTCTTTTACAATCTAATACCATCATTATACATCTAATCTATGCTTTAAAATAATTTTTCATGAAGTAAAACATGTTCATGATATTTTTACTCTTAATTTTCGTGACTTCAAAAATTTGACAGCAATATTAAACAACTTTAAAACCCTTATAAACAAATCTAAACTCCATAAAATCATCACAATTTTATACTGCAACAATTTATGATCATCATATAAAAGTTTAGATCATTAAAAGCCATAAAACTACAAATTTTATGATTTCATAAACCCTAGTTTAAGATTTCATGAACAACTTTATAAATGCATACTTTAAACATAACTTTATAAAACATGATTTAAATTAAAGGAATTCAGGTATGTATTATGTGTTATTGCTTTAATACCATGTGGTGAGTTTGGGTAGCAAGTTTGGGCATGTAGGATAGTTTATTTCTGTTCTTTCATACATTTAAGTTCATGCTTTAAGGTGTTGCTTATATGAATAGTTATGTGTAAAGGAAATTGTATGTTAGCCACAAGACCTTTTTGTAGAACTATTAGTTTGTTTTGTTTTGGGAAGGATAGTCCATTAGTCTTAAGTGTTGTGCAGGATGTCGTATAGTATGCCTAGTAAAGACACACAAATAGGAACCTTGGAGAAGAAATACTATGAGAGTCCACCCCAGTACGTTTGGAAGATACGGTCCTTCTATTGGTATATGAGTACGGTATTGAAGCTACCACAATGGGACCATCCCGACCATGTATCAACCCTAATTGTTATGTTTTTGCCCGACCGTTCGCCTTACCTAGAAATCAAGGCAAAGTTTAGCGATTTTCACTTTGCTGGAGGATTTCCGAACTACTCTAAATATAAGGATTCAATTGGCCAATGGGGTTGTGATTGGAGATACTTGGAAGGTTACATTGCTAGGAAAGAGAAGGAGTATCAGGAGATGAATACAAGTGAAGAGACCCCGCCCACAACAAGCCCAGATAGTCAAGAAAATGAAGACATGATGGTGAAGAGACTACTACTGGTTCAAGGAGTGATGAGTCAAGGGACAGCTCATGTTATGAAATCGAGAACCCGGATCCAGTAATTCCTGTGTACGTAGACTTGGTAACCGATTATGAGGAGGATGAAGAAGAGTTAGATCCTAAGGAGGATGTGGATGAAGAAATGGAAGATGATACAAAAGATGATCTTGAATTTATACCAAAGAAATATGTAATGTCAAGGGATAGAAAGGACAATGTTAATGTTTAGGGATTTTTGTTTAGATACAATTTAGTTAATAATGTTTAGCATTTTTGATGTTTAGAATGTTAAAAAATCTGGATTATTGTTTATGTTAGTTTGAATAAGTGGCAGGGAGCCATAAGAAATAATAAGAGGAATTAAAAAAATAATTTCTTCTAGGAAATAAATCCTCAAGCAGAATAGAACCAAGGGAATTATTTTTATTTCTTATGTGCTTTATTCTTATTTTAATGGTTGTGTAAACAATCAAAACTAAGTGAATCATTCGCTCTAAAAGAATAAAACTTCTTTTGTGAGATGAAATGAGAAAGTGTTTTATGTTATAAGTTTATGTTGTTCTAACTTAGAGTTAGACATAATTTAATATAAAGGTCTTTTCCTCTACAGGAAAAATAGAATGGTTGAACGTAACAACAATCAGCTGAATGAAGTAGTAAGGCAATTAGCTACTGTAGCTGTACAGTTAGCTGCCAGAGGAAATGGAAATGTTAGTGACCCTTCTAGGGAACTTTTCAAAAAGATTTCTCAAAGTAAGCCACCCACTTACCAAGGAGAGCACAATCCAACTATTCTAGAGGGATGGTTGAGAGAGTTTAATAAGTTATTTGGGGTAGTTGAGTATCCAGAAGAGCTTAAGGTGAAACATGATATGTGCTATTTTTATGGTGTTTTTCCCCCTTGTTTCAAGTCAATTTTATGCCTAAGAGATGTGTTTTGGCTTGATTTTAGCTCATTTGGTGTTCTTTGGCTAATTTGAAGTGTTTCGCCAATTTTGATTGATTTCCGGTGATTTTAGAGCTTTTTTGTTTGATTTCATCATTTGCGGTTGTTATGCTTGGTTTTGGCATGTTTTGTGTTTTCAGGAGCACGGAAACCGAGGTTTGGGAGGAAGTTGGGAAGCTTGGACGGAACGAGAATGACATGTGCATGGGAATGTGTGCCAAAGAGGTCATGGAAACAAGCCATGAAAAATCTATGAAGAAATAAGAAGAAAAGAAAGCAAAGAAGCTCCGACAAGTCTATGCGCCTGCACAAACTCCTTATGCTCCCGCATTTAATAGACCTGCAGTCTTCACTGAGCTTCTGGAGGGCTGATGCGGGCGCACAAAATTGCTATGCGGCCGCATCAGCGATTTTCTGTAAATTTTGTTTCTTTTATTTTTTTTCGTGCTTTGACTTTGAAAAACCCAATTGGTGGGGTATTAAGGGCACGACTTCCTAGGCTAAAACTTTTTATGCTTTTCATAATATAGAGTTAGTCTCTTAGGGTTTAATTAAGCACTTTTTCTCTCTCAAAAATCAAATTAGGAATTAGGGTTTGTTCTCAACACTATTTCAATTCAATTCAAAGTTCTTCAATTTGGTAATCCCTTTTACTTTTATTCTTTTTGCTTAATTTAATTATGCTCTTTAGTTTTATTAGTTTAATTAATTTAGTTTATTTGTTGATGTTAATTAGTTTATTTATTAATTATTTCATGAATTTAATTATGAATTCTATGATTATGATTGCTTTATTCATGAGTGAGTAGTTAATTTTCTAGGGTTAGGGAAACCTTGAATAATTAATGGACTAATTAACTTAGATTGTTTCGATTTTGCAATTAGCAGTCAAATTCTTATTATTGGCTTGTTTGTTTATAATTGAATTATGCGCAGATTTAGTTGTAATTTTGGTAATTGTCGAATTTGATGCCGAGAGGTAAAAATACCACAATAAGACCACTGAATAATAGGCGGAATTAGTCTAGGCATGAGCGAGAGGCGCTAGATGAGTTTCGAGGGAGTCTAAGTTCGAGAGAATTAGTGAGCCCTAATTTGACGATGATTGTGAGATTGAACGTTCTTTGTTAGTGAATCCATTAGTTGTTTTTGGTGACCCGAATGACCCTAGGCTTAAATTATTGGTTTTAATCACCGTCATTTCCTATGGTTAATTAGTAGTCAATTAGTTAATCAACATTTCTCAACCAAGGCCCTTTACACGGTTTAAGCTTTTTAGAACTAATAGAGTTCAATTGCTTCCCTGAGGATTCGACCCCTACTTCCCTAGTTGCATTAGTTGGAGTTGTCCGGGTATTTTTGATAGGTGTGCGATATCCTCATCAAACCATGTTGTTTATTATCTGAGAGGAGAAGCTGATCTTTGGTGGTCACAAAATGAGGCTGTGATTAGGGCTTTACCAGGGTTTAATTGGGATATGTTTCAGGAGAAAATCCGCAATAAGTTCTATCCTATGTTCCTTCAGAAATAGAAAGTTGAAGAGTTTCTAGAGCTTAAGATGGGAAGTATGTCTGTCACTGAGTAGTACTCTAAGTTCATAGAATTGTCTAGGTTTGCTAAGGAGGCTGTGGAATCTGAGAGGTTAAAAGCTAGCCGTTTTGAAAAAAGGGTTACCCTTAGACCTTCAGTCACAACTAGCTGGGCAGATCTTCGAATCTTTGGATGAGTTATATGGTAGAGCTGCACACCTGTATGCCATAGACTAGAAGAATAAAGAGGTACTTAAGGAAGGTGATACGAGGGAGAAAAGGAAGGATGGTGGAGGAAACTTCAACCAACAAGGGAATCATGGTGGATTTAAGAAACCTCGTTTCAACAATAACTTCCAGGGTAACAAGGGAAACTTTGGGAAGCCTACTTTTGCAAACGGGAATAGAGCTCAGATGGCTAGTCAAGGAGGGCGTGTGTACTTTTGCAAGAAGTGTCCTAACAATCACCTAGGAAAGGACTGCGCTGGGAACCCAATGACTGGTCAGTTGTGTAACAAATTTGGGCACCGTGAGTATTGGTGCTTCTCTAAGAACAAAGGAAAAGAGGGACAAGGTTCTCAATCTAGTGGGAATTCAGCTGGGGGACAACAAAAGGGTTTCCAAGGAAATATGGGAGGAAAGGTGACGCCTCAAGTCGGAAATAGGAATGGAAGTGGGAATGGAGGAGGACATAGTAAGACCTCAAACACTGGAAAGCTGAATGTGATGGCTCGAAGCAAAGCTGATGCTAGTAAAGATGTACTTACTGGTGCTTTTTCTATTCACTCTCTTCATGTTAAAGTTTTGTTTGATTCTGGTGCAACATATTCTTTTGTATCCACTAAGATTCTAGAAAATCTAAAGCCTGTGTTGGGAAAAGTAGATACAATAGATATATCAATAATGTTACCCTCAGAACAGGAGGTACAGTGTTCAAAGAGATTTCAAGATGTTCGGCTAACCTAATCGAGTTTGATTTAGGTGACTTAGAAGTGATTTTGGGGATGGATTGGTTACGTAAGCATAAGGCTGAGATTTTATGTGAGCCACAAAATATCTCGTTAATCAGTAAGGGTAAGAAGGTGAGCTATTGGAGGGCAGGATGGCCAAAGCACAACAAAATAGTGTCAGTGATGAAGTTTGCTAGGTTTGTGAGGAGAGGTTTTCCGATTTACCTTTGTAGTGTGAGGGATATGGATCATGTCGAGAATGCTAAGCCCGAGGATATTGAGGTAGTAAGAGACTTTCTGGACGTGTTTCCGAAAGAGATTCTGGGGATGCCTCCTAAACAAGAGATTGACTTCACCATAAATTTAGTCCCGGAACAACACCTATTTCCAAAGCACCCTATAGGATTGCACCTGCAGAAACGAGTGGGTTGAAAGAGCAGTTACAAGAGTTGTTGGAAAAGGGTTACATTAGGCCGAGTGCTTTACCTTGGGGAGCACCAATACTGTTTGTAAAGAAAAAAGATGGGAGTTTGAGGTTGTGTATTTACTATAGGGAGTTGAAAAAGGTAACAATGAAAAATGAGTATCCTTTACTAAGGATTGATGACTTGTTTGATCAATTAAAAAGAACTACTGTATTTTCAAAGATTGATTTGAGGTCAGGATACCATCAATTGATAATTGCTAATGAGAACGTACCGAAAACGACTTTTCGTACGGGATATGGGCACTATGAGCTCATTGTTATGCCTTTTGGGTTAACCAATGCACCAACAATTTTCATGGACCTAATGAATAGAATTTTCCAACGATTTTTGGATAACTTTGTGGTTGTTTTCATTGATGACATCTTGGTGTACTCTAAGAGTAAAGAGGAACATGTGGAACATTTGAGGACAATCTTGATGACATTAAGGGAGAATGAATTGTATGCTAAGTTCTCGAAAAGTGAGTTCTAGTTGGAGAAAGTAGCATTCTTGGGACATATTGTATCAAAGGAGGGAGTCGAAGTAGATCTAGCCAAGATTGAAGCAGTTACGGAGTGGCCTACACCTAAGAATGTAACAGATGTACGGAGTTTCTTAGGGTTAGCAGGTTATTAAAGGAGGTTTGTGAAGAAATTTTCAAGGATTGCTAAACCAATGACATCGTTGATGAAAAAAGACCGTAAGTTTGAATGGAGTGATAAGTGTGAAGAGGCATTTCAGACCTTAAAGGAGCGTTTGACTCTTATAAAAATGACTTTCCCAGATGGAAGTGACTCTTATGATGTGTATAGTGATGCTTATAAAAATGGTTTGGGATGTGTGTTAATGCAAAATAGAAAGGTGATTGCATATGCTTCATGGCAATTGAAACCATACGAGGCAAACTACCCTACTCACGATCTTGAGTTAGCAGCAATCGTGTTTGCTTTAAAGATATAGAGGCATTACTTGTATGGGGTAAAATGTAGGATATACACCGACCACAAGAGTTTAAAGTAATTTTTCACTCAGAAAGATTTAAACATGAGATAGGGGAGATGGCTTGAGTTGTTCAAGGATTATGACCTAGATATCCAATACCATGAAGGGAAGGCCAATGTGGTAGTAGATGCTTTAAGCTGTAAAACGAAGCATCGAGTGAATACTTTGGTGGTTGCTAATGAAATATGTAAGGATATCGAGAGATTGAGCTTACAAATAGTGAAGGAGGGGGAGTTGGAAGGAATTCTTTGTAATCTTAATATCCAACCAACAATATTTGAGGAAATCAAGAAGAAACAGGAGGGAGATGTGAAACTGGACTGAATAAAGGAAAAATTGAAAGCAGTAAAAGCTACGGACTTTAAGATCCATGAGGATGGAAGTTTAAGGTATAAAGGAAGGTGGTGTGTACCACAGAAATGTGAAGATCTGAAACAAAGAATCATGGAGGAGGGTCATAATACCCCGTATTTAGTGCATCCTGGAGGTGATAAGTTGTATAAGGATTTAAAGAAGATGTATTGGTGGCCTAGGATTAAAAGGGAAGTGGCTGAATTTGTGAGCAAGTGTCTTACTTGTCAAAAATTGAAATTTGACCATATGAGACCACAAGGAGAGATCCAACCACTTGACATACCAGGATGGAAATGGGATTGCATATCAATGGACTTTGTGACTTGTTTGCCAAAGTCGAGGAATAAAAATGATACCATATGGATTTTGGTGGATAGGCTTACTAAGTCAGCGGTGTTTATACCTATGAAAGAGACTTGAAAAATGGAACAACTTGCAAAGGCTTACATAAGACATGTTGTGAGGTTACATGGAGTTCCAAAGGACATCGTGTCAGATAGGGATTCTAGGTTTGTTTCCAAATTCTGGAAAAGTGTCCAGGAGAACTTTGGTACAATGTTGAAAATGAGTAGAGCTTTCCTTCCAGCAACCGATGGACAAACAGAGAGAACCATACAAACTTTGGAGGACATGCTGAGAGCTTGTATAATGGATTTTCAAGGGAAGTGGGAGGATCACTTAGATCTCATTGAGTTTTCATAAAACAATAGCTACCATGCAAGTATTAGCATGGCACCTTTTGAGGCTTTGTATGGGAGGAAGTGTAGAAGCCCCTTGTGTTGGAATGACATAAGTGAGACAGTGATTCTAGAACCTCAATTGATCGAAGAAACCACAGATAAAATAAGGGTAATACAAGCAAAGTTTCCAACAGCACATGATAGATAAAAGTCCTATGCGGACCAAAAACGCCAAGAAGTTGTGTTTGAAGTTGGCGATAAGGTGTTTCTTAAGGTATCATCAATGAAGGGAGTAATGAGGTTCGGAAATAAGGGAAAATTAAGCCCAAAATTCATAGGACCATATGAGCGCTTATAAGTTAGCATTGCCAATGGAGTTGAGCAAGGTTCACAATGTTTTTCATGTGTCTCAACTAAGGAAGTATGTTCCAGATGAGTCACATGTGTTACAGCCTGAAACAATAGAGTTAGACCAAAGTTTGGCCTACGATGAGAGGCCAATTAAGATCCTAGACAGTAAGGTCAGGGATACTCGTACAAAAAAGTGTCAAAATAATAACGGTGTTGTGGTCTAACCAAGAAACCAAAGAAGCTACTTGGGAGGCTGAAGATATGATGAGAGAAAAGTATCCAAAAAATATTCCGGTTAGTAAGTAGAGTTACCAGGACGTAAATCGATTCTTAAGGGGGTATAGCTAGTGCGATCTAATTTCGTGCGTTTTTACCCTCAATTTTGCAATATTTTATGAGTTTTTACGACTTTTAAGTAAAAGTTTTGTGTTTGCCTACTAAAAAGTTATCAAGTGGAAGTTAAGTAAATGTCTAAGGGCTACAACAACATGGTATTATAATGAAAAAGCTTGAAGTAAATGTAGTCTCTATTCAAATTCCATACACTGATTTACACAAAGTTTTGGGACAAAACTTCTTTTAAAGGGGGTAGACTGTAATACCTCATATTCTCACGTATTTTAAGCAATTATTTTTGTATTTTATACTTGTAATTTTAATATTTTTATTGAAAAGTTGTATTCATAAGAATATTAAACAAATGAATTTAAATAAGTTTTAATTAAAAGTAATTATTTTATGTTTATAAATAATATTTTATGTTTTATAAAATATTTTGAAAAGTTTCTAAAAATAGAATTTCTTAAGAGTTTCCTAATTTATTTTCAGACAAGGGCATAAAAGTATTTTCCACTATTTAGGATAATTATGGGCTTCACCAAATCCTACTTTGGGGCCTATAAATACCCTTTAAAACCCAGTTTTCAAATTTCATCTTTCATATTTGTGATTAGGATTCCAAAATTTAGAGAAAGAAAGAGTTCGAAAAAAAAGGAGAGGAAAAAAAATTTTTTTAGGAGTCGGTTTTAGTGAGGGAAAGAAAAAAAAAACCTTGCTTTCTCGCCGGAGCTGCCACCTGCACGCCGTCGCCGGTCACCGGCCACCGCCGGACCACCATCTTCCCTCCCCTTCGCCGGTATATTCGAACTATAAAAAAAAAAATTCTTCTTCTTTCTTTTTGATTCAATTTTGCAAATTCATGTTTATATTTATGATTAATCATGTTTATATAAGTATCAATCATGTTTTATGAAGTTATGATTTGTTTTAAAGTATGATTTAATTTGTTGTTCATGAAGTTTTAGATTAGGGTTTATAAAGTAATGAAATTCTTGATTTTTATGAGTTTTAATGATTTAAACTTCAATATTATGAACATGAATTGTTGTTGGGTGAATTTATGATGATTTGTTTTATGAAGTTTAGATTGATTTTTAATGGCTTTAAACATAAAATAAATTGCTATCCAAATTTTGAAATCATGAAATTCAATAGAATAAATATTATGAATATGTTTTGGCTTATGAAAAATTATTCTAAACCATAGATTGGTTTCACAATGATGTTAGCAGATTGTGAAAGAGTTTTATGATGAATTTATGATGTTTTCATGAGTTTTCCATGTATTTAAAGTTAATTAATAAATCTGAAAATCTTATAAAAACAAGTTAAAACAAGTTTAAGTGTTCATATTATGCTAGTATGATCACATAATAACTCTATAATGTTACATATGATTTTTAGTATGTTTCATGAAGTTTTAAAGTGATTATAAGCATGTTTAACATGCTGTCCAGATTTTGTAAAGTGAATAATTAGCATGAATTGATCATATCAATTAAGTAATTGTATGATTGATTTGTGTTGTTTTTGAGGTTTTTCAAGGAGTTTTGATTATTTTAAATTGTTGTCCACTTTTCTAAAGTGACATAAAATTTACGTTGAGGTTTTATAAAGTGTAAATAAGTCCCGAAAACCAAGTAATCTTGCTATAGAAAATTAAAGTGAAGTATGGAATTGAATAGAGACCATATATATAAAGAATGTTTTGGACAACTTTTCAATATAGAAGTTAGTTTAGAGTTGTTGTAGAACTTAGTTAACACAAGGTTTTAATTTAGTTTTGGTTTTCTTTATGTAGGAGACTTTGAATTAGTCAACTTTTAGAAGTTGTGACGGAGTATCACTATTTCACAAGGTACGTAAGTATTAAAGACAAACATAAGGATTAGAATTCATGCTTGGATGATCCTTTATGTTATGATATATTGTTATGCTTGTTTGAATTATGAATTGATGTGCATGACAAGTTTTATTAGAAGCATGATTTTATATTATTTTGATATTCCATATTGATTAGCAATTTAAATTGTATAAGATTGAATTGGAATGCTATGATCAGTTTAATTTTGCTAATAGCTTATTAATAAAGAAAGGAAGTTATTTTAAAGTTAGTTAGTTACTTAATCAACAAGAAAGTTAGTTGTGAATTTTTATTAATATGATTAAAGGAGGTTAATGAGCAATTATTTTATACATGTTGCCACTCACAGTTTAATGTGTGGTTAAGGAGAAAGTAAATAGTAGCCACCCACAGCTAATGTGTGGTAAATGAAATTCAATTTAGTTAAAGAACACACATGAGATTATTTTTGAATCACTTTAAATCGAAGATAATTAATATGGCTTGCTTGACTTGATGCATACTGCTATGTGATGTTATATGTGAGTCATAACATTTTTAAACCGGTTAATCACATAAAGTGTAAGAGGATTTGTATCAAAACATTTGGAACGTCGAACAAGGCTATCACGCACCTGTCAAAAATAACCGAACAACTCTATCTAATATAGCTAGGGAAGTAGGGATCGAATCCTCAGGGAAAGCTATTAAATCCTTTTTTTTGGTAAAATGTAAGCAGATTATTACCAAAAAGTAGATAATTACAACAAAAAAACTATTAAGGCAAGTCCTTGAAAAGACCTGCACAAAATAGCTAAAAAAAAAACCAACAAAGCTATACAAACAAGCAAAAAAAAAAAAAAAACAACCAACCAGCAAAGCTAACACCCTTACAAAACTGCTAGCCTGAGACACACAACCAAACCACACATACAAGCCTCCCTAACTGGAACATTAGCCCCAACCACCACAGCTAAGCACACAACAGCCACCACACCCAAACAACCCAAGCCACCAACAAGAAACAACAGCTACACAACCAACCCACACCAACCTGCAGCAGCTCAGAACAAGCAACCTCACAGCACCCAGAACAACACAGTCAGCAAAGTGCCTTGACCAGAGCTAGGCAAACAGCAACCTGAGGTGCAGCCTGTGAAAGCAGCCATTCACCACACTGCTGCACCCTACTTGAGCAACCACACAACACCCTGCAAAAACCAAGCCAAAACTGCAGCCTAACACACCATAACTGACCTCAACTCTGCAGCCAAAAACAAATTGAATACCTCCCCACACGGGTGCAATTCTCTGCACACTACACCACAAAATACATCCTTCACAGCTGCACCCAAACTACTCTGCCACCTTCACCTCACTAGCAACCAACCATCATTAAAAGACCCCTGCAGAACAGCAACCAGACTAGAACATCCACACAGAAAATAGCAGGACAACAGCAAACCTCTGCAAAAACCATACACAAAGCTTCAACCAAAATTGTAGAATCAAGCAAGCAAAAACACCACTCCATAGCCTGATCAAAACAGCAGACTGAAAAAGCAACCAAAACAGTCTCAAATCAGCAAATGCCATTCACAATTCTGCTCCCGGACAGTCTGCCCAGCTCTGCTCCTCTGAGAACAACCCTCTCAAAAACACCAAACAACCAAATAAAACCCTAAAACCAACCTTCAGGTTGCACTACCTACACAGCTCCAACAAACAACCTCCTTAATTGAGCAGCAGATTCAGCACACAAACCAGCAGGGAAACAGTCAAACTTAGATGAAAAAACCATCCTACAAATGTACCCAAAAACCCCACAACCAGCCTACAGCCACAACAACTATACTCAAAACCTCACCTGCACCAAATCAAGCCACAAACACCAATCTGCAGAATGAAACACACACAACCAAGCACAACACCACCCAAACACATCAAACCAACCTACAAGCAGCTAAACACAAGCACCAACCATACCAACACAACTACCGTAAAACAACCAGTAACCACTGAAAGCCACCCTCCAAACCAACCCAAAACAGCCTGCAAAACCTGAGCAGCATACATAGAAGCCAACTCAGGAATAGCTAACCTAGATCAGCTGCTCTGCAACCTAAGCAACCAATGCTTCTCATGGCCAGACCATTTAGACTGGTCCAAAGTCTGCAACCTGCTTAGCACAGTTGCCTAGGGGTGAAAGTTCGGTCTATGGTTTGGATTATTGCCCAATCAAAATCCAAACCATATATTTTCGGTCTTTAAAATTTGAGACCAATCCAATCCATATTGAATTTCAGACCAATCCAATCCAATCCACCTAAATTCGGTCTTACGATTTTGGATCCAATCTAATCCGAATGTTGAAGATACTTTTTTGTATAACAATTCCTGCTTAATATATTTGTAGCAATAATCTGTAGCACTATTCAATAACTCACTAAATCAAATACTACACATACTTTGAAAAAGGATGATAGGGAATTTTAGGATTTTGCTAGGTTTTGGTGTTTTGGGCATAACTACTTAACAAGTAGTAGGCTTAAGGCCATTAAAGACTTAAAGGTTTATTACTATTCGGTCTAAAGTTCGGTGTACGGTCCACTGAAGGGTCCAGTCCGAGTCCAAACCAAAAACAGAAAATAAAAAATTTACAATCCAAACCGCACCAAATTACAAAAAAGTCCGATCCAAATTTCCAAAATGGTTTGGTTTGGTTCGGTCTTCGGCTTTTATCCGAATTACTTTCACCCCTACAGTTACCTTCATATCAGCACAAGTTTTCCTCCTACTCCAATTGCTCACACCCCACACCACTCTATTCCTCTGCCTCCAAATATTATAAACAAGAGTAGAGAGCACACAAAAGCTCATTTTCTTCAGAACCTGACAATGAGTCCACTGCTCCCAATTGTGCCAAATATCCCTCAGCTGCCTATTTTGCACAGTCCTAACCCCCATCCACCTAGCAATCTCCCCATACACAACATAAGTCTCCTCTCATTCAAAAAATACATGGTCCACGCATTCAACATAGCCACTACACAATACACAATCCCTGTCAGACACAATATTAAACCTAAACAACCTATCTTTTGTTTTCAACCTGTTATGCATAGCTAACCAACAAATGAAAGAATGTTTAGGAGTGTTAAAAGTTCCCCACACCCACTGCTACCAATTAACCCTACTAACATCCCTTAAGAGCAGCCTGTAACCAGCAGCAATAGAGAAATCTACACTCCCATCCCACCACCCATTCTCAACCATTCCTACCTTCATTTCCTCCTTCACACTATAGATGTTCTTCCACTCCCAGCTTGCATTAGCAGCAGGCACATAATCCCACCACTGCCTATCTCCAATCTATACATTATGAACCCATTTGATCCATAAAGTATCTTGCTTCATAGCCACCTGCCACACTAACTTCCCAATAGCAACTTTATTCCACTGCATACAATCTTTGATCCCCAAACCTCTATTAACTCTAGGCCTACACACATGCTCCCAATCAATAGGCACAAGCTTAGAACATAAGGTCCTCCCCTCCCACAGAAAAGCCCTGCATAACTGAGTCACCTTCTGCAAAACCTGCCTAGGCAGCAAGAAAATTTGAGCCCTGTAAGTGTGAAGACTCATCAGCACAGAATTCACAAGCACCCCTTTAGCTGCATACAATAAATGCCTGCTAGACCAAGTTCTAATCCGCAACAAAATCTTGTCAACCAAAACATCATAATGCTGCACCGCAAGCCTCTTAGAATTCATAGGAGATACTTAAAAGGAAACCCTCCTCTCACATATCCAGTAAGCTCAAGAATATCCTCCTGAAGGTAACCTGAAACATTCCCAAAATAAATTGCAGTTTTCTCAGTATTTGCAGACAAACCAGAGGCACCATAGAATTTCTGCAGAGCCTCATGCATCAACTTTACAGAGCTATAATCACCATAGCAAAAAAGCATCAAATCATCAGCAAAAATCAAATGATTCAAGGAAAGGCCAACACATTTTGCATGGAATCTGAACTCAGGATGCTCCCCCACCCTTCTCAATAGCCTAGAAAGGTATTCCATGGACAGCACAAATAACAAAGGGGAAATAGGATCTCCTTGTCTCACACCCCTCTTTCCAGCAAAAAAACCAGCACACTGCCATTCAAAGAGATTGAGTATTTTGGAGAAGTAACACACGCCATTCCCCAACTCACAAACTGTAGAGGAAACCTCAAAGCTAGCAACATATCCTAAAAAAACTCCCATGATAAGGAGTCATAATCAATTTTAACAGTACACCTCTTCTGCTGATGCTTACGTCCATATTGAATCCTATTAGTTCTAAAAAGTCTAAAATGTGTAAGGGAACTTTGTGGAAAGTTCGGTAAAAGACTACTAAAACTAAGAAAACTAAAGAAAGGACGGGAAATTATGAATTAACATCTTATAATGGAAACCTAGGGCAATCAGTTCGCTATGATCAATCAACAAACTCATTAAAAACTCACTAATCAATTCATTGGCACTCATTGAACTAGGGCCCACTAATTCTCTCGAACTTAGACTCCCTCAAAACACCTTTACCGGCTCTCACTCGCATAAATTCGTTTTTGCTTATTATTTAGTAGTCTAATTGTGGTAATCTTACCTAGCGGCCTCGATTTTGACAATTATAACCTTACTTACAATTAAATCTGGCCACAATCTAATTGCAATCAATAGAAATCAATAATAGGAATTCAACTAAAGGCTAAGAATTAATTAATGAACATAAAGTAAACTCATAAAATGATCATAGATACCCTAACCTTAGAGAAAAAGACTACTCACACATAATTAAAGGAACTAAAACAAGATCAAATTTAAATAACATAATCATAATCAAAAACTAATAAAATCTAGAATTAAAACTAAACTATTTACTAATAAAACTAAATTAAGAACTAAAATTTAAACTAAACTAAAAACTAAGAAATTAAAGAGATTCATGAACTAAAAAGAATCGAAAAGCATCAAGAAAGAAATTACCAAAAGAATGATTGAATTGCATTAATTGAAATTGAATCTTCAAGAACAAACTAAGTGCTTCTAAATTTGTAGAGAGAAAAGAGTTTTAACGATTTCTAAGTCCAAAAATATGCCAAAAACTAGTTAGGGTCATGCCCCCTTTACATAGAGTATTTATAGGATTAGGTTTTATTAAAATAAAACCCAAGAAGCAAAACCGCGCGAAAAAGTCGAGCGGACCAAAAACCACTGTACATGCGCCCGCATGAAGGATTTTTTTTTGTTCCCTGTGCCCGCAGGTCTCGTATTTTGGGACTTCTGAAACTTCTGATCTATGTTGCGGGCGCATAGATCAAATGGGGATTAAAGGGCTGCGCCCGCATGAATTCTAACGAACAATATTTTGACGATCTTGCTTATTTCTTTGCTCGATTCTTCGAATCTCATTCTTGGCTTCTCGTGACTTGGCACGCATCCTGAGGCAAGTGTTTTTTGACTTGTTTTAGCTTCTAATGACTTCATAACTCCTTATTACGCTCCTGTAACATGTAAATCAAAACCGAAAACCGAGCCTAATAACCGAGAAAGTATAAAATAACCATAAAAAGTGCTAAAAGTCGACTAAAGATGCTAAAACCGTTCCAAAACATAACTTAACATCGAAAGACGATGTTTAATCAGAACAAAGCCACAAACTTAACCATTTAGCACAAGAATCAATCGAAAATGAGGGAAAAACACAACATAAAACACATATACCAAATTCCCCCAAACCGAACATTTGCTCTTCCCGAGCAAAGCACAACAAAATTGACTACACCCCACTAAACACAATAAGCATTAAAACTCAAGAGAACATCTGAAGGCACATGGATCAAATCCAACCAATAAAGCATCCAATTATGTCCTTCCTAAATACGGGTCAAACAAAACCAACCAAACAAGTTTAATGAATCAATGACTAGAGTAGCTCACGGGTTGTCACTCCACACAATTAATGATGAACTTATATCAATGAAGCTCTAACCCTCACCTCCTAACCAAATATGGAATGCAATGCAAAATGTGTTTAAAATGCAATTTTAAGAACCCGAAACCCACATCCCACACCTCATGCAAGTGTTTAACGGTATCCACTCATCCTAAATGTCGAATCGAAATGCAATTAATACTCTACAACCTTGACAAAGGATTTACTTCACAATAACCATAGCTTGTGCACGAAGATCAAAAAGGACTTTAATAAGCTTGTAACATGGCTAGGGTGATGGGTAGGATAAAATTTGAGATAATGTGTTGGAATGCGGGGTATATGCATATAAAACCAAGGAAAATCACCAACAACTTCAAAACTTATTAACATTCTCCAACATCCAATCCAACCAAATCAAACCAAACTTTCTTCATATATCACATCAACACCATACTTCACAAACTTAAAGCTTCTTCCTTTTTATTTCATCCTTTTTTTCCAGCTTTATTATGCTTTTATAAAAAAAAATTCTTTGCTTTTCATGCATAATAAATCTTAGTTTCACGACTCTTAATGATTCGTTTTTGCTTATAATTCAATAAACAATAAACATAATCATCACACATACATAACTAGGCCATGAATAAAATATGACTCTTTAATTGACTACAACAGCCTAGACATTGGTATGCGGAGCCTTAAATGTGAAACTTTATAATTAAACTTTTAACAATAAAATTTCCAACTATTTCACCACAAATCCTTCAAAACACCCTTCAAAATTTACTTTAACAACATCACAACAACTTCAACTCCCCCAAACCAAGTTTGGGCATATAATGCATTATGTAGCAAGGCTAATAGGCTTGTAATGTGGCTAAAAATACAAATGAAAAGGATAAAAGCTCAAAACATAGGATCAAGGGGAAAATATAAATGTAGGAAGTGAAACTCTGAGGCTCAAAAGAAGAAATGAAAGCCTTTTATCATGCGCAATATACACAAAATCCACAATATCCTCCCGTTAACATAGTTCAAGTTCAAGACCCAAGCAAGGTTGAAAGGTGACCAATAAAAGGAAATCAAGCAATCAAATTCAAGTCATAGCCAACAAATCACACATGTGGATCCATCCGCAGTCAAGAGTCATAAAGTTTTCAAAATAAGCACAAGGGGTACAGAAGTAGTCAATTCCAACAATAAAACTCAACTGGGACAAGAATAATCCATAAACCAATTCTCTCTAAAATTAAACCTAATAAAACATTACAATCTTTTTGGTCACATGTAAACTCTCATTCCTAACGAATGGTACATACCATGCAACAGTCCGAAAACAATAAAACTAAACTAGATAAGAAATTAAAGCTAACTAAACACACAAAACAAAACAAAAGAGAAGGCGAAGTTGGAATGATCTAACCAAATCATTATTAATTCCTAACAGGAGTCCAACTAAGTACTGAATCAATAATACATCCCTCTTAAAGGAAAGAAACAAACCAATCACCAAAGAAAAAGGTAAAAACAAGAAGAAAAATAAAACAAAATAAAAAAAAAACTAAGCACCAAAAAAAAAACTAAGCAAAAATATACAAATATACATAAATCTTCCCCCCAAACCAAATTTTGTCCCATCCGGGGATAAATAACCATGCAAAACATAGGAAGGAGGTGAAGCCGAGCTCTACTGCCCGGGTCCCTAGTACTTAGGATAGTATTGGTCATAAAACGGCTGATAAGGATAGGAGGAAGGCTCGGTGCTAGGGTCATATGTGAGCGGCCAGTTAGGGTGGTTTGGTAATCCTTGAACTGTCCCCACCTCAACATTGCTCATGTGCTCTCTCCACTGGACTCTCTCCAGCAAATCAACATCGGAACGGAGTCCTCTAAGTGAATGATCTACCCTATCAAACCTCTGCTGGTTATAGAGATGCATATCATCGAGCTGGTTCATCAGGGGAGTCATATCAAAGGTGAAGGAGGAACGACCAACATAGCTTTATCTCGGTGGCTCAGGTTGTGGTGGAGCTGGAGGGCGCTGGGGTTGGCCGCCTGCCTGATGAATCAGGTTGACCATCTTAACTGCTCTCTTTTCGGAGTCCACCCTCTCCTGTAGTGGGATGTTGTCACGTGGAATCCTCCAAGGGTTTTGTCCATCTGGGTGCTCCTGATAGGTAAGACTAACATAGGGATTAGGCAGATAACACCATGAAATTTCCCGAACGCACCAAACAAGTCTCTCTCTGTTCCCTCTCTAATAATGTCTCAGGAAGTTTGCAGCTCTCAGGGCAGTAATGTCGAGGTAGGGGTTCTCCTCGATCGGGTTCAGCTGGTGGATCTCCTCGGTGTGGCCTAGAGTGTGAGCCAGCCATGTAATCATGCCACCTATGTAAATAGTGCCGGTGTTAGTAATCCCCTCTGCAATCTCAGCAAACCGGCGAGCTAGAAAGAACCCGAAGTTGTAATGGAGAGGTTGTATGGCATATCCTTCTGTCACCATCCACTAGGGGTGTGCACAAAAACCCGACCCGAAATACCCGGCTTGTTACCCGCACTACCCGCTCTTTAAAATCGGGTATTTTTTGAGCAAAAAATAGATTTTGCGAACCGGGTACCCGGTTTGCGGGTACCTGACATATTTCGGGTCGGGTATGGGCACCGAATTTTGGTACACCGGGTACCCGGTACCCGCTTCATTTTTTTTTTCTTTTTAGTTTTGAATTGGGCTTTTTTTTTTACCACAACTCCAAAATCTACCATACTCTAACTAGCCACTACCTCTTTCTTTTTTCTTATTTTTCTAATGTGTTTCTTTGTTTGTGATTCTTTTCGTTGTTGCTTTGTTTTTTATGTTTTGTTTATCAGTTATTTTCTGCTTTTCATATTTTATTTTTGTTCAGCTACATCCATTACATTGGTTTAGAGGTTAATGTAATTAGGCCAATCACAATATTAATTTTTTAGTTTAATTACAATTATGCTTTATTTATATCTTAAGTGAAAAAAAAAGATGAAGTTGCGGGTACCCGCTTACCCGACCCGATCATTTCGGGCACCCGATATGCGGGTTCCCAAAATTTTCGGGTAGGGCTTGGGTAACAAAATACACTACCGGAAAGGTCGGGTACCCGAAAGTGCGGATACCCGCTAATGCACACCCCTACCATCCACAATAGTCTAATTTCATCAGGGTAGACTTGACCTAACTCTCCTCTCGAAAATAGGCAGTAGATCACATATCTCAGGAAGTACCGAAGGGCAGGATGCTGGACCTCCGATGCTTTGGCAGTGGTAGAAGTGAAAGTGGAACTGCCATTTGTAATTCGCTCCCACCAAGTTCGTTCAAAATATGGTCCCTACTCATGCTCTGCTATAGACCATACCGCGTTTTAAGAATTCCATAGGAACCTCTCATTTAATTGATCTGCATCCATCTCATAGTGGTGTCCAAAGATGGTGAAACTGATGTGTGTCTTTCTTGATGCTGTGGGAGATTCTTGGGTGACATCGAAATGGTAGCTGGATAGGAACTCCAGGGTGAGCTCTCTATTTGTATGTGGGACCTGCTAGGTTCTACCATTAGGACCGGGCATAGTGGCATTGATCCAATTTTCCCATCCGATACGGTAAGCCATTCTCATCACTTGATCTGTAATACTGAGCTTGTCACATGTTTTCTTGTGGAAGAACAGTGTGGATCTAATTATTCTCTTGAAAAACTTCTCATAGCGTTTCTGTCTTTCCTGTCGGTTTTGAGGTGGTGTTCTGGAGGATGATGGTTGCTTCCCCTTGGAAGCTGAAGAAGATGCCCCGGTTTTCTGAGATTTCTTAGGGCCTCCACCAAGTATTTTGCCAGTGGATTTCTTCATTATCCTACAAAACATATGCATGAAAAACAAGGATTAGAATTTTATTGAAGCAAGTTTCAAAACCAAAGTCATGGCACTGAAAGCATAAGGAACCATGGGATGTAATAGCATGACCAATGAAACAATCAAGGCACTGTAGTCATCATAAAATCAAAGTCACAAACATGGTTGAGGGGAAATTTTGGCATGGCCCATTTGTAAATGCAACTAAACCAAGGAGAACTACAAAATTCTCAACAACTAAAGTCAAGAGTGCAACCAAAAATATCCATCCAAAGCATTACTTATAGGAAAAATGTATAGGAATAATCCCACCTTTAACCGTTTTGCTCATTTTAGTCCCATCTTTTATTTATCTAGTTATAATCCCACTTTTAGTATGAATCTTCTCATTTTGGTCCATGACCTGCTATCACATGTCGCTAACCTATAATACAAGGTAATTGAACACGTGTCATAATCTAATTGGTTCAAATTTGTTTAATGAATTTTTCTTTTTTAATTTTTATTACACCTCCACCTTCACCACCTCAACTTCCACCAAAACCTTCACCGCCACTTTAACCATCATCCTTTCACCTACCATTTTTACCACCACATTCACCACACCTCAACCTTCATCCCCAACCCCCCCCCCCCCCNCCCCCACCCCCCCCCCCCCCCACACACACACACACAAAAGTTGAAAATGCAAAACTCGATGAATCCATGAAAACAAGATGAAGAAGAAGAATGATCTTAATTTACATATCAGATTTTCTCTGCATTAAAATCCTCTCTCTTCTTTCTATTAAAATTGCAGTATCCTCTAGACTTAAATCACTATCATCACCATTTATTAATAGCATTTTGCAATTCTTAAAACTTATATTCCATTGTTGATACAATTATCTGCTTGAAACTTACATCGATCACTACTCAATTGGGGTTTCAATTTTCGAATTGGAGTTTTGATCTTAGGCTTCAGATTTTTGAGTTATCTAGGCTAGAATTAGATTTTCCAATTGGGTTTTGCGGCTTAAATAATAGCGGCAACATTGATGGTGTCGGAGGTGGTAGTGGTGTTGTGATAGTGGTGGCAAACTAGTAACGATCTTTTGGTTGCAAGTGAATTTGGTGGTATTCCAAGGACCAAAAATGGAGGATGTTAATACTTCTACATAAGAAGAAAGAGTAGAGAAAGGTGGAGGAAAAAAAAATAGAAAAAAAAATCTAAATTTTCTTTAAAAAGTAAATAAAATTAAAACCAAAGTTTAATAGAGTTTTGACTTGAATGACTGGTCACTTGTAAAAGGGACCAAATTGAGAAGATAGAGTTTAAAAGTGGGATTATAACTAGTTAATCAAAAGGTCAGACCAATATGAGCTAATCGTTCAAAGGTTGGATTATTTCCATGAATTTTTCCTTACTTATATTCTATGGAATTATTGAATTGAACAACCAAGAGTGCAACTCATATTCAAAGGGAATTATTGAATTGAACACCAAAAACCAACTTCCACCATAATATGAATCCAACCATTTAGCAACTATAATCACCCAAACAACTCCAATGAAACTTTGAGAGCAAATAGAAATTAACTAGCTAAGATTAGTAGCAACTATTAACCAATTTTATAAGCATGAAGTTAAATATTAGAGTTGCTAATGAAAATTCATGAGTAAAGCTAAAATCCAAAGTAAGCATAAAAACAATTCAAAGCATGACTTTAAGCATTCTAAAGACTTTAAGCATGAATTTAACTAGTTAACACTCCTAATTCTCAACAAATTCATGAACAATCATCAAAAATTCCATGAAAACTCTTACTCAACAATTTAGCACAAAACTTCCAATTACTCATAGTTAACAACTCTAAACATGATAACGAAGCATAAAAATAACCCTTAAGCAGTCATGAACAACAACAATCAAGTTTAGAATTAAAAATTAAATTAGTAATAAAGATACCCAAAAATTAGAAATTCATGAAAACTTCATAAAACTTCATAAGATATGGATAAAAAGGAAGTTATACCTTAGTAGATGATAATAGAGCAAGACATTGCAAGAAAATTAAAGTAGCAAACCCAAAATCAAGCCCAAATTAGCTCAACAAATTCGAACTCTAGGTATTTCGTTGATTTTTTTTCAAATTTGAACTCCAAGAGATTGTTTAGAGTAGTGAGAGGAGTGTTATGTCAAAATTTGAAGTGATTTGGAATAGTATGGAGTGAGTTATGGGGTTTTGAAGTTGAAGGTTTTTGGGTTTTTAATGGTGTGAAGGAGAAAGAAGAAGATAGATTAGGAGAGAGATTAGGTGAGGTTTAAAATTTTAGGAGATTAAAAGATAAAATAATAATAGTAAAAGATATAATAATAAGGAAAAATTCATACAAATAATCCCAACTATGGGCGTTCACCTAATAAAAGACCGAACTTTGATTAATCCAAAAATGGACCCAACTTTCATGCCCATTTTCCAATTTTGGACCCTCTTAAATTTTAACTTGTAAAATCAAGTAAATCTTGCTAATTATCAGATTTTTGCTTAAGCAGGACCACCTGAATCCACCATCACAACCATCCCTTCCACACGAAACCTCCAAATGTTAAGAAAAAACCGGATAATTAACAAGATTTACTTGATTTTACAGGTTAAAATATAGGAGGGTCCAAAATTGGAAAATGAGTATGAAAGTTGGGTCCATTTTTGGATTAATCAAAGTTCGGTCTTTTATTAGGTGAACGCTCATAATTGAGATTATATTTATAAATTTTTCCTAATAATAATAATAATAATAATAATAATAATAATAATAATAATAATAATAATTATTATTATTATTATTATTATTATTATTATTATTATTATTATTATAATTATTATTATTATTATTATTATATGATAATATAAGCGGGCAAGCAAAAATAACCACGGGTGAAATAAAATAGGCCTCACGCGAGAAAAAGAAAAAGAACGAAGACGAGTTATCGCATGGGCAACCTGCGCCCGCAGCGAAGAAATGGGCTTTGAGGGTTGCACCCGCAGGTGCAGTCTGGAGGAAAATAGGAAGTCTCTGATCTATAATGCGGGCACATAGAAAAAGGCTAGTTTTGAGCAATGCGCCCGCATCTCTTCTCTGCAGTACTTTTTTGCTGATTTTCTTTTTTTTTTTTTCTCCCTAATTAATGAATTATATTATTAGTCATTATTATTAATTAAGCTTAAGCACGTTTTAACTCTTAATCTCTCCTTAATTACCCCAATTAAGCATGAAACACTTAGACCCTTAGCTATGCTTCACAAAATTAAAATAAAACTAAACTAAGCTAAACTAAACTACAAAAACACACCAAAAACACTCAAAAACACGTAAAAAGAGAAAGAAAGGGATAGAAAGCTCGGGTTGCCTCCCGAGAAGCGCTCTTTTAAGGTCACTAGCTTGACCATGGCTGCATTAGTGATCAAGGTGTTTTAGGATCATCGAGTTAAATGACTTCAACCAAAACAATGACATCTCCTTCATAGTATGACTTCAACCTTTGACCGTTAACTTTCAATACTTCGCCTTTTTCACTTTGAACTTCAATATAGCCATATTTTCTCACATTTGTCACTTTAAAGGGGCCACTCCATCCAGATTTCAGCTTTCCGGGGAATAGTCTTGAGTTAAACAATAAAACCTTATCGTCGACTTGGAACTCCCTTTTCATGATTCGTTTGTTGTGTCATGTTTTTGTCGTTTCCGTGTATATTTTAGCACTATCATATGCTCCTAGCCGAAATTCATCCAATTCATTCAACTGTAGTAACCGTTTTTCTCCCGGAAGCTTTGCATCCATGTTTAGTTCTTTGATTGCCCAACAAGCTTTGTATTCAAGTTTTACCGGGAGATGGCACGTTTTTCCATAAACCAATCTATATGGGGTAGTACCAATTGGAGTCTTAAAAGCTGTTCTGTACGCCCATAAAGCATCATGAAGATTACTACTCCAATCTTTCTTAATTTCGCAACCGTCTTCTTTAGAATGGACTTAATTTCTCGGTTCAAAACCTCGACTTGACCATTGGTTTGTGGGTGATATGCTGATATGCGTGTTTTATGTTGTGTTTTTCCCTCATTATCGATTGATTTTTATGCTAAATAGTTAAGTTTGTGGCTTTGTTTTGATTAAATATCGTCTTTCGATGTTAAGTTATGATTTGGAACGGTTTTAGCATCTTTAGTTGACTTTTAGAACCTTTTACGGTTATTTTATACTTTTACGGTTATTACGTGTGGTTTCGATTTTGTTTATATGTTACAGGAGCATAATAGAGAGTTATGAAGTCATTAGAAGCTAAAACGAGTCAAAAAGCACTTGCCTTGGGGTGCGTGCCAAGTCACAAGAAGTCACGAACGAGATTTGAAGAATCGAGCGAAGAAATAAGAAAGATCATCAAAATATAGGCGTGCAAATTCTATGCGGGCGCAGCCTTCAAAGGCACTGATGTTCTATGCGCCCGCAACATAAAACAACAGCTTCAGAAAAGCCAAAATAGGCTAGATGCGGGCACAGGGAACAAAGGTCTTTTGACGTATGCGGGCGCGGGTGCTACGCAAAGTGGTCCGCTCGGCTTTTCTTAGCGGTTTTTGCTTGTGGGTTTATTTTAATTAAAACCTAAATATTTTATATACTCAATGTAAAGGGGGCACGACCCTAACTAATTTTTATCATACTTTTAGACCTAGGAATCCAAAATTGATTATTCTCTCTAGAATTTTAGAATTAATTACTTTGTTCAACAATTCAAGCTTTCAATTACTACAATTTCAATCATTAATTTGGTAATCTCTTTCCTTATGCTTTTCAATTACTTTAAATTCATGATTCTCCTTATTTTATTAGTTCTTAGTTTAGATTAATTAATTTTGCTATTTTTGATTCTTAATTTAGTTTTGTTAGTAGTTAATTTAATTTTAATTCTAGTTTTAATTAGGATTTTGTTCATGATCATGTTGCTTAATTTTAATTTTGTTTTTGTTCCCTTAATTATGAGTGAGTAGTCGTTTTCTCTAGGGTTAGGGGATCTATGATCATGGTGTGAATTTAATTTATGTTTCTAATTAGTTCTTGGCTTTTAATTGAATTCTTATTATTGATTTCTAGTGATTGCAATTAAATTGTAGCCAAATTTAGTTGTAAGTTAGGTTATTGTTGAAATCGAAGCCGAGAGGTAAGATTACCACAATTAGACCACTGAATAATAGGCAAAACGATTTTATGCGAGCGAGAGCCGGTAAAGGAGTTTTGAGGGAGTCTAAGTTCGAGAGAATTAGTGAGCCCTAATTCAATGAATACCAATGAATTGATTAGTGAGCGTTAATTGAGTTTGTTGATTGATCATAGTGAACCAATAGCCCTAGGTTCCCATTAATAGAGTTTAATCCATAATTTCCCGTCATTTCCCTAGTTTCATTCTTAGTCTTCTTATTTTTAGTAGTCATTTACCGAAATTTCCACCAAGGCCCCTTACACACTTTATGCTTTTTAGAACTAGTAGAATTTAATAGCTTCCCTGAGGATTCGATCCCTACTTCCCTAGCTATATTAGTTAGTGTTGTTCGGTTATTTTTGAGAGGTGTGCGATAGCCTATTCAAATTTTGGCGTCGTTGCCAGGGAGGCAATTTTTAATTCTATTAGTCGGGTTTAAAGTTTTCTTTTATCTTTATTTTTGGTTTTATTTTTCTTACCTCAAGGAACCTTCACGTTCTTTGAGGTAGTTCTCATTTCGGTTTCGAGTTTCGATTGTGTGCAGGTATTAGGTTATATGCCGGTTTGGATTGACCCTGAACTGGAAAGATCGTTGCAGAAGAGGAGTCGTAGAAGGAAGTGGAGATCACGAAGAAGCATTCTTTCCGAACGAACACTGGTTGATTTGACACAATTATTTGCTGACTTGAACATTTCTGATAGTTCAGATAAAGAAGAAGAGATGTCAGAATCACAGTTCAACGAGAATAACCCACCACGGGATGGTGCACCGCCGCCGCCGCCACCACAAGAAAGGTCCTTAAAAGACTATTCTCAGCCGAGTTCTGCAGCAGTGGGAGGTGGATACTGAGTTCCTGATATAGAGGCCCTGAATTTTGAATTGAAGCCAGCTTTGGTGAACATGGTTGAAAGAAATCAGTTTGCAGGCACAATGAAAGAAGATCCGAACTTACATTTGAATAACTTCATTCAGTACTGCAATACAATCAAGCAAGCTGGTGTATCTGAAGATTACATACAACGTATGATGTTTCCATTTTCATTAAAGGAGAAAGCTCGATATTGGTTGAATGGTCTAAATATGGATACTATCAATAGTTGGGATGACTTGGCTCTTTCTTTTCAAAGGAAGTACTATCCTCCGGAGAGAACGACACAACTTAGGAGTCAAATTACGAATTTTAACTGAGAAACAGATGAAACTCTTTATGATGCATGGGAGCGATTTAAGGATTTGTTGAGAATGTGCCCTCGTCATGGACTTGAGAAGTGCTTTTTAGTGCAATCATTCTATAATGGCTTGGGTAATGAGAGTAGAACTTTGCTTGATTCTGCTGCTAGTGGTCGATTTATGAGCCAAGAAGTCAATGCTGCTTATGATTTAATTGAGGAGATTGTCATTCATAATTCTCAATTTGGTAATCCTAGAGGACATGCTAAGAGAGGAGGAAAACACGTGATAGATGATAAATATGAGAGTTTGGCTTCACAAATCAATGCAATTCATGAGAAGCTAGACAAAATCAACACACCATCCTCCACTCCAATGACAGTAGCTGCAATGGCTGCACATTCGGGAGCTACATATGTCTTTTGTGATTTATGTGGTTCTTTTGGGCATAGTATGCAAGCATGTCATTGTTCTATGGAGCAAGTATGTGCATTTCAAGCTTACAAGTTCCAACACCTACAATCCTCGTTGGAAAGATCATCCATACTTCTCCTACAAGAATACTAGCAATGTTCAAAATCTGCAGTAGCAGCCATATTTTGTACCACAGCAACAACAGCAGGTTCAACGGTTTGCTCCACCTCAACCACCAGGTTTCAGTAGACCATCACCTCCAGCACCCCTCCCAGCACCTCCACAGCCATCTAGCAATGACATTTCAGAACTGAAGAATATGATGATGCAGATGCAGAAAGCCATGGAAGCTATGTAGGCCCACAATCGACAATTGGAAACTCAAGTACCTCAAATTGCTGAATCCTCAGCTCAAAGGCAACAAGGCCAACTTCCTCCTCAACCTGCTCCATCAAATGGTTCATCAAGCAATCCACCTCGTGATAATTGCAATTCCATTGCAACAAGGAGCGGTACTTACTATGAAGGTCCTAGAATGCCTGACGATGATGCTAACAAGGCTGCAGATGGAACAAAGAAGACTAGTTCGGTTGTCATTGAAGACCTTGAGGAAGTAGCTGCAGAAAAGGAGAATGAAGTCTCAAAGGAGAATGAAGCACCAAGGAAGCAAGCTCTAGCAGCAGATTCAGTTACTGATACTATTCCTCCCTCAAAGGTTCCGTTACCCTTTCCGAACAGGGTAACCAGGAGTAAGAACAATAATCACTTTCGTAAATTCATTGAAATAGTTAAAAATTTGCAAGTTACTGTGCCTTTCACTAATTCAATTACTCAAGTGTCTACTTATACTAAATTTTTGAAAGATATTTTAAGCAGGAAACGTGAGTTGAATGTAACAGAGACAGTTGCACTCACTGAAGAGTGCAATGCGATCCTTCAAAACAATTCTCCTCCTAAGTTGAAGGATCCTGGCAGTTTTTTAATTCCATGCAATATATTATAGGTCCTCTATTTATTGATAAGGCTCTATGTAATTTAGGAGCTAGTGTAAGTGTGATGCCCTTATCAATTTGTAAGAAGCTTGACATGGGAGAACTTAATTTACTAATGTTACTTTGCAGATGGCGGATAGAACTGTAAAATACCCTAAGGGTGTTTTAGAAGATGTACCTATTACAGTAGGAAAATTTTTCATTCCAGTTGATTTTGTTGTCCTTGGTATTGGTGAGGATGCTCACATCCCTATCATTCTTGGTAGAACTTTCCTACATATTGTAGGTGCCGTCATTGATGTTAAAAATGGAAGTTTAACCCTTTCTGTAGGGGATGATAAAGTAAAATTTAATCTTAATAATACAATGAAACACCCCATGATAGAACAATCATGTTACAGGATCGATATTATTAGTGAGATTGTTTTGGATGACATGCCTCGATCCCTTACAAAGGTTCCCCTAGAGGCTCTTTTATGTTTGGATGCTGATGCAGGTGAAGGAGGTTCAGAAATTGATGCCATAGGCTATGAATTGAACAGTGAGAAGATGACCCTAGAAGAAAGCCAAAGGTACCATTCATTGCCTCAACAATCATGTGCTATCAAAGAGGTAACACAATCTTAAATGAAACCCCTTCCCCCTGATTTGAAATATGCTTTTCTATATGATGATGAGATGTACCCAGTTATAGTTAGCTCTAAACTTATTGATAGTCAACTTGAAAGGTTATTAGCTGTGCTTAAAACTTATAAAATGGCTATTGGTTATACACTTGATGATCTAACTGGAATAAGTCCTGATTTTTGTATGCATAGAATTCATCTAGAAGAAGGTCATAAGCCTTGTATACAGGGACAGAGGAGACTTAACCCTAACATGCAGGAAGTGGTGAAGAAAGAGGTTCTTAAACTTCTTGATGCATGTATCATTTATGCTGTGCTAGATTCTCAATGGGTAAGTCCAGTGCAGGTAGTCCCTAAGAAGGGAGGAACAACTGTTGTGCGTAATGATAAAAATGAACTTATTCCTACTAGAGTTGTTACAGGTTGGAGAATGTGCATTGACTACCGAAAATTAAATGTTGCCACTAGAAAGGATCATTTCCCTCTCCCTTTTATTGATCAAATGTTAGAAAGCCTAGCAACGAACAAATATTTCTGTTGTCTAGATGGTTACTCTGGTTTCTTTCAAATACCCATCCATCCTGATGATCAATCAAAAATAACATCTACATGTCCTTATGGTACTTTTGCTTACCGTAGAATGCCCTTTGGTCTATGTAATGCTCCTGCTACCTTTCAACGTTGTATGATGGCCATCTTTTCTGAGTTCATAGAGTCTAGTATGAAAGTCTTCATGGATGATTTTAGTGTCTATGGTACTGATTTTGATTCATGTTTGGCTAATTTGACTAAAGTATATGAAAGTATTGTTAAAAATGATGGCCATTATATGATAGCAATGCTTACTTGTGTTATAAGGTGAATGTAACAGCACTTGAATCTATAATTTGAAAGTAAATACTTATAACTAAGGTCATAATGGCAGTCGTCTTAGATTAAAAGACTAATAATCTTCAATTATGAAATCTAACATAGCAATATCTGATTTGCGCATAGAAGTTATAGTGTTTTTATGGGTGTATGCATCAATACCACAAAGCACTTAGAAGTACTAATATATTACAGACTTAGCAAAAGGCTATGCAAATCCAAAAGACTTAGTTATCAAAGTCTATGATTCTTCAAATGCAATTGAACAGCCTCCCTAGGTGCTTGGGTATCATCACCAACATCCATGAGCAATGTAGCTTGGGTACCATTACCAAATTCCTCCACCGCCGTAACACGCGCAAAGCCCCAAAAAGGTACTTGATCAGTAACTATATCAAGAAAGTTCAATCAACACAGTTGATGCAAGTTTGAGTTTGATCTAAGGCTGCACAAATGAAGTTCCTAATTATTAATACAAATGCAAGTAAATCATAACTTAATCCAAATCCATAAGTTTCTCGACTATAGATCATAATTTACCAAGGAGCAAACACAAAGACCTTCTCCCTTTGCCTCTCCCTCTCTCTCACTCCCTACCCTTGTCTTGTGTTTTTCCCAAGTCCCAACCTACTTCTCCCTCACCTTGTTTCCTCTTTCTTCAAAATTCAGTTTGCGTATGACAAATCAAAATCTATCAAGGAGCAAAAAAGAAGAGATAAAGCTTTTTTTTGTGGAGGTAAAAACCACAAGCAATTAGCCCCAAAAAGGATAAAAAAAAATTCAAAAGACATTTATCAGATTAGAAAATAGCTAAAAATGCTCTATGCCAACCTCTCCCTCTCTCCCTCTCCCCTCCCTACCGTTATTTTGTGCTTTCTCACAATAAATAACAAAATAGCAACTACCATTATCATATGATTACTCACAATAAATATAAACAAGTACAATTCAATTAATTCCCGAGTTACAAATAGCAGCTTATTTATCAAAGATTCAAAGAAGTGGAAATATTCAGCTATGTGGGTTGGGTGTACGATAGGAATATACAGCTATTTGGGTTGAGAATGCTAGGAAAATCAAGTGCGATTATGATGATTGAACTAAATCCAGTTAACAATTGATTCAATACATTAAAGGGTTGCAATTAAAGTAAATGGTTGCTAAAAATTAGCCATTAAAAGTTTGAAATCAATACATATCCAAAAATTACGTTTAAAGCTGAACCGAAGTTAGTGATCCAGGAAGCACCACTCAAAAATTTATGAGCAAACCCTAGAGAGAAATAGCAGAAGCTAGGTGATTAGCTGGTAAACCGAAACCCTTCCAATTTATTAAATTAAAATCCAGGCAACAAACAAAAACGAAGGACACAAAAGCACAAAAAACCAGTTCTGCTCTCATAATCACAGTTTATATGATCCACGAGCCTTTCCGAAAAGCAACAAGAAACTGCAGATTGACCATTCCGAAATTTTAGTAAACAAGAAAACCACGAAAGAATTCAAAACCAATCCACAATAAACCACGAGCCATATGCACCTGATATATTGACCATTCCTTAATTAAAACCAAGCAAGAACATAACCTAAAACTCACTTAATGATAAAGTGATTTGCTATAATCTGAACAAATATCGTTAGAAGTAAATTCATGAAATTAAACCTAAAAGCTTTGCTATTATTTGATGTGAATAATCATTTAAACTACATTATTAAATATCAAATAAACCCAAAAAAAAATTAAATTACTGAAATTTAATAAGCCCAACAAATTCAGCAATTGCAAACCAAAAATCAGAAGAAGAAAAAAAAACCATTGCAAACAACAATATCAAATAAAATAATAGAAATTTTTAAAAATTGAATCCCTAGAAATTGTGAAAAATCATCAAACCACACTTTAAGATGAAGAAGGAAGAGAGCAAAGAAAACTACATTTTCAGTGAAGTGGTCAAGCTCAAACCAAAAGGCCTGATTACAAATTCAGCAATTTTAGTAAAACAGTCTCAACAAGATCTGATTACAAAGATGAAATTGGAAAAGCAAAAGCCTGAAATTGCAGGAACAAAAAGCCAAATAACCTTGATATATGTTAGAGTCAAGCAACATTCGAGGAAATAGCATGACAGGCTTGCAAGAAGAAAATGGATTCAGCGCGAATTGATTGATTGTTTAATTCGGTTAGATGTAAGCGACAAATTAATGTGTACCTCAGTATATGGAATGTAAGCTCCACTATAATCAAAGTGGATCTGATGCAGTAAGCTCCTAAGAGTGACTGGTAGAATTTAATTAGCAAAGAATTTAGTGCTCATTGGTGCCCTATGATAAAGGGCTTTACCTCAGTTTCTACATGCAATAAGAAATGCTAATCATATCTATATTAAAGCCATTAGCATCTTATAACTCATTAAAATTTAAGAACCAAAGAATATCATACACAACTATTTGAAAGAATTCCCATTTCACGCATCATTAGCAAATAAAACAACTTACTTTTAACTAAATAAACAACATATATAAACCCCACTTCAAAATAAACCCAAGGAAAACAACCCCCAACAAACCATCGAAACCAAATATCCAGATCATCAAATAATCAGATCATCCTAAATGAAAAACAAAATTCCATGATGAAAGTGAAAACAAAGAACACAAGAGCATTATTGAGTGGAAAATGAAAAGGTAGCAAGAACAAACAAAACCCTAAATTCGAAAGCCTAATTGGAAAAAAAGAAGATTGAAATTAAAAAACTCCAAATTCATAAACCCCAAATTCAAAACCCTATTTGGAGATCAGGAACATGAAATCAAAACCCTAACATAACCCCAAGGTAAAAAATCAAGCAAGCCCAAAACTGAAAAACGATTTCCAAATGAAAAGATAACAAGAACATACCTTTTCCGACGCTGCGTCGCAAGAAAGAGGAAAGGGTCGCAAACAGAAGAGTCAAAAATTAAACAACAACAACAAATATAAGAAAGAAAAGGGTAGCAAAGCATAAACAAACCCAGGTTTGCAAGAACAAAACCATACCTTATAGTCGAAGAAAATCTGAGTCAATGAATGCCAAAAAAAATCCAACAAAAACGGTTGCAATCAAGAGCGAAATTGAACTGTTGAACAACTAAGAAAACTCAAATTTGAAACCCTAATTGAAAATCGAACTCATAAAACCCAAATTTGACCCCAAAATCGAACTCATAAAAACCCTAAATAAAAATCGAACTCGATCATAAAACCCTGAAAAAAGCCAAATTCGAAACCCTAATTGAACTGTTGAAACACTAAAAAATCCCCAAATTCGAACTCATAAAACCCAAATTTGACCCAAAAATGGAACTCATAAAAACCCTTAAAAACCCTAATTGAAAATCGAACTCATAAACCCTAAAAAAACCCAAATTCGAAACCCTAATTGAAATGTTGAACCACTAAAAAACCCCCAAATTCGAACTAATAAAACCCAAATTTGACCCCACAATCGAACTCATAAAAACCCTAATTGAAAATCGAAATCATAAAACCCTATAAAAACAACAAGAAGAGATCCAAAAGGAGAGGAAAGGGTAGATCAAAAATGAAGAAGAAGATCGGAAAACTCGAGTAAAGGGTAGCAAAAAATGGAGGATGAGAAGAAATTGTATAAAACCCTAATGGGAGAGGAAAGGCGGAAGAGAGAGAAAGAGAAGCTGAAAGGGTGAAATGGTGAATGAATGAACGGCTGAGATTGAATGAAAGTGTGAAAAAAGATGAGCGACTGAGATTAGCTTAGAAACATTGTAATACTGTTCATTGGAATAGTACTCGAGTTCCTCGTTTTTTAATATGTATAGATTGTTACGAAAAGTGGACAGTAAATAATAGTCTAGATGTACACTATAATTCTATAACAATTAAATATCTATGACAATAAAAAAATTCGTACTACGGGCCGGCCCTACAATTGCTTCGAAGCTGTCTTCATAGCAATGTATCCATTTAAACCATTTTAAAATTCAACACCTACAAAACCCACCCAACACAAATACAGTGGACCAAGTGATCAAACAAAACTAAATTTGTCAGTTGTCACCCTATAAATACATTCACAGGTTATAGCGGCGTTGTTAACAACAAAGATTCATTTCTTTGTTTTCCAACTGACTAAATTGAAACAAAAAAAAAATTAAAAAAAAAATAAAACCAGAAATGGAAGAAGAGTTATTATCGTCAAAAACGGAAGATGTAAAAGCAGAAGAAGGCGAAAAGTTAAAAATTTCAAAAATAGTTGTAATATTAAAATGGAGAGACATAAGTGCAGAGGTTAAAAAAGTGAGTTGGATAGCAGGACCAATGGTAGCAGTAGTTTTATCTCAATATTTACTGCAAGTAATTTCAATGATGATGGTTGGTCATCTTGGTCAACTTTATCTTTCTAGTGCTGCTCTTGCTGTTTCATTTGCTGGTGTCACCGGTTTCAGCCTTCTGGTAAGGATTTTTTTCGACGTTGCGTTTTAATTACTAATTAGTAGTATAGATTGATTTACAGTTTGTTTTATGGTTATGGCTGAATTTTTGGTTTTGGTATGATTATTTGACTATAATTAGTTGGTTTTGAATATTTATCCTTTATTTGATGCAAATTCCTAACGATATGCTTGGTTGTATACTTATGTTTTATGTGGTGAATGCTCCTTAATTGATGTTAATTGTTGCTGTTGTTTTTATTCGTATTTTGCTTAATTTAGGCGTGTCAAACCTTAATATGCCATTTTGAATTACTTCTTGCATTCCTTAAAATAATGACATACACTATTCATGCTTAAAATTTGGCTATTGTTAAAATATTAGATAGTTGGTAGAAATCAGATTGTAGGGAGAAAACATGAATTAAAGGAATAAATGATGCCTAAAAATTGAAAAAAGTACTCTCTCTTAGCAATTTACTTGCTATATAGGAGAGTGGAACAAATATTTATGGAGGTCATTGTCATGTAGGGCCCAACTATTAAAAATGAGAGGAGAGTTAAATGAGTGATTTGGGTAAAATAAGTACCAAAATACAACTAAATTGGGGGCACTTTTGTAAAATCACCAAAGGACCCACTTTCATAAATAAAAATGTAGCAAGTAAATTGGGATTTCCATTTAAGGTAAATGTAGCAACTAAAAAAATAGAGTTAGTAGTAATGTTAAGAATTTTAAGGAACGCCAAAATGGAGAATGTGGCAAAAACTTTAAAGGAATGGAGGGACTAATAGTTATGAACTTGTGCATATACATTACCAAAATATAAAGTTGTTTTAATACATTGTTTGTATAGCAAGAAGGGAAAGTGAGGGGGAAGGGAAATAGTAAAAATAGGAGGGTGAGGTGGAGATTCAATTTTTCTCCAAATTGTGAGGGATAATACTAAGAGGAGGGAAAATGGATCCCTCCTTGCTTTTCCTTTCCTTCTTCCAATAATCTAAACAAACAAGGGGAATCGACCCCATTCTCTCTTTCCTTTCCTTTTATTTCTTTCTATCGAATCAAAAGGTTAAAGTAGTATGCAACCATTATTTACAAACTCTCCTAGAAGAAAAATGATGAAAAATGTGAAGAACTAATTCGAAACTCTTTTATTTATTTTTTACTTTTTTGTATCACCAAAAAAGTATTTCTCTCCACCTTTCTGTTTCTAAAAGGGGCGATCAAGCTGTGAGGTAAGTTTGCAAAATCTTGGAGTAGGTGTCGCTTGAACTCATCTTTGGTTTGTTTACTGCTTTCATAGCTTCCATATATTTCTTAAGATTTACCATCTAATAATATTATTAGTTGATTTGAGGGAGATATCTTTAGATTGAAGTTTAAGTCATTTTTTTAACTAAATAGTCAATGGTTGTTCATTTAGACTGAAATAGATTTGAACTTAAGTTAACTTAGAAGTAATTGAAGTGAATGAATGAGCTAAAAATGAATAGAATTAACCACAAAAATACTAAATAATACAGGTGAACTGCTGAACTAAACGGAGCTGTATTGACTCAAGTACCAACTTTTTCAATCCAAAAAAATAAGACCTTACTTATTGACTTTATTAGACACTAGAGATACAATCTTAGTGCAAAATTGTAGTTTGATAAGGTTATTTTGCGTAAATCGTATATTATTTTGGGATAAAAAATCACTTATAAACTTAATTGATCCCACAAGCTTGACAATGGAATATGTTGGAGCAGTGTATAAAAAGGCTCAAGGCGCACTACGGTGCTAGGGGTCTTGGAGCCTAGGCGCAAGGCGCAAGCGTTAGGTGCGTGCTTTATCGAAGTGAGGTCACTTTTACATGAATAAGCCATTTTTTAGCCATAAGCATACATAACCCACTAAAATAAACCAAGAAAGCACATAATAATATAACAAAATATCTATTTTTATTTTCCATAAAACACAGCATGTAGGTGATACACACATCAATTTTATTTTCTTCTACATTCTTTCTTCTTTAACCTATATGTTGTTTTTTTTTGTTTTGTTTTTTTTTTCTTGCTACTGTTGTTTTCTTTTTTCTCCATTTTTCTAGATTGTTTAGTTTTCAACTTGGGCTTTGGCCCACTTTCTATTTGTTAAGGTAGTATATTAATAATATGATAATACTATAGTAATACTGCATGCAGCCATGCATATAGCAATTCAACTGAAAGTTCAATCAGTCGCACCTCACTTGTGCCTTGCTAAAATCGCCTCGCCCGGACCATATTAGGCGCCTACCCGCTTGCACCTTAGCGCCTAACACTGTGCTGGAGGGGTCATAAGTCCACCAGTCCAAAACTTAGATGCACACAAGGGATAAGATCCTAAGAATTGTCCACTCAAGACCTTTTAGTTTCTGCTAATTGGAAAATTCCCTGTTGACAAAACTAATTTTTTTCGTATTTAGTCATGGACCTTTGTTTGGATACAATTTTGATTTTCTTTTTTTTTTTTTTTTGGGTAGCCCCCAATTATTTTAGTCGTTAACTACATTATTTAATAAGCTTCTTAATGAGACGGATTAAAATGATGTCCAATATGATTTTTTTTTACACATGAATCTTTATAAAAATGGTCAAAATTATGATTGATGAAGTGCGTAAAAATTCGAAGTCCAACTGGTGCATCTAAAAGAAGAAACCTACTCCCTAAAATAACAATGTAGATGTGTTTTATACTCTGTACTTCCTAACAAATTAGGACTAATCTTGAAACTATCCTGCATTGTTAAAATATTGTGTCACACAGCTTCAAGAGTGTCGAATCAAATTTGAAGCGATGTTGAACTTGAAAATTTAAATTAGAATTCGGAACTTATGAATCTAAGATAGCCATGAACTCTTATGGATCAAATGCAACAATGTTTGATATAAATCTTGTAAATTTGAAAGCTTAAATTCATGTTTTAACTTTGCTTATACATGAAATGTGATTGGCTTCAATCCAATGCCTATGGATTTATTTTACACTATGTAGATAGAATCCACTAATCCAGCATAACTCAAATTTAAGTAAAGCTCACTCGATTCAAATCATAACAAAGTTTTTTCCTCGAGTAGGTCGAAAGTTTTCTGATCGTCTTGTCTTATTAGCAT
Source organism: Suaeda aralocaspica (assembly GCA_016808085.1). NCBI lineage: Eukaryota > Viridiplantae > Streptophyta > Magnoliopsida > Caryophyllales > Amaranthaceae > Suaeda > Suaeda aralocaspica. The sequence goes on from PYUH01000002.1 coordinate 310,461, forward strand.
TACTATTACATGTTTAGTTGTCCAAATAAATGCTTTGCTTTGGTGAACATATAATTCAGCTGTTGTACTTTAGAAGCTAACTTTGTGCAAATTTTGTGTTTTTACACACAGCTAGGGATGGCAAGTGCATTAGAAACCATAAGTGGGCAAGCTTATGGAGCACAGCAATACAAGAAGTTAGGAACCCAAACATACACTGCTATTTTTTCCCTCACATTAGTTTGCATTCCTCTCTCAATCCTATGGACTAACATGAACAAAATCCTTGTTTTTATTGGCCAAGACCCTTCTATTTCATATGAAGCTGGTAAATTTTCAACATACCTTTTGCCCGCTCTATATGCTTACGCCGTGCTTCAACCTCTTATTCGGTTTTACCAATCCCAAAGCCTTGTCATACCCATGGTTTTAAGCTCCTGTATCACTCTGTGCCTACATATTCCATTGTGTTGGGCTTTGGTTTTCAAGTCAAATTTGCATAATCTTGGAGGTGCTGTTGCATTGGGGTTGTCGAATTGGTTGAACGTAGTTTTTCTAGCATTGTACATGAAGTTCTCTCCGTCATGTGCAGCTACGCGTTCTCCAATCTCCATGGAGTTGTTTCATGGTATTGGGGAGTTCTTTCGCTTTGCTATTCCTTCTGCCATAATGATTTGGTAAGTATCCTATTTTTGGTGCTATTTTTGGATTTAGATTATAAGAAATTCTATAAAAATGTTGCTGTTTTCATGCTTGCAGTTTAGAATGGTGGTCATTTGAGCTACTGATCTTACTATCAGGCCTTCTACCAAATCCAGAACTCGAAACTTCAGTTCTTTCTGTGTGGTAATGTTTTGTACTTTTACTATTATGCTGTATTAATTATTACTATATTTGTATTCATAGACAAACTACAGACAAATGATCATGTTAAAATTTGACTGGAACAACGATTTTTGTTTATTATTAGCTTGACAACCATTTCAACACTCTATGCAATCCCTTATGGAGTGGGGGCTGCAGCAAGGTATGCTCTTCTGACCAAGCAAATCTTTTGACATGGTCAATCATTTGTAGCTTGAATTCAAGAGCTAATTATTGTTCTTTTCTTTTCCATCCATGTACAGCACTAGAGTTTCCAATGAACTTGGGGCTGGAAACCCACACAGAGCTCGTATAGCTGCCTGTGGAGTCATGGTGATCGCTGTGACAAATGGTGTTGTTGTAAGCTCTGTACTATTTGCGACCCGTAGAATTTTCGGCTACACTTTTAGTAATGACAAAGAAGTTGTAGATTATGTAACCATAATTGCACCTTTAGTCTGCATAAGTGTTATAATCGACAGTCTACAAGGTGTTCTTTCGGGTATGTATGCAATTCAAATCTTTTGCGTATAATTATCTTTACAAAATGCTCTTACCGTTTATTTCTAATTTTCTAAATAAGCCGTGTAATCTGCTTCTTCCAACATCAGGTATTGCTAGGGGATGTGGCTGGCAACATCTAGGTGCTTATGTGAACCTTGCTGCTTTTTATGTTTTCGGAATTCCAATTGCAGCTGTATTGGCATTTTGGGTGCATATGAAGGGACGAGGCCTGTGGATTGGTGTTCTCACTGGTGCAACTGTGCAAACATCACTTTTAGCTATCATAACAATATGTACAAACTGGGAAAACACAGTATGTCTTCATTGTTGCATCCTTTTGTGACATAAACTGCATTTTTTCTGTTTTTCCTATAAAATTTTCTGCTCAGTTTGAACATGAAAGAGGGCAAGACTACTGATTACATAGATGTCATAAAATAAATGTTTGGTTGTGAGTAACAAATTGCATATCTAACATATGTTGCAAATTTTCGATCTACTACATGTTTAGTCAGGCAAAGCTTACTGAATTTCTTCCGAATTGTTAGATTTATTTGTATTAATAGCTATAGGATTTGCTGGTCATTTAGCCATTCAAATACCTGTCTAATGGTTTACCCATGTTGTTTGTTTGTTTACAGGCAACGAAAGCATGGCAAAGAGTATCAAATACGAGTTTCAAAGTCACAAGTATGGATGAGGAAAGACCATTATTGACTTAATCGTTTTCAGATGATTTGGTTTGGTTATTGCCTCTCTATCACAACAGGTCAACAGCTACAATTTAATGTGGGCGTTTGATACCATAACTTTGTACTATTTAACATGAAACATGGAAAGGGTTAGATATGCTCAAACAAGTCATAGGAAATGATCAATTTTGTTAGTCGATATAAGCATTTTATCTTATAGAAATTTTATGGCCATGATATTATTTAAAGACTTGCAAAATGTAACATTTTATAATTTTTGTTATAATTGCCTTTTTTCTTAGTGTCAAGTACCACAAGTTGGATGTGTTACATCTCTCTATGACATGCCACATCCTGGTTGTGGTTGTGGTGTAGACGATTTTTGTTACTTAGATATTCGTAAGTTTCTCTTATTAGGTGAGGTATATGTTTATGTGCCACAACCTAGTTGTGGAGTAGACTTTATTCAATAAAAAAGTTAAAAACTTTGTAATTCTTAGCTTTTGGTATGCCTTGAGAGACTACAGTTATGCAGTTTTGCATTCATTTCATCTTCCAACCCCTTTGTATGCTCAACTTAGTTTTTTGTAATAAAGTGGAATTACAAGAGTTCCTACCATTCTCCTATCTTCCTTGAGCTACATATTATGCAACAAATACACCATAAAAGCATCATTGTTTGTTGTCTCAAAAAATAGTTAAACAGACAATTTCTAATTTAAGGCATAAGTTTATGCAACATTATTCTCGTATCTAAGAGTGTCAATGTGTGACAAAAAGGTGTCTTACCTTTTTTAATGAGTGCATTCCGGATGCGCTAGATTTTCATTTTAAGTTTAGTGGTCCTTATTGTCATGACACATCAACTCTATCTATGAATTCCATTTTTCTATGAGCAGCCTTGAAAATACTCTTTATTTCTAACAATTTGAAAACGATTATATTACATTGGCTACTCGATTCATTTCTTTTATAAAGAAAAATATTTATGAAAAATAATTCAAAGAATTTGAATTTATAATGAAGGTTTATTTGGTCATGGTGGGTTACATTAACAATGGGATGATCACCTAATTAATTTAGTTATCCGAAAGGAGTTTGGATTGTATCAATGAAAATGTCATAAGAAGCGGATTCTTGATTTCAGATTAAGGGAGGTTCATTTTTAAATTCTTGTATTAATGTATTACGTTAGCATTAAATTTCTAGCAATCATCTCAGCAAACTTTTATTTATTTATTAAATATTCAATTATTATTAGACTCGGTCCTTAAGTTATGCATACTCACACTATACAAACAAACTAAAGACATTCGACGTCCTTAAAAAGGGCACGTGGACCCTAAAGTCCCGGGTCCACAGGAACATTAAGGAAGGTGACTTGGTTCTCAAGGCACTGCGTAAAAAAAGTTATGGACCCAAGAGGAAAATTCTGCCCGAACTGGGCTGGGTCTTATATAGTTAAGAATATACTTCCTGGAGGCGCAGTTGATTTAATGGACCTGAATGGAGACAATTTCTACTACCTCACTAATTTTGATCAACTCAAGAAATACTATTTGTAGATCATGACCTTGGAATTACCAGAACTACGATTGCCCTGATTTCGAAAGGATACGAAGGCAACCTCGACATGAGGTTCAACCCCTTTAATAAATAAAATCCTCTCTGCTCTATAGTTCTATAACTGCCTGCTAATACAAAATAAACATGAATTATGATAGTTATTTTAAATTAAATTAATTATACAAAATAAACCTGAAATTAAATTAATTATTTAATATAAACATGAACTATGTCTTTTTTTAATAACTATTCAAATAAGCATCACTTGCCATTCTTTGTTGCAATAATAAAGAACATGATCAAATAGAAACAAGTGGCTAAACACTTTAGCATAAATAATTGTTTATAAACACTTGAGCATAAACAAGTTGCAATAATTGTTTGTTGCCATTCTTAGATACGCATGCCTTATTCACTAAAAAATAATGAAAGTTTGTGAAATAATGCAATAAGTTTTTCATTAGTCTTAGGCCTTGTTCTCCTCATCTTATTTTTACTTATTTTCAGTAAAAATAAGTTTAGTTCAGCAAAAATAAGTTCAGTTCAGCAAAAATAAGGTTTAGTTCAGCAAAAATAAGTTCATATCTGCAAAAATAAGTTCAGATCAGCAAAAATAAGTTCAGTTCAGCAAAAACAAGTTCAGTTCAGCAAAAATAAGTTCAGTTCAAAAAAACAAAAATCTATATGTATTATGCAAATTAATTTGTACATGGATATTTATATGTGCACATCTTTTTTAATGAGAAATTAAGGTATAAAAACAGTAAAATATAATTTTAAAAATATTTAGGTAGCATTTTCGAAGAGAATATGTATTGTATGGAAATAATATGTAAAAAAAATATTTACATATGATTTTATATTTTTGATGGAAAATTGGAAATATATTATTTTATATGAAAATAAATATATGTTAATATGGATTTATGATAATATCATAATACATGGAAACTATATGATACTAAAAAGAAGATGATAAAATATTGTGCATTCCTTTGTCCATAAGATTCTTGAAATTTAAGGAAAAAAATCAGATTATATATAATTTAGAGATTATAATAAATCAACTATTTTAACCTAAATAAAATTCAATTATAGTATATAATTGCCCTATAATTTTTAATTAGTATAAAACAAATTCAGCAAAAATAAGTTCAGTTCAGCAAAAATAAGTTCAGATAAGAAAAAATAAGTTCAGATCAGCAAAAATAAGTTCAATTCAGCAAAAATAAGTTTAGAAAAGCAAAAATAAGACGAGGAGAATAGAGCTTTAGAGTCTTCTTCCTTACCATCCTTAGTCTTCGAACTCTCCCCTGTTTCAATCTTCTTCTTAGGCACCTATTTCTTTTTCATTAGAGTCCCTTCTATCTTATCTTTCTCTTTTACTTTGGTGTCCTTCACTTCTCTTGGCTTCTTTCTCCTTCTAAAAGCAACATCATTAACCTCCAAAGTGGAAGCTTCTCCGACCTCTACCAAATAGGCACCTTCTTAGGACCAAGTTTGTCCTTAATGGAAGTATTCTTGGGTTTCTCTTCCTGTAACACCCTGGAATTTCCTAACTTTCCTTCTTTAGATTTTTCGGAAATATAATATAAAAATAAAAAATAATAATAATTATTAAAACTCCTAATTAGCTAGGTAAAACCAAAATATTACCGCCACCGAGATAACGACTAAGGCTTTTATCAAAGTATTACAGCAAAAGGTTTTAAAAACCAACTTAAAACTCGAAATAAAACTTAAATAATCTCAAAAGGAAACCAAAGTCTAAACCAAAAGAAAACCATAATAAATCCTTATTATACTTTGGAACCGTCTTAACGGCCCTTTAAAACCAAATAACTTTAAGCTTCAAAAACAAAAGTCAACATCAAACAATAAATAACTAACAAGTCGGTAAAACTATGAAAACTACAATGCAAGCGCTTACGCTCCAACCCAGCATGATTGACTATGCCCACTTGCACCTGTAGCTTTCTCTTATTCTAGACAACTACTCGCCATCAAGTGGGTCATCTAGGGCCAAGTCAAAGACAAAGCCGTGCACACAAACACACACACAATCAGCAAAGCTGAGTACACAAATACCAAAGACTATGCAAAGCATGATTAATATTAAATAAAAAAAAAGCATAACACCCATACTTCTTACCGTTGACATCTCTTCACCTATGCATAGACTCAATTCATATACTACCTTCGTTACGAATTATGTGCAGCACTTGAATTTTTTATATCTCACAAATAATATTCAAGTGTTGCACATAATTCGTAACGGCGGTAGTAAAATTATTCACTATATTTAAACTCTGGATTTCGCATCGAGCGGGTTTCCTTTCCTTTAAAATCGCCCTATTGGGCACCAACTTGGGAGCAACTCCAAGAAGGTAATACCTGTGTCACACAGTGACGGAATTCCAGCGCATTTAAAAATATAAAAGAGTACAACGTTTTGTACCCCTATTAGAAGTCTTATATCACTGTTCCATACGACTCCCCCCATTGTTTATACTCAAGGTATATACGTTGCAAGAGTTTTGGTGCGAATCCTCTTTCACTTTACGTGATTAACAGGTTTAATAGTATCATGACTCGCACATAACATCACATAGAAGCATAGAATCAAACAAACCATATTAATTATCTTGGATTTAAAGTAATCCTAAAAATCTTGTGTGTCCTTTAATTAAATTAAAATTCCTTTACCACACATTAATTGTGAGTGACTAACTATTTATCTTTCTTGACCACACATTAAACCGTGAGTGGCTATGTAAATATTTGCTCATTAAACTTCTATTAAACATGTGAATAAAAATTAACAAACTACATTTCTTGTTGATTAAGTAACTAATCAACTCAACTACTTTTTTCCTTCTTCATTATCTAATGGACAACTTTAAAAATAATTTTAACATTCCAATTACTCAAAATATGATTAAATATACTATAAATGCGGAATGCAAAACAATATAAAAATCATACTTTCATACTAGCATACTTCTCATGCAAGTCAACCAAACACAATTCATATTCACATACATAACTTGTAAGATCAACAACGAAGCATGAATTCTACTTTTACTTTCGCCTTTAGTAATTACGTACCTTGTATAGTAGTGGTGATCTGCCACAACTTCTAAAAGGCAACTAACTCGACTTCTCCTATATAGAGAACACCGAAACTAAATTAAAACCTTGTTGACTAACTTCTACAACAACACTAAACTAACTTTTTATATCCGAAACTTGTCCAAAACCTTCCCTATATGGTCTCTATTCAATTCCATACTTTATTTTAATTTTTCTTTCGCAAAACACTTGATTTTCGGTAATTTTCCGAAAATGGCAGCTTCATAAAATTTCTTAAAAACGCTTTAAAACCCTTCTAAATATCATATTTTGATCATAAAACATTATAGTCATGTCCTAAAATCATCATACTATATTTTGATGCATTAAAAGTAATTATAACTAATTATGTCGCATGCTACTATTTTTATTAGGCATAAACATGTGTTAATAAAAATTTACAGTTTTATTTATTTACTCAAAACTCATTAAAACCTCATCAAAACTTCATAATTCAAGCATAAAACTGTTTTACAATCTAATACCATCATTATACATCTAATCTATGCTTTAAAATAATTTTTCATGAAGTAAAACATGTTCATAATATTTTTACATTTAGTTTTCATGACTTTAAATTTTTTGACAACAATATTAAACAACTTTAAAACCCTTAAAAACAAATCTAAACTTCATAAAATCATCACTAATTCATACTTCAACAATTTATGATCATAATATAAAAGTTTAGATCATTAAAACCCATAAAACTACAAATTTCATGATTTTATAAACCCTAATTTAAGATTTCATGAACAATTTTTCAAATTCATACTTTAAACATAATCATAAATTTATATAAAACATGATTAGAATCATAAAAAAAAATGATCAAACATGATTATAAACATAGACTTATGCATAATTGAATTAAAAAGAAAAGAGGAGATAGAAAGATTTTTTTTATAATTAAAGTTTGAAATTACCAAAAGTGGGGGGGGGGGGGGGGGGGGGGGGNAGGGGGGGGGGGGGGGGGGGGGGGGGGGGGAAGAGGAGTGGTGGCTGGCGGTGGGACAGCCGGCAAGCAGGCGGCGGCGCTAGCTAATTTAAGATTTCATGAACAATTTTTCAAATTCATACTTTAAACATAATCATAAATTTATAAAACATGATTAGAATCATAAAAATATGATCAAACATGATTATAAACATAAACTTATGCATAATTGAATTAAAAAGAAAAGAGGAGATAGAAAGATTTTTTTTATAATTAAAGTTCGAAATTACCAAAAGAGGTGTGGGGGGGGGGGGGGAAGAGGAGTGGTGGCTGGCGGTGGGACAACCGGCGAGCAGGCGGCGACGCGAGGGGAGGACATCAGCGAGGAAGGGGTGACGAAGGGGAGGAGCGAGCAAGAAGATGATTTTTTTTTAATTTTTCGGAAATCCTAATTCTTTTTTTTCTTTTTGAAATCCAAAATCACTGATATGCAAAATAAATCTGAAATTTCTAATTTTAAGAGGTAGTTATAGGCCCAAAGTAGGTTTTGGTGCAATTACATGAATACCCTTAATGTTTGAAATTACTTTTGTACCCTTGTTTCAAAACAATTAAGGAAACTTTAAAATTTCTATTTTTAGTAACTTATTAAAATATTTAATAAAACTCAAGGTGGCATGAAATATGATTTATGAACTTTAGAAAACATGAGTTAATTATTTTAATTAACAATTATTTCAAATTTCTTTCTTTAATGTATTTATTAAACTTAAATTTTCAATAAAAATACTAAAAGTATACACATAAAATACAAAATTAAATTCTTAAAATATGTTAAAATATGGGGTATTACACTTCCACCATCTTCTTAGCGAATCTATGGTCTTTTCTCTCAGCTTTATGGGCCTCCACATGAATTTACATAGAATATGGTTTCATTCAAATCAAGAAATGTTTAGATACCTTTTGATAGCACTTAGGAAGTGGGGTCATAGGGATCCTCATGCGTCTCTCCTAGCTCATCTCCTAGTTCTTTGCAATGCCCTGTAGCATGGGTTTGTCATCGAGCTTCACCGTGTCATGATCGAGAATAAGCTGCCTCTTGCCAAACTGCCTCATCACCTTGGAAGGACTGTAGAAAGTCAAAGAGTTCAAACTAGCAATGCGGACATAAACAATGTCCTCGGAACATATCATGGTCGTGATTTTCTACCAAGATACTATGCCCAAATCGTGTATTAAAAGCGCTAAAAAGTAGACAATGACAGCGCTTTGTGCGTGCTTTGAAATGGGGGTGCTGGAAAAAAAGTAACAGCATATCATACTATAGCGCTCAATTTACAGCACTTAATGGTGCTGTTAAATCATGATTATGGTATTTTTCAAATTTATTACTGTAGGGCTCAATTAAAGCGCTTTGGAAAGTTGTTAATTTGCTCATTTGGACAACAAAATTATATTGGCGGTTTTTCTTAATTTGACCTACAAATTTGGCAATTGGGTAATTTATTATTCTAATTTTTTGTTAATGAACAAATGTATAAATTGTATTTTTAGATGAGGAATAATTGTTCTAATACAATAAATATGAAAAAAAAAATTTATTGATAACAAAAGAATATATACATCAAATACTTGCACAATTTATGTAGATCAACACAATTGATCTCATCTATATGCCCACACAATCCAATGTATGACAATCTATCAATTGGAAAATTATTAAAACTTCATGCCAAAATTCGACTTATTACAAAATTAATGAATACCAACTGCTAACTCCAAGTCCAAGACAACAGATGCTTTATTCGAGTGAACAACAAAACTTTTGAACATATACCGATCAAAACTCATAGCTGACTATATATATCTTATGGGTTCAACGGTATACTTTCCTTTGTTGTATAAATCTTGCCAATCTGCGATGCATCAAGAGCGAACTTCAATAATCACTCTTTTACCAAAATATTGTTATCAACAACAAGTACACAACAAATTACAAATTAACAAACCTGTAGTCTTCCACCACTACCACCACCATATCGTCAGTCTTCAGCATAAGTCCATTCTTTGTCATAGTACTCTAGCTAATGCAAACATCTCCTTTGCTATAGGAAATAAATGTTGAGCAACATCAATAATAATCAGTAAAGTATAATTATTCCTTTTTAAAACCAATTTATTCAAATACGATGTAGCACACAACGATAATAATAGTCAGTATGATGCCATCTCTAAGACTAGATGCCGTAAGTATCCTTATAATACTCCTAAAGATTCTAAGCAAAGCNTACTCCTAAAGATTCTAAGCAAAGTCTTCTTTCTTTCAAGGGTGCTAAGTTAGGTGATCGTACAAGTGGTTTAACTTATCAAAAATATGGCCCTGCTAGTATTAGAAAAGCATTGTCTTATATGGTTATTGTTGATGAGTTGCCTTTTAAGTTTGTTGAGGGAGTGGGGTTTAGACATTTCTGTAATGTTATTGAGCCAAGATTTCATGTTCCTTCAAGAATTACAGTAGTTAAAGATTGTTACCAAACTTATTTGTCTGAAAAAAGGAGGTTGAAAAATGTGTTAAACAATTGTAATTCAAGGGTTTCTTTGACTACTGATTCATGGACCTCAATACAACAAATTAATTATATGTGCCTCACTGTTCATTTTATTGATAATAATTGGAAATTACAAAAAAGAATTCTTAATTTTTGTCCTATCTCAAGTCATAAAGGTGAGGAAGTTGGAAAAGAAGTGGAGAAGTGTTTGCTTGATTGGGAACTTGAAAAAGTATTTTGTATAACTGTTGACAATGCTAGTTCAAATGACACAACAATAGGTTACTTGAGAAGGAAAATTAATCATTGGAAAACTGGGGTACTTAAGGGGAGGTTTCTTCATATGTGTTGTGTTGCACATATAATTAATTTGGTTGTTTCTGATGGTCTAAAAACAGTCAATGAGTCAGTTAGTCGTGTTAGGCATGCTGTTAGATTTATCAAACAATCTCCTGCTAGGTTGTTAAAGTTTAAAAAATGTGTTTCAGAGGAAAAAATCACCACAAAGAAGTTGTTATGTCTTGATGTGCCTACTAGGTGGAACTCCACCTATTTAATGTTGAGTGCTGCCATTATATTGATCTTGAGGGTGCTTTTGAGAGGTATAGTGAGGAAGATCCTCATTATGAAATTGAGTTGAGTGAAAGGGAAGGGAATGGTAGGCCTGATTGTGATGATTGGAGTACTGTTAAAACATTTTANGTTAAAAGATTTTCTGAATTTTTACAAGCATTCTATGATCTTACCTTGCGTGTATCTGCCTCTTTATATGTCACTTCCAATTTATTCTTTCATGAGTTAGTAAATGTTGCTTTAATGTTGAAAGAGTTGGAATCAAATGAGGATTATGAGATGTGTGTTATGGCTTCTAAAATGAAGGAGAAGTATGAAAAATATTGGGGTGATCCGGATAAAATGAACATGCTAATTTTTATTGCTGTTGTGCTTGATCCTCGTTATAAGCTTGATTATGTTGAGTGGATGATAACTGAAATTTATGATTCCAAAGTTGCAAATGCATTGATTTATAATTTGAAAGAGGTTTTGAATGCTATGTATGAGGAGTATCGTGGTTTTTCATCAAATAGTGTTTTGAAGGAGGATGTGTCATCAAGTAAGGATCCTCAACACTTTTCACCTAAACACAAAAAAATTGAAGTATTGAAGAGCAAGTATAAGAAACATAAGTTTGAGAAAGAGGGAGATTNAAGAAACACAAGTTTGAGAAAGAGGGAGATGCTAAAATTGAGTTAGACAAGTATTTAGAGGAGGATACAGAGGATGATGCTGAGGAGTTTGATATTTTGGGTTGGTGGAAGGTCAATAGTGCTAGATTTCCAATAATAGGAACTATGGCTCGTGATGTATTTGCTGTCTCTATTTCAGCAGTAGCCTCTGAGAGTGCATTCAGCACCGGTGGCAGATTTCTTGATGTGTTTCGAAGCTCATTATCTCCAAAGGTTGCAGAAGGACTTGTTTGCGCTCAAAATTGGTTGTGTGCTTCTCCTTTTCCAAGTGTTGAAGAATGTTTAGAGGAAGTCGAGCAACTTGAAGAAGGTAATATTATAAATATAAAAGCAACAATCATAAGCTATTCATTTTCATACATAATCTTATTCATACAAATATAATTATTTAACTTGTTTGTATTCAGTATTTGTTTGCTAGACTTGGAGAATATGGCACTTGGTGATGATATTGATCAAGTAGTTGTGGATTGATGAAACAAGGGAATTACTATCGTTGTTCATACGCCTTGCTAAGCCTGTACTAGTGTTCTTGTTGTTTTGTATTTCTACTGTTGCTCTACTAGTAGTCTATTTACCCTATTATCTATGTATCATTGAATTGTTGTATTTGTGTGGTGGTTTCATTATTAAAACTCCAGTAATTGTGGTTGTATAATTTGATATTTTACAATGTAAACTTTAAACTTTGAAGGTTTAAACTTTGAAATTTCCCAACTTGTTAACTTGTTATGTAATTATGTTAGGCAGATTGTTTAATAGGTATTAGATAGTAGCTATATGCATAGCAAAATTAAGCAGGATGTGTGGGAAGAAAAGCAGAAAAATAGTACTTAAAAGTATGGTTTGGTTTGGAGTCAAAAGCCGAAAACCAAAATTTTATGGTCTGGTTTGGTTTGGATTATAATATATTTTGGATTGGATTGGACTGAAAAATCAAAGGCCGAAATATAATGGTTTGGATTTGGAGTTGGTCAAAGTCCAAACCGCACACCGAACTTTCACCCCTATAAACTCAGCATAAATGGGACAAATTTTCAGAAATTCTTCATAATAAAATCAATCATATGGCATAATTCAGGTTAAGTCTAATCATTTTATGTCATATTAGCAATTTAATTTAGAGTGAATACAAACCTTACTAGATTGATTTTGAGTTGAATTATTGCTACTTATAATAATGGAAAAATAGCTAGCAAGTGAAGAACAATACCTTATGAATTCAACCACAATTTGATTTTGACGAATGAATTCAAGGCTTAATTTTGATTTAGATTGTAGGGTTGGTTGGGAATTTGAGAGATTTCTTTTTAGGGAGTATGGTGTGTTATAAGTTACTTATAAGAGTTATAACTGATCCATCCAATATAAGGAGGGGTAGTGGGTTTAGAACAGGTGGTGCATTTTGGGTTATTTGTTCTAATTACGATTTGGGTATTAAGTGTTTTTTTTTTTTTTTTTTTTTTTTTTTTTTTTTTTTTTTTTTTT
>PYUH01000002.1:323428-358664 GCA_016808085.1 Suaeda aralocaspica
TTTTTTTTTTTTTTTTTTTTTTTTTTTTTTTTTTTTTTTTTTTTTGTAAAGCCATTTAGTAGCACTTTGATTAATAAGTGTTTTGCTTAATAGTATTTAGTAGCGCTTACAAAAATGATATTATTTTACTTTTTTTAAAAAAATTATAAATTCATAATGAAAGCACTTGTTTTAAAGCACTTCAATAACGTGTTGTCTTATTAGTGTATTTTCAAATAAAAGCGGTTAACAACAGCACAAGTAAAATAAGTGCTATGTATTCATCTATATAACAACACTTTTTAAAAACTGTTGTAGTTTGGATGCTATAATTTGATGATATACCGTCCAGCGAATGAAGATTTTCCTATCAGCCAGTGTCAATATCAATTCATGAATAGTAGAACGGTGAAGATTTTCCTATCAGCCAGTGTCAATAACAACACTAGGAAGACATGGCAAACTATCACTAATAATCCTACTATGACACAAAGTTCTTCGAACAAGGGGTTATTTTTTCTTTTCGACGAAAACTAAAGCTATGTATGTTTGGATTCCAAAATCCAATTGAAGCATGGATAAAATTAATGTCAAGTTGGGCATACATAAAGTAATCAATGGGTTGCACCAATAGCTTTTAAGAATATTCTTCTCCTCCGAATTCAACAATGTTTACCATTCATTAAGCGAAAATCCAAAATTTCTAGCCATGATTCTTCATAAACACAAGAAACCAAAGAACTTGTTCGAAATTTTGAGGCGAACTAGATGAATGGTACTCGAACATATACTCAAGGTCGACGAATAAAGGGTTTAAATAGGTTACATGATGCCAAAAATAAGCCAAATTGAGCGCAGGAATGCCCGACGAGTGCTTAAGCGCCCAACAAGTGCCCAAGCGCTCGAATTGCCCTTTATCGAGATTTGTTCCCCCTTTTTCACTTGCTTTTTCTTGAGTTTTTTTTTTTTTTTTTTTTTGAGGTGGGAAAGTCGGTAACCTCCCACGATAGTCAAAAATCGAAAAGTCGAATGTCAAGTTATGCATCATTTAATGGACAAAGTTAGATACAAATTAAGAGTCAACTAAAAGTTGGAATTGTCAAAAGTCAAGTCATGCATCAGTCGTAGCCAAATAAGCAAATATATATACAAAATCAATTATAGTCAACATATTGACATGCATCCCCAAAAAATGTAAGATAGGATCCTAAGTCGTAGGCCCCTGATCAGTCGATGTATCCTCAGCTGGAGTAAAACGGAGAGATAAATACAACTCTAAAATGCTTAGAGTATCTATTGTCCTAACACCAGCTGTAGAAGAAGGGATCTGCTCCTAAGAAGGGATCTGCTCCACAGCTAATGTTGACAAAGGAATCATTCAGTCGTCAGCATCTGAAAGAAGGGACACACTTGAGGAAGCTGTGACGAGCTGTCGAGATCGTATGACACAGGGACATCATCGGTACAGGAGCGGTAAAGCTCCTTCGCAGGAATCTCGGTTTGAGGGGGCTCCCTAGTAGTAGAAGCTCCGCTGTCCTGCCACGAGGGTTGGATCTCAGCTCGCACACATGAAAATATAGAAGTTAAGTGCAAGAAACAACAGTGAAGAAAAATATGAATAATTTAGTCAAGGCATTGTCACCTCTATATCCCGACTTATAGGACAAGGCCCCCTTCAATGTCTTCGCCTGGTATCTCAAAGTGTCGATCACCTTCAAGACATGATCCATGCCTTCACGGGGCATCTATAACCAATGAAAGAATTTTTACGCAAATACACATCAAGAAAGGTCAAAGCTTAAAAGTGAACAATTTATTAACCGACTGGGTTATAGGAGGAAGAGCACAGACGACAAACTGTCTATCCGAAGGGGCCTTAGGATCCGCTCCTCATATACATGTCCATTGAGCTCATACTCGAAGGAAAAGTCAACATGAGGAGGACGGTCATCAGCGTTCGAGAATTAGAAGAAAGCAAACGAAGGACACATGAAAAAAAGAGATGTATAAACTCACCTTAGCAATCAGCTGAATCGGCCTTGCTAAGTGGAGAAGGAGGTGTATCCAGTATACCTTGTCCGAATAGATAAGCCCCCCCCCCCCCTCCCTCCCAGGGGATGAGCTGAGTGCAGGGAGACTAGGATCGACCGACCTTGTCATAAAGAGCCTTTGAGACAACCATTGACTCCGACGGGTCATGAGGAACAACAAAGTTGTCTAAACTATGCTGTCTCATCATCCGCTCCCCAAAATACTACACGGGAAGCTCATGGCCCCAAAAGTAACATGTGGACCCGGGGCTTTGGGGGTCTACGTGCCCTTTTTATGGACATTGAATTTCGTGTTAGTTGATTGCATAGGGTAAATGCGCTTGGCTTAGGGAGTGAGTCTAGAATCTCAAAACCCAAGTAGAGAAGTCGCTACCGTCCTCCTTTCGGGAGCTAATGGAACCCTATTAGGTCATAGCCCAATGGCAAAATGACAGCCACGGATAAGGTCTCATATCTCTGGATTCAGGGACGAGGGTAAGGACAATAGTAGGTCATAGTGTCCCCCAGCATATAGCGGCCTCTACTTGTTCTCATATGTAATTTCACAATCATAATATCGAATTATAACATTCATATTTCCGGTTTAGACCTACAAACATGTATGGAAATAAGGCTAGGCGGGTTTTAGTTAATGCACACATAATTTCCAATTTATCATCCATGGGTGAACACTTTAAGATTAAGTTGATTTTAATCTTTGATTAGTCTAAACATGCTTTTAGGTATTTTAAACTAAATATGAATTCTATGTGACTAGAAAGCATTAAACATTTAGCATGGATCACATAAAACCTAAAGCAAGGTTTCTACTTAAGATTGATTTTAATAAAACGTCGCATCATCAATAAGTCAATGTTGCATGAATTTAATTATAACATGTCAATTATCTAATAAAGTATTAAAATCACAAAATCATGTAAACTAACTCATTTGAAGAACCGAAGATGATTATTTCAATGTTGTTGGGCTCATTTGAAGTACCTTTCGTCCAATCGTTGACAACTTCTTTTCTTGAATGCTTGAAGAACATTAATTAATAATAATGATAATATTGATAATAATATTAATATTAATAGTGTAAAGGTTTAATGTGGTTGATGAAGGTTAGCTTAGAAGTAATTTGTGGGAGAAAGGAAGAGAAAGGCACGGAAATCGAGAGAGAGTTTTAGAGAGAGAAATGAAGAAGAGAGAGAATGTGTGAGTTTAGGAACGAATGATGAAGTTGAAGTGATAAATGATGGTTGGGAGGGGGGTTATTTATAGTGTTAGTAGTGATGTAAGCGAGCGCTAGGGCGTCAGAGGAGCGCCATAGCACTCTGGAATCAGCGTCAGGGCACTCAGTGAGCGCCAGGGCGCAGGTGTCTGGGCGCCTAGGCGCTCGTCCTTCGTCATGGCGCTTGAGTTCCGATTTTTTTGATTTTCACGCGGTGAATCTCCGAAGCTTCCTTATTTCATATATTGATTTCCATAAATCCAAATATTACAAAATATTTTGAAATAATACAAAATTCGCTCTCATAAACCGATTTATTCACTTCCATAACCTAGAGTTGCCATAAACCGAACAAACCTTTCTAGAAGGTTCGTTGAATCCGGTCAGTTGGTGACATTGATACGCTTAAATTAATTTCTTTTATTTTTGAAAATGAAATTAAAATGTTAATTTATAAAATAAAAATGAGAAAATGAATTACAAAAATAAATATGAAATATAAGAAAATTAATTTAAGCGTATTTCAACCGTCATAACTCATCATCGGTTATTCTGACAATGTTTTTTAGTTTTCAAAAAGTTCGAGGGCCGTTGCCCCATAACCCCTAACCACGGTGTTTCACCCCCGGACCCCAACTCGTTGAACGAGTAGCGAGACCCCCGCCTGCTGATCAGGCAGCGAGACCCCCGCCCGCTGATTGGACAGCGGGACCCCCGTATAGATTTTGGAGTGGGGACCGAAAAGGTGAAGGACTGACTTCCTACACAAAGCTAGGCGTTTTACAAGCAATCATTTTTTAGAAGTTGGACTTGTAGCGACGTGGTACACGATAATCATTAACCGTTAGGTGGGACCCAATTTAGGTTTTTACGTAATAGCGGTGGGCTGAGAGCCAAGAAGTGTAGAGAAAGCTGCTAGGAATGCCCGCCAAGTCTTCCCATGGGTGAAAACGGACCTGTAGAAATCCGTTTTCGAAGTTTCGATCACGCAACAAAACATCATAACAGAAGGTAAAAGAAGTGAAGAATGAATTTACCTCCTCGACACCAAGCTTTCGGATCAGTCGACAGGCCTTGTTGTTCCCTTTGGTCCATCTTCCGTCTATACACCCCTCCCATGAAGCGAGGACAGGGTGGATGTGCTTCTTGGGGCGTGGAGGAGCCAAAAGGTGCAAGTTCTTGAAACCCTAGAATTGCAAGAGCAACAAAAGGTTAATAAAAAAATAAGAGATAATAAAGGCACAAAGAAACCAATTAAAAAAAGGGTTTTTCTAAGGTGTGCCGCAAAGTGATTTTTTTCTAAGGTGTACCCCCTAAACTAATTATTTTTAATTATTCATTACCCACTCCGTTTGTTGGTCGTTAAGTAGTTGAATTTTTTTTAATTTCTTAATGCTATTTGCAATAAATAATTTCTTTTTCTTTCTTCATTATTATTTTACTTTCTCTCTCCTCCATTGTTGAAACTTACAGCTCAATTGTTTTTTTTTTTTTTCTCATATTTGTTTTTTTAGTCATGACTTTGATAAAGGGTTGATGAAGGAGTTGAATGATAAGTTTGCTCAAAGTTTAATGTTCTGGAAATTTGGAGTAATTCACATCCAATTGGCTCCCTTTCATTATTAAAATTAAACCCAATTTGATGATACTGAGTAAGCAATTGCTCATGAAAACCTATCAATCTACTATCATTTATCCCATAGATTATTAATACTAGTGCTACTGTGGTATTTCGACTATGCATCTCTAATTACTTGCCAAAATATATGCTATCTTTTTTATCTTAAAAATCACCCGTTTTTTTATTATTTATTATTTTTATTTTTTTAACTACCCATGATTTATCTTCATCATATGTTTTCTTTCAATAAGTCATTTCTTGGTAAGAAGCTTCATTTTTCTTAAATTATAAATTGTTTTTTTTTTTATTTGAGATTTTGAAGCGGGGTTGTTAAATTTGATTAGAATGGGTATAAGAAATAATTAAGGAAATTGAAAAAGGGTGAGGGAGTACACATGCTCCTGTGATCGAGTGATGTTGGCCATAGACTAATGAGTAATGTTGGGGATGCAAATTGACAATTGAGGAAAATGAGGAGGAAGAAAGGGGCTCACCAAAGAAAAAGGGATGAAGAATTGGGAAGATTTAAGGTTGAATGCCAAAAACCCTTTTTATTATATTTGAACCTATATATTAGCAAAAAAAATCAAAAAAAAAAAGAAGCAAGTAATAAACGATATCCAACATAAGTTAGTAATTATAAATGTGAAGGCTGATGCTAATAAAAGTTGGTTAGTTTAAGGGTATAGCGGAGAAAAAAAAATTGGGATATAACTTAGAAAACTAGATACATTGAGGGTATATCTTAGAAAAACCCAAAAAATTAAAATTGCCACCTCAATGACCCTCCAAAAGGAAGCAATACCAAGAGAAACCAAGTTATTTATCTTATTGCACCAGGATCTCATGGCTTGGAGGAGGGAGGTGTATCTCAAACTTTCCCAATCATAGTTTTTGGCCTTGGAAAGGTCAGAAAGAGAAGGATGGAAACAAAGCTAACAACGGTGCACACCACCCTTGTCAGTAGTCAGCACAAGAAATGAGAAGGAGAAGAAGGATTCAGACCTGCTGCTCCGCGCTAGTAACCGACAAGGTCAGGCCCTTGCACAAACCGATGCAATAACCGACTTGCCTTAACCCAACGAGTCATAGACTAGTCCTGGAAGGGCTCGGGTGGTGGCATGTAATGGAGTAAGAGTGTTGTCGACATTGATAAGGGAAGAAGAGAAAGGAAGGCCGGTGAGAATGGCATAGTCAAGAGGAGTGATGGTCATCTCACCCCAAGGGAAGTGAAAGGAGTTAGTGGTGTCCCACCACTACTCTAGAATGTTAAGGGTAAGAACGTGAGAACTGTTAACCCTCTAAAGGGCTTGCAAACACCAAATAAAATTTTCGAAGCCACACCTGGAGATTATATCATTAAGGGTCTGGTCCCTAAGCCTCTGAATGATAGCATAGCCCTCTAGAAAAGGGTAGATCGACCTGTAAGTCTTCAAGTAGTGCTTATCCTTCCAAAAATATAAAGAGTAAAGAAAGAACTAGATCATGGGGAAGAAAAAAGCAAAAGGAAGAAAAAGAATGACAAGAATTTAGAAGAAGAAAGGCTCACATGACCCTTGAAAAGGCGATATGGGATGTGACAGGGACGAGAGAACTCTGAAATCTCTGGTTTCCACCCCTCTGGCTTCCATAAGTTCTTCTTCGAGGTAATTTGCCGGATACCCTTGATCTCAGGAAGGATTTCCTCGATTGAACTAGACCTAAAAAATAAGAAAAGAAAAGAAAAAAGTAAGACATATGAGTGTAAATTTCGGCAGCATCACTACTATATATGGACAATTCCGGCAAGCAAAACCATGAAATATGGTTCTGTAACTAACTGCAATAGAGTTTCCAAATCCAAGAAAGTCCTTAAAAATTCCAACAATTTAAGACTTGCCAATGTCGGTGAATTAGGGGGCCTAGCATGGATAATGTATACAAAATGGTCTCAAAATCATCACTAATACCTCAAAATTCCAAACGATGTGAACTACATGCTACTAGCAAAATTAAGCATTCTTAAAGCTTAAAATCTAATTTTGAACTAAAATTAGAAAAATGAGCTAATGCTTTAATCATGCGTTCTAATCGTCTTAGAATGGAAATTTAAGCATCATGCCCAAGTTTCAAGACAACTCGAGTTCAAACGGACATACAATGTGCAAATAACCGTTTTTATTGCAATTAAACTAACTCATATGAACTATATGATTTAGTACTCAATTTCGCACAATCTTGCACAATTAGTCATAATTTTGAACAATTATTGCTAATTAGTGCCATAACTTATCTCAAGTATCACTTTCAAAACATCATCATCCCAAATTAACAAAAATTAAGTCATCATCAACTAGGGTTACCCATAGAGGAAAGTCCGCAAATGGCTCCTAGTTCCTCCGGGAGTATCACAATTTCCCTCTCATGGAAGTGAAAACAATGGGCTCTAAAATCCAATAATTCATCATCGCTCTAAGAAGAAACGAGTCTCCTTGGATGGACCGCAAGGAGAGTAAACCACAACATCCCATTTCCTCCAATTCCTCCTTCTTCTTGTTGGAAAGTGTGATCAACGATAACCCCAAAGTATCCATGAAATTAGACATGACTTTCAAATTTCAAAAAATGAAAACTCAAGAACGAAATAAGAATTTGAGAAAGAAAAGATAGAATGAAAGAAGTTTGAGAGGATTGCTTGTTTTTGTTGTGCTAATAAACCCCGAATTGAAGAGGTAATTATAAGGCTCTAAGGGGCAAATTTGGACATGAAAAGGCAAGAAGAATTTGGTGCTCAAGGGCACACACCGTGTGCGTAGGATCATGCCTTGCGACTCATCTCACGACCAACGTTCATGAGCATGATTCTCCCCTTATTGCACAAATTCCATTTCCTTGACATGCACGCGTTTCAGACAGTCCAAACATCCTATGAACACCTATCAATTCCACTACCATTACCGCTTGGTTTTGTGTTTTACATTGTAATAAGTTGATTACATTGTAAAAATTAAAATTGCATTGTAAAGCCGCATTGTAAATAGACAAGCATGTAGATCGACTTAGTAATATATATTTAAATAATATCAATGTATATATGGCATCACGTAAAAAAAAGTCCTATAGCGTAGCTATGCATTATGGCTCATGAGTACATGCAAGTGATTTTAAGCATGCTCAAGATATTTCAGCAGATATTAAGCTCAAGAATGCATTAATCTTGATGATCTCAGTTCATGAAGAATGCACTATTCTTCCCATAATGACAACATATATGAGTGGCCTACTGTATGATGAGTGCCCTACTCTACAAATGAGTGCCTTACTCTTCAAAGTTCAATATGTGAGCCCTTCGCATAATATGGCAACATTCTACTCATCACTACCAACACTACCAACACAACCAAGAAATATCTTCAATGGCATATGGAAGTCTCATACAAATTTTCGCAGGTTCCTATAAGATCAGACCAAAACTTGACATTTTTCGGCATAAATCAGATTAATTGAGAAATTTTGAACATTGTTGAAAAAGATGCAAATTTTTCTTGTAATACCCCATATTTTTGCGTATTTTAAGAATTTAATTTCATATTTTATTTGAGTATTTTTATTGATAATTAGGTTAAATAAATAAATTAAAGAAAGAAAATTTAATTGTTGTTACTTAAAATAATTATTTTTATGTTTTCTAAAGTTTATAAGTTATTTTTATGTTACATTAAATTTTATTAAATATTTTAAGAAGTTTCCAGTTTTAGAAATTTCAATGTTTCTTTAATTGTTTTAAAACGAGGGCACAGAAGTAATTTCAAGCATTAAGGGTGTTTATGTAATTTCATCAAAACCTAATTTGAGCCTATAAATACCCCTTAAAACCAGGATTTTTAGATTTAAAAAGCATTTTTGTGATTTAGGATTTCAAAAAAAAGGAGAAAAAATATTCCGGAAAAATTTCCAAAAGAAAAGGAAAAAAAGCTTCATCTAGCTCCTCCCTTCGCCTCACTCGCCGGTCTCCCTCGTCACGACCCCTGCACGCCAGTGCGCCGCCCTGTTCGCCGGCCTGCCTCCTCTCGCCGGCCACCTCCTCCCCCTTTGGTATATTTTCGAAACCATATTCATTTTTTTCTCCTCTATTTTTTTTAATTCAATTTTGCATAAATTCATGTTTTATAGCTTTAATCATGTTTTGTAGTTTATGATCATGTTTTAGAATTAAATTCATGTTTATAAATTTGTTCATGAAATTATATAAATTAGGGTTTATAAAGTAATGAAAATTATTGGTTTTATGATTTTTAATACTCTAAACTTTCATATTATGATCATAGATTGTTGTAGTATTAGTTTCTGATGATTTATAAAGTTAAGATTTGTTTCTAAAGGTTTTAAAGTAATTTAATATTGCTGTCAAGTTTTTAAAAACATGAAAACTAAGAGCAAAAATATTATGAACATGTTTTAATGCATAGTTTATATGTATGATGATAGTATAAGGTTCTAAAAGTGTTTTATGCTTGAAATATAAAGTTTTAAAAGGGTTTTGATGAGTTTTGAATTAAAATATATTGCTGTAAATTTTTATTAACATGTGTTCATGAATAATAAAAAATAGTAACACATGAAATTATAAGTTATAATTGTTTTTAACACACCAAAATATTATATGATGATCTTAGGACATGAATCTAATGTTTTAGGGTCAAATTATAATATCTAGAAAGGTTTTAAGAAGTTTTTAAGCAACTTTACGAAGCTGCCATTTTTAGAAAATTATCAAAAATTAGGTGTTTTGTAAAGCAAATATTAAAATAAAGTATGGAATTTAATATAGACTATATAGGGAAGGTTTTGGACAAGTTTCCAATGTAAATCGTTAGTTTAGAGTTGTTGTAGAAGTTAGTTAACGTGGTTTTTAATTAGTTTCGATTTTTTCTATGTAGGAGAATTCAAGTTGAGTGATTTCTGGAAGTAGTGGAGGATCACCGTTATAACACAAGGTACGTAAGTACTAAAGGCAATCATGTAAATAGGGTTCATGCATGATGATGGTTTGATTTTGTTGACTTAAGATGACTTGCATGAGAAGTTATGTGGACGTGATTGTATGAAAAGTATGCTTTGTTTATTCAAGTTGACATTCTGTATTTATAGTACTATTATGAAATTTGGAATGTTAATTATTTTGGAAGTTTTCACTAGTAGTCAATAAAGAAGAAAGGAAAAGTAGTTTAGTTGATTAATTACTTGATCAACAAGAAAGGTAGTTAGTGAATATTTATCCACATGTTTAACAGAAACAAATGAGCAAATAATTAGCTACTCACAGTTAACGTGTGGTAAAGGAAGGTTTAGTTAAATAAAGGACACACAAAATTAATCTTAGAATCACATTATAATCAAGATAATTAATATGGTATTTATTGTTGCCATGTATGCTTTTATGTGATTTTTGTGTGAGTCATAACAATTGTTAAACCTGTTAATCACGTAAAGTGAAAAAGGATTCAGACCAAAACTCTTGGAACGTATATACCTTGAGTATGAACAATGGGGGGAGTTATGGGTATAATTACTGTAACTTCTAATTGGGGTACAAGACGTTGTACTCTTTTATATTTTTAAATGCGCTGGAATTCGGTCACTTTCTGTGACATAGCTAATACCTTCTTGGAGTTGCTCCCAAGTTGGTGCACATTAGGGCGATTTTTCAGGAAAGGAAACCCGTTCGATGCGAAATCCAATGATCTAAAATAATAAATAATTTTTAGTATGTTCAGTCTATGTACAGGTATGTAGTCATGACAATGGTAAGAACTATGTGTTGTTTATTCTTTTCTTTTATTTTGTTGTTAACCATGTTTTGCATAGTCTCTAGTGCTTATGTACTCAGCATTGTTGATTGTGTGTGTTTTGTGTATGGCTTTGTCTTTAACTTAGCCCTACAACGACCCATTTCGATTGCGAGTAGTTATCTAGAATAAAGAGAAAACTACAGGTACAAGTGGGCATAGTCAATCATGCTGGCATTGAGTGATGAGCGCTTGCATTGTTATTTTCTTAGCTTGTGTGGACTTGCTATTCAATTATTGTTATTGTTAACTTTTAGATTTTTCGAAGTAAAGTTTATTTGGTTTTGAAGGGCCATTAATACGGTTCCGAGTTGTAAGAAAGTTTATTTTGAATTTGGTTTAAAAGTTCTTTTGGTGTTTTAATTTGGTTTTAAGATAAAATACTTCCGCTATAGTACTTTGATAAAAGTCTTAGCCGTTATCACGGTGGCGGTAATACTTTGGTTTTTCCTAGTTAAGTAGGAAGCATATTTATTATTACTTTTCTTCTTTATTTATAGCTTTTTTTTTGTCAACAACTACCTAGGTTTTATTTTAATTTACACAACTACCTAGATGTTTCAGTTTTTTTGTCAACCACTACCAACTAACGTTTTCTGTCCAAGAAAAACGTTAGTGGGTCCCAACAGTCACCTTTCTCTCTCCATAAATATCGATTCAAACCCAATTGCTCAGCCATTCAAATAGCTTCCAACAGCATAATTTTCTTCCTCTTCTCTTCCAAAATTTCTCCCAAAAAACACCTAAAATCTAAAATTTAATTGGGGTTTTTTCATCTCGAAGCTTAATTGAAGATACTCCTGTTAGTATATAATCTTTGCTCAAGATTTTTTTTTTTTTAAAATAAAAAAATTCAGTGTTAATGGCTAAGGCTTAAGTGTTAATAGTTTTATTATGGCAGTAGCTTTTTTATACAATAATCAACTCTCAAATTTTCTAGGAACAAATTGTTCTTCTTTACCAATTCCCCATCCATAAGCCCATAAATTATCACGAATTAATTTGTCAAAAAGGCATTTAACACAAAATCAAAGTTCAATTATACATACATAGTAAACAACTTTAAACAAAACATTCATCTATAATGGAATATCACCAAGTACTATCACCCTGCACAACATATCCCCAAATAAAAATTGAGCAATGTGTAATTGACATGAACTTACAAACTTAAATGTAAATGAATTTAATTAAAGTAGAGAACGAAAAATCACCTGTTTTGAGTACAAAATGTCCACAAATTATCAGTTTTGCCTCACCATCAAACCTTCTTCCTTCCATTTCAATTTCAAGTTGTTGAAAAATTAGGGTTTATTTTTTGAGTTTATGAAGATCGTCAATTTTGGGTTCAAAATCGAAGTTTCAAATTACAATTATTGTTGAGCACTTGTGATATTGGGCATAAAAAGCAATTGAAAAATTAATAGGATATTAGGGAGAATTGAATTAAAACTTGAATGAAAGAAGGTGATTGAAGAGAATGGAAGGGCATGTTTGTAATATTGATACATAGTAATGGAGGAAAAGGTGACTGCTAGGACCCACTAACGTTCTTTTTAGACGGAAAACATTACTTGGTAGTGGTTGACAAAAAAACTGGAACATGTAGGTAGTTGTGTAAATTAAAATAGAACCTAGGTAGTTACTGACAAAAGTAGACAACTTCTAGGTAGTTGTTGACAAAAAAAGCTTATTTATATTATATTATATTTCCGGAAATTGAAAGAAGAAAATTAGAAAATTCCAGGGTGTTACATTGCTCCTAAGACTTGATTTGACTTATATATGCTAAGAAATGACCAAATTTTAAGTGAAAAGCTAGTTCATATGCACTATGTGAACTAATAATGCCATTTAAAGGTGATTCTGGTCATAATTCAATAATTTGACACAATATGCAAGTCATGATCTATGAAAAAATTTAGAGACATCCTTATTCATAATTTAGTTAATTTGACTCATTTTGCCCTAAGATGACCAAGTTATCAAGTTTTATGCCAATATAACATATAATGAGGAAAATGAGCTATCGAGCCAATTTTAGTCACCACTAGCCTAATAGAGCTCAAATTTTCAAAGTCTCCAAAGTGTTGAAATTTTCATACTATCATGATGAAGACATTATTTTGCACTAAAATGACCAGGTTCTACAAGTTTTCGGCCACTCATGAGTTCACAAATGCAATTGATTCTTACGAACTGACTCATTTAGGAACCTCATTCTTCTCTACTACTACTACTACTTCTATGAGCAAGGAAGAGAGTAATTAAGCATGCCATGGCTAAATTGAAGTTCATACCACTACTTTACACTAAAGTAGACAAGTTCAAGCATTCAAAATCATCAAATTTCATCAACAAGCTCAAGAACTACAACCTCCATAAACAACATCACCTCCATAAACATCAAACTTAAAACTCCTCGTTCTCACTCAATTCTCAACCATTTTGAGTGAAACACCTTGCAAAATGCTACATTTCATGCATACAATTAGAAGAACCAAACACATTTCACAAAAATTCGTCACATACAACAATCCACACATCGTGATTTACATAAACATTCACAAAACATGCCAAAAACACAAAATAAATACCAAAAACCATGAAGAACATTACTTACTTGAGTAAATTGATGATTTGTGAGAGTTTGGAAGCTTAAAGTTGAAAATTTGAGGTTTGAGAATGGCGAAAGATGAAGAAGTTGAGCTCCTCAACTTTTGTGCTAGGGGCTTTCTATGATGCATTAAGGGATTTTTTTAACCCGGAATGATCTCCTCACGGGATGATATAATTCATGATATCTCTTAAAAAGTCAAAGTCGAAATCAAAATTTCTTTATAACTTACAAGTGCACCACTTATAATAAACTTTTGACCTCACATCTTCAACAACTTCCATAAAAGTCAATTATCTTCAAAGAAAATCATTAACTTGGTCACCATCTTCAGCAAAGTTAAAATTACACTATCCCTAGTGAAGTTAACAGAAAAAGTTCTTTGCCTCCCTAGTGAAGTTAAAAGGGAAAATTCTTTGGCTCTTTTCAATGAAATGAAACTGTTATATCCATCATCCCCAAAAGTGTCCAATTAAAAAATTTTCCCTAGAAAGTTTTATGTATCAATCCTCAGTAAGCCAGCACTTGGTGAATTCAGAAGACACCACTGAAAATTCATCATCGTACAACGATCCCTAGCAGAATGAGCCTTAATGCAGATTTCCTAAATTCCCCAGTGGTCAACAAAAACTTCAACAGCCTATTACCCCCCAGTGACGGCATGGCACACTTTAGCGATCTTAACTGTTACAATAAGTCCCTAGTGGAGAAAAGTCGAAATACTCATCTCCAGTGAATGTGGAAGCAACAAGCTCTTCCTTGATCCCTTATGAGCATCACAAACGAAGCAACAACTTTAAATATTCACCATATTCCCCAGTGGACGTCAACATGAATCTCAACTATATTATTCCCCATCTAATATACTATGCTGGAAATCATCAACATGAGACTTTGTCACCGTATCAACTGAAAATCCTCCCCAGCGAGTGAATCAATCATCAAAGCTCAATTATCCATCAATAATCATCCAACACCGTCAGAAGGTTCTTCTCTGTCATCAACAACCGACACACTAGCTGCTCTTTATCGACAACATCAATCTGTTGAACAAAAGGATGTCACTAACAAGATCAGATGCTTATCACTCCCTATTACACAACATTTGCCACAAACAACACCAAATGCTTACGACATTGTCACATCATCTTCCTATATGGTTACGCTGAAGACACCTGAAGGAATTATCATCACAAATCTTCCTATACAGTTAAGCTAAAGACACCTGAAAGAATTATTATTATCACATATTTCCCTATACGGTTAAGCTTAAGACACCTAAAGAGTAGCTTTTTAAAGATCAAGGCGCATCTAACAGGAGTCAAACACAAACACACTAACGTGTTTTTCCTATAATATTGTGGACCTTTGAAAATAGGTCCACGAGTCAAACGTTTTTCGTTCCTTATTCTTTAGAACATGGCAAGGGTTATCACGTACTGTGAGTATGGTTGGCGAGAAGTAAAACTCGAGTAAAGACCAACAACTACACTCCATAGAGTCTTACGAACCCAAATCACCGCGTTGTCAACGGCCAAGGTGAGGTGCGTCGGCTTCCCAATAGTTAGGTCGTGCACCAGTTGCATGGGTTCGGGGATGAGGTACCTCCGAGTCGAGTTGTCCTCTACTAGATCTCTTTTGTATTCTCATCATGTGATACCAATAAGCAGCATTACAACAGGATTAACCTAAATGGTGCACCACTTGAGTTTTTACTAGACGAGTTTGTTTAATGCACATGTATTTGCTAGGTTTGGTGATCGCTTTGTTTAAGTCATGGTTATTGCTATTCAAGGTATGAATCTTTATGATTCATGTGAATTTGTGACTTCAAAAACTCGGTCTTTTATTGTTATCCTAAATCTACGTGAAAAGCTGTCATTATGGCTTACATACACACATAATCATATAAATATGGAAAGCGATAAAACATATTGGAAAAGCTTAAAAGCATATAAATCTCTTGTCATAATGGTTTGGACAAGAGAAGTTAAAAATGTGATCATGCTTATAAATCTTTCAAAATATGTAATCATGCTCAAGCAAATAAAACTTTAAAATAAGCTACATTATCATGTAAGGAGGCTCATGAAAACTTTAAAGGCCGAAGCATGATTCTTTCTATTTTCCGTATTTTATTACATCTAAATGTATTTATTTAGTCAATATTTCATAGATTAAATAGAATAAAGGTGATAGAGGGGGTTTAGAAAGCAAACTTGGACGGAGCCAACAACAACAACAACAATAATAATCATAATAGTAAAAGATATCTTGATGGAGATGAGTAATGATTATTGGGCCTCATATTAGATACCTTGCGTGCTAGTGTCAAAATGGACTTGAGATTGCCTTTAAGAATCCAAAACACAGATGTGTCTCGAATGTAAATTTAAATATGATGATGGCGATGTCAGATGATAAAATTAATAAACTAAATTTATAAGAAAGATGAAAAACCAAAATAAAAATGTTGTTGTGTTTTTGAAGATGATGAAGACAGAAATTTTAAGAAAATGATGAATACTAAAAGAAAAATGAAAAATTTTTGGTGAAAGAATGATGATGAATATGAAGTTCTCTCTAAATTACTCATGTCACTTAAATTCAAGACTACCAACTTCTCACTCGTTAACTTGCTTAAATGAGGGAAGAAGAGGGAGTATTTATAGGGAAAAATTCGGAAAAAGAGAAAGTTTCGTGCGTGGGGGCACACAACGTGCACAGGGGCGCACATCTTGCGCCCCAGTGCAAACCATGCGCCCACCCGCATGATCCTGTACTTTTTTTTTCTTCCGGAAATTACGCTGAACATTCCCTTGTACTTTTGGGGCACGCATGCTGACATCAGCCCGTCCTTTGCTTGCTTAATTACGCCATCCCTTACCTCATGCCTTAAAGAGGAAAGAAGGAGGAAGTTTCCTCTTGTTCATGCTGATAAGTTCATTTTATATTCATCATTTGCCCCCATTTCATGTTGGTTTTTGGCTTTAATAAGGCTCTTTTGAGCCTATTCTACTAACTTCGGTTGGTTTTAGTGTTGTTGCTTTGCTTTGACATTTATTGCAGGAATTGATGCTTTTGTATCGGTTTTCGCTGTATCCCGAGCATTTAGCAAGTTAGTAAGAGTTTTGACCACTTGGAGAAGCTATAAGGAAGCTAGGACATAACTTAGAAGCCCTAGGGAAGCATAGAAGTCGAGTTTTAGAAGTTATGAGCGAAGCCGAGAGCTCGAAGGCTTACTGATCAGCATGCCCGGTCTAGGTGCACTGTGCCCGGTTCGGGTGCATCATGCCCGGCCGGCTGGGTACAATGCATTCTACAAGGATTTTGATTCGTTTTCACCTATTTTCGACTTGGTACTTAATGTAATTTTTCCCTTGGTTTTCGGACGCACTCTATTATTCAAGAACCCTAGTTTTAGTTTAGTTTTCTCTCAAAAGAGGCGATTATTGTGGATCTTTTCAATCATTCAATTCAATACAAATTCAGATTTTAATTCAATCTTAATTCTATTCTCTTTAATTCCTGTTTAATTTTAGTTTATGTTTCTAGTTTTATTTTCTTTAATCTCTTATGTCCTAGTTCTTGTTTTATAATTGTTTATTATTTCTTTAATTATGATCATGTCTTTAGCTTTATTTTCTACAATTGCTTTAGGTTATGATCATGAGTGAGTAGTTAGTTTTCTAGGTTTTAGGGAAACCTTGAATAATTAATGGACTAATTAATTTAGATTGTTTCGATTTCACAATTAGTAGTAAAATTCCTATTATTGGCTTATGTGTTTACAATTGAATTATGCGCATATTTAGTTGTAGTTTTGGTAATTTTCGAATTTGATGCCGAGAGGTAAAAATACCACAATTAGACCATTGAATAATAGGCGGAACTAGTCTAGGCATGAGCGAGAGCCGCTAGATGGGTTTTGAGGGAGTCTAAGTTAGAGATAATTAGTGAGCCCTAATTTGACATAATTGTGAGATTGAACGTTCTTTGTTGGTGAATCCATTAGTTGTTTTTGGTGACTCGATAACCCTAGACCTTAAATATTAGTTTTAATCACCATCATTTCCTGTAGTTAATTAGTAGTTAATCAGTAGTCAATTAGTTAATCAATAATTCTCAACCAAGGCCCTTTTTACAGTTTAAGCGTTTTTGAACTAATAGAGTTTCATTGCTTCCTTGAGGATTTGATCCCTACTTCCCTAGCTACATTAGTTAGACTTGTTTGGTTTATCTTTGATAGGTGTGCGATAGCCTCATCACATGCTCTGGTTAGGCTTGAGGAAGGAGAAGGTTTGACTTGGGCTCGAAGGTTTACCTTCCTCGTGGCTATGTTTTAAGCTCGTTTATGCGAAAAATGTTATTTCAAAAGTCGTCAGCATTTTTTTTTAAAAATATGGGAAAATGTGGAAAAAATGTAGAAAAATATGGGAAAATGTGGAAAAAATCTAAAAAAATAAGGAGAAATAAATAAAATAAAATATCTTTATTAGGATTTTTTGGGGTTTTTAGGAGTTTTCGTGTTTGGATCTTTCAACATTTTTCTCAAGACCGGACTAGTTAGCGACGTGGTATATGTTTATCATTAGCCTAAGGGCAGGGCAAATGTAGGTGTCTACAGAAGCCCCCACATTTGCTGAGTTTGTAGAGACGAATAGTCCCATAAGAAGAAAGCTAAAGTACCAAGTACCTGCAAAACAAACATTAGTTCCGCAAGTGCCTATGTGTCATCTCCTTAGGAAGCTCCTTGTTCCTTCGGAATGGGGATGATGTAATTTTGACTTCACTAGGGATAGAAATAAAGTTAATGGTTTCATTTGACTTTTCAAAAGAGTCACAAGTTTACTTCATGGGGAAGTTATTGAAGGTGTAATTGGGGATCGAGTTATGTTAGGGGAAATGAGTGAGAGGGCCCATCTAAATTGTCTAGCATCCTTGGGCGATCTGTCCAAGGTATTTTCATATGATTTGGAAGGGCTTGGCTATTCTTTCCTCCTTCTAAGCCTTAGTACGACAGTCCATAAGGGTCAAGCAACGACCAAGCTAGCCATAAGAGGTGGATGGCAATTTCTCGAGGTATGTTTTAGTTCCTTTTTTTTTTAACCTGCTTTAACCAAATCATGTGCTGATCTTCAATCTGTGAATTGTACTTCTAGGATTTTGAGTATCTTCCCTCATTAGCCCCTGTTTGCCCTTATGTTCGTAAGCACCCTATTCTTGTCTCATGGGGTGTATATCAGCTCCATAAGTGGAAGAAGGGCCTGGACTATGTCCGATGTTCTTTGAGAGAGGTCCAATTTGATTAGGTACTTTTATCACGTCCTTTGCAGGAATAATAGCAGAAATTCGTTGCATTATTTTGTATCTGCTATTCATCTTTTTGTTTTAGGTCCATTTTCGTCCTTGGGATGATCTCCCTGATTGAGACAAGAGCTTAGATTAGGCCAGATGGCTGACGCAGCACCAATTCATCTTTTGGAGTGCTGCAGGCCTCACCTAGTATCTTGGGGAGAGGGTGGCCATTCAACATTCTTCACTGGAGCTAATTGTTCCTCACGACCCTGTTACCACTATGATGAACTTGACGGGGTTGCACGTCAATCTAGGGGGAGTTCCCGTGTTCATAGGTCTCAGGTGGTTAATGTAACACCCTGAAATTTCCTAACTTTCTACTCTATATTTTTCCTGAAAACATATTATAAATATTAAACAACTATAATTATTAAAACTCCTAGCAATGGAAAAACCAAAGTATTACCGCCACCGTGATAACGGCTAACACATTTATTAAAGTACTACAGTGGAAGTCTTAAAACCAAAACCAATTTAAAACTTAAACTTCAAAATAAATCTCAAAACCAAGTTCAAATCAACATCCAAAATAAAATCAACTTACAACTTTATTACACTTCGGAACCATTATAATGGCCAACAAGTGGGTCATTGTAGGGCCATGTCCAAGACAAAGCCATGCACACAAACAAACAGTCAGCAAAGCTGAGTACATAACTAATAAAGACTATGCAACAAAATAACATGAACGAAAACATACACACAACTTACCTTTGATAACCTTTCACTTGTGCATAGACTCAACAAATTAATTATTATATTTAAACTTTTGGATTCTACATCGAACGGGTTTCCTTTCCTTTAAAATCGCCCTATTGGGCACCAACTTGGGAGCAACTCCAAGAAGGTATTACCTATGTCACATAAAGTGACGGATTTCCAGCGCACTAAAAATATAAAAGAGTACAACGTCTTGTACCTCAATTAAAAGTCATAGATCATTGTAACTTACAACTCCCCCCATTGTTGACACTTAAGGTATATAAGTTCCAAGAGTTTTGATGCAAATCCTCTTACACTTTAAGCGATTAACCGGTTTAACAAGGTTATGACTCATATACGACATCACATAAACACATGCATCAAATTAAGCAAGCCATATTAATTATCTTCAATTTAAAGTGATTCAAAAATAATCTCATGTGTATCCTTTAATTAAATTGAACTTCCTTTACCATACATTAACTGTGAGTGACTAACTATTTATTTTCTCCTTGACAAACATTGAACTGTGAGTGCCAACATGTATAACATGTTTAATCATAAATTCCTTTTAATCATGTGAATAAAAATTCACAATTACCTTTCTTGTTGATTAAGTGACTAACCAACTCTAAATTAACTTCCTTCCCTTAATAATAGGCTATTGGCCAAATTAATTGATCATAACATTCCAATTTAGTCTTACAAAATTTATATTGCTATTCAACATAGAACGTCAACATCATATATAATCATGCTTCTAATAAACTTGTTATGCACATCAATTCATGATTCAAACAAGCATAATAATATTTCATAACATAGAGGATCATCCAAGCATGAATTCTAATTCTTATGTTTGTCTTTAGTACTTACGTACCTTGTGTAATAGTGGTGCTCCGCCACAACTTCTAAAAGTTGACCTATTCAAAGCCTTCAACATATAGAAAACCGAAACTAAATTAAAACCTTGTTGACCAAGTTCTACAACAACTCTAAACTAACTTCTATATTGGAAACTTGTCGAAAACATTCCTTATATGGTCTCTATTCAATTCCATACTACACTTTAATTTTTTCTATTGCAAGGTTACTTGGTTTTCGGGACTTATTTATGCTTTTTAAAAACTTAACATAAATTTTATGTCAGTTTAGAAAAGTGGACAGCAATTTTAAATTACCGAAACTCCTTGAAAAACTTCAAAAACAACACAAATCAATCATACAATGTATTACTTAATTTATATGATCAATTCATGCTAATTACATACTTTAAAATCCTAATTATTCACTTTACAAAATCTGGACAACATGTTGAACATGCTTAAAATCACTTTTAAACTTCATGAAACATACTAAAAATCATATGTGACATCATATAATTAATATGTGATCATACTAGCATAGTATGAACACTTAAAACTTATTTTAACTTGTTTTTATAAAATTTTCAGATTTATTAATTAACTTTAAACACATGGAAAACATATAAAAACATCATAAATTCATCATAAAACTCGTTTGCAATCTATTAACATCATTATGAAACCAATCTATGCTTTAGAACAACTTTTCATAAGCCAAAACATGTTCATAATATTTATTTTATTGAATTTCATGATTACAAAATTTGGACAGCAATTTATTTTGTGTTTAAAGCCTTTAAAAATTAATCTAAACTTCATAAAATTATCATAAATTTACCCAACAACAATTCATGATCATAATATTGAAGTTTAAATCACTAAAACTCATAAAAATCACGACTTTCATAACTTTATAAACCCTAATCTAAAATTTCATGAACAACAAATTAATTCGTGCTTTAAATAACTTCATAAAACATAATTGAAACTTGTAGAAACATGATTAATCATAAATATAAACATGAATTTGAAAAATTGAATCAAAAAGAAAGAGAAGAAGTTTTTTTTTATTTTTATTTTTATTTTTATTTTTATTTTTTATGTATGTATATATATATATATATATATGTTCGAAATTACCGAGCAAGGGGAGGAGGTGGCCGGCGACCACGGGCGGCGGCGGGCGGCTGTAGCGTCGGGGCTCCGGCGTCCGACGATCAAAAAAATATTTGATTTATTTATTTATTTTCTTCTGCTCGGAAACCAAACAGGTTTTTCTCTTTTTTTTTTCGGACTTCTTGCTCTCTCTTCTTTTTTTTCTCTTTCTCTCTCTAAATTTTGGAATCCTAGTGATAATTATGAAAGATGAAATATGAAAATTTGGGTTTTAAAGGGTATTTATAGGCCCCAAAATAGGATTTGGTGAAGCCTATAATTATCCTAAATAGTGGAAAATACTTTTATGCCCTTGCCTTAAAATAAATTAGGAAACTCTTAAATTCTATTTTTAGAAACCTTTCAAAATATTTTATAAAACATAAAATATTATTTAAAAACACAAAATAATTATTTTTAATTATAATTTATTTAAATTCTTTTGTTTAATATTCTTATTGAATACAACCTTTCAATAAAAATATTAAAATTACCGGTATAAAATACAAAAATAATTCCTTAAAATATGTGAAAATATGGGGTATTACAGTTTACCCCCCTTAAAAGAAGTTTCGTCCCGAAACTTTGTGTAGATTAGTGTATGGAATTTGAATTGAGACTGCATTTACTTCAAGCTTTTTCACTATAATACTATGTTGTTGTAGCTCTTAGACATTTACTTAACTTTCACTTGACAACTTTTTAGTAGACAAACATAAAACTTTTACTTAAAAGTCGCAGAAACTCAGAAAAACTTGCAAAATTGAGGGTAAAACGCGTGAAATTTGATCACTTTCTACCCCCTTTAAGAATCGAGTTACGTCCCTGTAACTCTACTTACTAACCTGAAATAACTCTGGATACTTTTCTCTCATTATATCTTCAGCTTCCCAAGTAGCTTCTTTGGTTTCATGGTTAGACCACAACACCTTCACTATTTTGACACTTTTTCTACGAGTATCCCTGACTTTACTGTCTAGGATCTTAATTGGCCTCTCTTCATAGGTCAAACTTTTGTCTAACTCTATTGTTTCAGGCTGTAACACACGTGACTCATCTAGAACATACTTCCTTAGTTGAGATACATGAAAGACATTGTGAACTTTACTCAACTCCATTGGTAATGCTAACTTATAGGCCACCTTTCCAGCCCTTTGCAAGATCTCATAGGGTCCTATATATTTTGGGCTCAATTTCCCCTTCTTTCTGAACCTCATTACTCCTTTCATTGGTGACACCTTAAGTAACACCTTATCGCCAACTTCAAACACAACTTCTCGGCGTCTTTGGTCTGCATAGGACTTATGTCTATCTTGTGCTGCCGGAATCTTTGCTTGTATTACTCTAATTTTCTCTGTGGTTTCTTTGATCAATTGAGGTCCTAGAATAACTGTCTCACTGATGTCATTCCAATATAAGGCGCTTCTACACTTTCTCCCATACAAAGCCTCAAAAGGTGCCATGCCAATACTTGCATGGTAACTATTGTTGTATGAAAACTCAATGAGATCTAAGTGATCCTTCCAATTCTGTTGAAAATCTATTACACAAGCTCTTAGCATGTCCTCTGAAGTTTGTATGGTTCTTTCAGTTTGTCCATCGGTGGCTGGATGGAATGTTGTACTCATCTTCAACGTTGTACCAAAGTTCTCCTGGACACTCTTCCAGAATTTCGAAAGAAACCCAGAATCCCTATCTAACAGGATATCCTTTGGAACTCCATGTAGCCTCAAAACATGTTTTATGTAAGCCTTTGCAAGTTGTTCCATTTTCCATGTCTCTTTCATGGGTATAAAAACTGCTGACTTAGTAAGCCTATCCACCAAAACCCATATGGTATCATTTTGATTCCTCGAATTTGGCAAACAAGTCACAAAGTCCATTGATATGCAATCTCATTTCCATCCTGGTATTTCAAGTGGTTGGACCTCTCCTTGTGGTCTGTTATGCTCAAATTTCACCTTTTGACAAGTAAGATACTTGCTTACAAATTCAGCCACTTCTCTTTTCATCCAACCAATAAATCTTCTTTAAATCCTTATACAACTTATCGCCTCTAGGATGCACTGAATACGCGGTGTTATGACTCTCCTACATGATTCTTTATTTCAAATCTTCACATTTCTCTGGTACACACCACCTTCCCTTATACCTTAAACTTCCATCCTCATGGATCTTAAAGTCCACAGCTTTTCATGCTCTCAATTTTAACTTAATTTTGTCCAGTTTCACATCTCCCTCCTGGTTCTTCTTAATTTCATCAAATATTGTTGGTTGGATACAAAGAATTCCTTCCAACTCTCACTCCTTCACTATTTCCAAGCTCAATTTCTCTATATCTTCACATAATTCATTAGAAACCACCAAGGTATTCACTCTATGCTTTGTTTTACGGCTTAAAGCATCTGCTACCACATTGGCCTTCCCTTCATGATATTGGATATCTAAGTCATGATCCTTGATCAACTCAAGCCATCTCCTCTGTCTCATGTTTAAATCTTTTTGAGTGAAAAAGTACTTTAAACTCTTGTGGTCCGTGTATATCCTACACTTTACCCCATACAAGTAATGCCTCCATACCTTTAAAGCAAACACGATCACTGCTAACTCCAGATGGTTTCAATTGCCTCGAAGCATATGCAATCACCTTTCTATTTTACATTAACACACATCCCAAACCATTTTTAGAAGCATCACTATACGCATCATAAGAGTCACTTCCATCTGGCAAATTCAGCACTAGAACTGTAGTCAAACGCTCCTTTAAGGTCTGAAATGCCTCTTCACACTTACCACTCCACTCAACCTTACAGTCTTTCTTCATTAACGACGTCATGGGTTTGGAAATCCTCAAAAAGTCCTTCACAAACCTCCTATAGTAACCTACTAACCCTAAGAAACTCCGTACATCCGTTACATTCGTAGGTGTAGGCCACTCTTTTACTGCTTCGATCTTATTGGGATCTACTTCTACTCCCTCTTTTGACACAATATGTCCCAAGAATGCTAATTTCTCTAACCAAAACTCACATTTAGAGAACTTAGCATACAATTTATTCTCTCTTAATGTCATCAACATTGTCCTCAAATGTTCCACATGTTCTTCTTTACTCTTATAGTACACCAAGATGTCATCAATTAAAACAACCACAAAGTTATCCAAAAATCGTTGGAAAATCCTATTCATTAATTCCATGAAAATTGCTGGCACATTGGTTAACCCAAAAGGCATAACAGTGAACTTATAGTGCCCATATCTTGTACGAAAAGTCGTTTTCGGTATGTCCTCATTAGCAATCCTCAATTGATGGTATCCTGACCTCAAATCAATCTTTGAAACTATAGTAGCTCCTTTGAACTGATCAAACAAGTCATCAATCCTCGGTAAAGGATACTAATTTTTGATCGTCACCTTATTCAACTCCGTATAGTCAATACACAACCTCAAACTCCCATCTTTCTTCTTTACAAACAGTACTGGTGCTCTCGAAGGTGAAGCACTAGGCTTAATGTAACCCTTTTCCAACAACTCTTGTAACTGCTCTTTCAACTCGCTCATTTCTGCAGGTGCCATCCTATAGGGTGCCTTGGAAATAGGTGCTGTTCCTAGGACTAAGTCTATGGTAAATTCAATCTCTTGTTTAGGAGGCATCCCCGGAATCTCTTCCGGAAACACGTCCAGAAAGTCCCTTAGTACCTCAATATCCTCGGGTTTAGCAGTCTCAACATGATCCACATCCCTCACACTACAAAGATAAATGGGAAAACCTCTCCTCACAGACCTAACAAACTTCATTACTGACACTATTTTATTGTGTTTTGGCCTTCTTGCCCTCCAATAACTCACCTTCTTACCCTTATTGATTAACGAGATCTTATGTGGCTCACATAGAATCTCAGCCTTATGGTTACTTAACCAATCCATCCCCAGAATCACTTTTAAGTCACCTAAATCAAACTCGATTAGGTTAGCCTTAAACTCCACTCCCTCAATTTCCATAGGAGCATCCTGAAATCTCTTTGAACACTGTACCTCCTGTCCTGAGGGTAGAACTATTGACATATATATTGTATCTACCTTTCCCAACACAGGTTTTAACTTTTCTAGAATCTTATTGCATACAAAAGAATACGGTTCACCAGATTCAAACAAAACTTTAACAGGAAGAGAGTGAATTGAAAAAGTACCAGTAATCACATCCTTATTAGCATCAGCTTCACTTCGAGCCATCACATTCAGCTTTCCAGTGTTTGAGGTCTTAGTCTGTCCTCCTCCATTCCCACTCCCATTCTTATTTCCGGCTTGAGGCGTCACCTTTCCTCCCATATTTCCTTAGAAACCCTTTTACAATCCCCCAGCTGAATTCCCCATAGATGGAGAACCTTCTTGTAAGGGCCCCGGATTTTTGGGTCCCAAAATTTTTTGGTCACCTTTCCCAAACCGTCCGTAGGTCAAGTTAGACCTAAAAAATTAGCTTAAGGAAAGGTGAAATGAATTAATTAGACCTTTTTTTCAACTGAAATGGAGTGCTGGAACATGTACCACGCTACAGGCGTAGCGCTACAAGGTTTCTCACGCTGACCCTGCAACGTTACAAGTTCTGTGACGCTACAGTGTCAGCGTAGGAAGGTTTGTAACGCTACGAAGGTATCGTAGTTAACTTCCCGGCGCTGCTCCTTTTTCCTTTTTTTCCTTCTTTTCAACAGAAATGGAACGCTGGAACTTGTACCACGCTACAGGTGTAGCGCTA
Organism: Suaeda aralocaspica; assembly: GCA_016808085.1. Lineage (NCBI taxonomy): Eukaryota > Viridiplantae > Streptophyta > Magnoliopsida > Caryophyllales > Amaranthaceae > Suaeda > Suaeda aralocaspica. Next base: position 349,570 of record PYUH01000002.1, read on the forward strand.
CAAGATTTCCAACGCTGACCCTGCAGCGTCACAAGTTCTGTGAAGCTACAGTGTCAGCGAGGGAAGGTCTGTAACGCTACAAAGGTAGCGTAGTTAGCTTTCCAACGCTGCTCTTTTTTTTTTTTTAAACCCAATTTTAAATCATTTTACTTGGGAGAAACTTCAATACCGATACCAAACATGCTAATAAGAAGTTGCCAATGAGTTTTAGGAACTAAACTCATAAACCATGTATTTATACTAGATACGAATAGGACTCGAATAAGTGACGTTTGTCTAAATTGCACGAAAACCCTCTCCGATCCAATGGGGATGACTCCAAGTTGTGGTCGAGCGAACCAAAGATTGGATTCGCGGGCGAAGGTACTAACATGACAGAGTGCGTCGGGTTAGCCCATAGACGGCCATTACTAGTTTCCTCTTAACCATATAGAAATTATATTTAGAGTCACACAAATTATCAATTTACAAGATTAAAAAAAAAAAGCATTAATTTTTTAGTGATAACACAAAAAACTAATTAATTTAACTCAAATCGTTATTAAAATTGATTTAGGGAGCCTAACATGATTAGATTTGTCCGAAAGAATTATCTTGGTTAAGCGTTGCAAACAATCAATTTAAGTCCTTTAACAATAATAAGGTGATAAAGCAGTAAATAAATAGTGAAACGACAACTTAAAAGTCCATAACATGATTTTTAGGGCTCTCAGAAAATGTACCACTTCTCCTTTGAAGATTGTCTTGGTTGAGTATTAATTTGGGCGGAGTTTCAGATTATTGTTTCGATATTATTAAAATTTGTAGCCACTTTTTTGTAAAATAAATAGTAAATAAAATAATAAATAGTTATTATATAAAAAAATAAGGTTGTTAAAAGCAATAATCGGATTAATTAAGTATGAGGGAGAGAGTGAATAAAAAATGTGTTGAGAAATGAAGGAAATGAAGGTTTTTATAACAGCGTGGGAACCCTAATCGTGCTGGGTTGCTAGCGCGGTACGGCGAATTGCGCTGGCCCAGTAGCGCAGGAAACCCTACAACGCTACTAGGGTAGCGCTGTTAACTTAGTCACACTGAGCTGTTAGCGTGACTAAATTAAGCGCGCTACATTTTTTTTTGAAAGGTTATTATTATTATTATTATTATTATTATTATTGTTATTATCATTTTATTTTATTCATTCATTTAAAATAAAAGAGGAGTTGGGATAAAAAGTCCGTTAAATAAGAATGGAAATTTTATAATAATCGAGATTTATTTTATGTCCAAGTATACTCGATTACCCAATCTTCTAGAGAAATGAGTTTTTAAATCATCATAGAGTCTTGCCGCGGGACAGGGGGACTAAATTAGGTGTCTACAGTTAGCCCCCACTTTGATTGACTCCGAGTAAGACGACAATCAAAGTATGCTCGAGTCGTTTTTCGAGACTTTCTTATCCAGAGCCATGAGCTCCTCATTAACCAATGGGCGTAGCAAATTTTAGAAAGCAATGGCTCTCGAAACTGAAATCGAAAATAGATTTTAATAAATTCGCTTATTTATCAAAACACTTAGCAAATAAATTAGTATTAGTATTTTGAATAAGTTTTCTTTTGACTGGAAATAAGGTAATAAATTCGCTCATTATTACTATTTTGAGTAAATTCACTTATTTACTGAAATTATTAAAAAAAAATGTGATAAATTCGCTTATTTATTACTATTTTGAGTAAATTCGCTTATTTACTGACATTATTGAAAAAATGTAATAAATTCGTTTATTTATTACTATTTTGAGTAAATTCGCTTATTTACTGAGATTATTGAAAAAAAATGTAATAAATTCGATTATTTATTACTATTTTGAGTAAATTCGCTTATTTACTGAAATTATTGAAAAAAATGTAATAAATTCTCTTATTTATTACTGTTTTGAGTAAATTCGCTTATTTACTGACTTTATTGAAAAGAATGTAATAAATTCGCTCATTTATTACTATTTTGAGTAAATTTGCTTAGTTACTGACATTATTGAAAACAATGTAATAAATTCACTCATTTATTACTATTTTGGTAAATTTGCTTATTTACCGGAAATATTGACAAAAGTTTACAAGGTTGTCATGAGATAACAAGCCTTATGCTAATGTAATCTACTTTTGGAACATTTGGATCAAAAGATGATAAAAAGGATTATCATCAAAATCAAACTCAAAGCCAAAACAATACAGCAAAACGCATCAAGGCACGCTAGCTTCACAACATTTTTCTTCAGTCGCGCTGAGGAAGTAGCGCACCAAGAGCAACGACGCTCATACTATTAGCGTGTCTTCTTCAGTCACGCTCTTAGTTTTATCAAACATGTGTGTTTTTGGCAAATGATTGTCCTAATGATGTTAAAATGAAGTATAATTCTCCATGAATCATTTGAGAATTGTTCTTAGACTTTCATTACTCATGTCATGACCCATGTGTTTTGACATTTTAAAGAGTAGTAGGCTCTTAATTAGAGAGTGTAGTTGATTAGTCTTAATCAAAACTAGAAAAATACTTCTTGAATAGTTTTAATTATAAAGGCAATGGGCTCTCAATTAATAATCAAAAGTGAAAAAATGCTCTTGATTATTTTATTTATAAGAGTAATGGGCTCTAGAAAAAAAATGCTCTTGATTAAATTATTTTATGTATAAGAGTAACGTGCTCTTTAATTAATAAAGAAGAGCAATGAGATTTTAATTAATAATCAAAGGTGAAAAAAATGTTCTTGATTAATTTTTTATAAGACTAANTCTTGATTAATTTTTTATAAGAGTAACGTGCTCTTAATTTAATTAATAATCAAAAGTGAAAATGCTCTTGAAAATTTTACTTTATTTATAAGAGTAGCGTGCTCTTAATTTAATAAAGAAGCGCAATGGATTCTTAAATTAATAATCAAAAATGAAAAAAAATGCTCTTGATTAATTTATTTTATTTATAAGAGTAAAGTGCTCTTAATTTAATAAAGAAGAGCAATGGACTCTTAANAGCAACGGACTCTTAGTAAAAGATGCTCTTGCTAAGTTAATAAGCTATCCTAGTTTGCGGATTACAGCAATGTCTTCCCCTAGAAACGAGCAAGATGGAGGGGAGAGAGAGGGAAGAACGGATACCCGTAAGTGTCGTACTAAAAACCGTTCACNGCGTCGTGCTAAAAACCGTTCAAAGAGTAAGAATCGAGTACCACACCCTGCATGGGAGCCCCCACTTGAGTGGGATAATCGTGTCTTGAAACTTGATCCTGACCATCATATATCTTCTCGAGCAGCAAGAGGAATTGTAAGTCATATGTTTTTTTTTTTTTGGTTTTCTCAATATTTTACGAATTTTACATGATATATGTAAGTGAAATGTTATAGTTTGATGATGAATTACGACGATATGATTCCGGGAAGATGCTTGGTAAAATTTATGATACTCTTGATGCAAATACCAAAGAGTTGGTTAAGGNCAAAGAGTTGGTCAAGGTGAGTGGTTTTCAAGATTTCTTAGAATCTTATATAGAGAAAGAGAGATGTAAGATGTCTGCTTGTTTAGTTAGGGGGATGATGGAATGGTTTTGGGATACAACTAACAACTTTCATTTCCCATGGGGAGCGATGGCTATAACTCCTTTTGATTATGGGATGATTACTGGATTACCCTTGGCGGGTATGGATATCATCCCTAATGAAGGAATGACAGGAAAAGAGCGAATGATAGGTGATTTACTTGGGCCAATCTACACTCGATTAAAATTGTATGAGAGAGTTTTCCCTTGGAGTGAATTGTCGGATGTTTTAGCCAATGAAGACATTATGGCAGAAACCACTTCCCTTCAAAGAGCTAGGATCTTCCTTTTACATTTGATTGGTAGTACCTTTTTAACAGACAAAGGGCAACGAGTGGCCTTTTCTCTTATCCCGTTATTCTTTTACAATGAGCTTATCCACTTATTTGCATCTTATTTTGCTTTTTTCTAACCTTTTCTTTTCAGGTGTGGTACTTTGAACATTTCCCAACTCTTGCCCCAATAAATGACCGACCTAAGAGATTCCCTGTGAGCCGCAGATGGGGAAGACGACTTAACATTCATCATAAGACTTATGAAATACGCCAATCGATTTATAACCTTCCTGAAGAGCAACTAAGGACTCATTGTATATATATACATTTATATATATTTATAACTACAATAAATGATTTTTAATTTTCCTTCTATTGCAGATTATCTTTCGTCCATGGGATGGGGGGTTACAGATATTAGGCCACGGAGGTGCAGTTTCACCACCTCGAGGGACGCCAGGATCATTTTGAAGGAGTAGGAAACTTGTTTGGTTTCTGGGAGAACGTGTTGTTCGTCAAACTTATTCTCCTATTCCTTTAGCTCCCATGGATCCACCTGTCTTCATCTTAGACTCGAGTAAGGTTCCCGCTACCTCTATGGATGATTTTTTGAGAGGACTCACAGCTCGGGAGTTAGTTTTTGCTGGTGTTAATTACAAAAATTGGGTTCAGGCTCGGCTACGTCCTTTTCCAACATTTGTTAGGGTATCTTACCTTTCCTTTCCCTTTTTCACGCATTTGCATTTTAAATATATGATTATTAGTTTATATGTTTATATGTGCAAAGAATGATGATATTGAGGGTTGGCAAGTTCCTGAGCGAAATATCAAATACATTGATGGTTTCGGGAATTTGATTGATGACACTGTGCCATTTGTTGAGGAAGAGGAAGAAGATGTTCCTTATATCCCTGAGAATGTCGACATGGTAAGCCGTGGGTTTGTCTTTATCTTTACTCGACTCTTATTATTATTATTACTGACATTTTTCGTTGTTAATTTTAAATGACTTGTTTAATTGCAGGTGTCTAGGACAACTACAAACAAGGTCATCAAAGTATTGAATGCGTTTCGCACTGCTTATAGGAAGACAAAACATGCTTTTGCGTGCCAGAGCGTCACCATGGCTAGGGTAGGTTTCCATATGTGTTGCCCCTATTTCTAGTTTCATGTTTTTATCACCTATGGGTAATTTTTGTGCGTTATTTTCTTTTGTAGGACGTTGTGCCGCGTTATACAACACACGGGACATTTTGTCCTCCTCTTCCCCCTCGTCCTTCGGGTGGCCATTACAGGCGTCCTCCTTTTACGGAAGGTCCGACTAGTGGTCAACAAATGCAGCCTCCTATCCTTGAACATGAAAATAGAGCTCAAGAGGAGCCTAATAGAGACAAGGGAGGAAGTAGTCAACAAGTCAACCCGCAACAAGGATATGATCCTTATGTTGGCTATTATAACCATGGTCAAGGTGGCGGATGGTCCCAAGCTCAAGAAGGGGATTATTATGGTGGAGGCCAAGGGCCATATCCAAGAGTTCCTTATGAGATGGGGCAATTTTGGTCGTATGAACCACAAAGGATTAACACTCAAATGCAGCAGGAGGATCGAAGACATTCTATTGATTCTTATACTCCTCGCACTAGTGCTATGCATTATTTCTTTGAATATGGGCCACCACAATAGCTTTTGGTGGCATGTAATTTGTTGACATTTGTATTCGTAGTTTAACTCAAACTTAATTTTCTGTTTGTTTTATCTCATTTTAGCCTTAGTATTTTGTAATCATGGATTTATAAACATATGTAAGCCTTGGGCTTTTTATGCTAACATTTGAAAACCAAGGGCATATATATTAGTTCATTTTAATTTTTTGTAAAGTGTTGGAGGATTAATCCAACTTACTCCCGAAAAAATAATCACCAAAATTAGTTAGCAGGGAAGGGGGGCATATCTCATTTTCCTTAAATAAATATGATTTAAAAAGTTAATTTTAAAGAAGTTCAAGAAATAAAATCGCCCAAAATAATTAAAGAATGGAAAGAATCTCGCAAATGGGCTGATTATGGAAGTTTTATGCAGCGCAGGAGGATTTGGGACGCTGCATCTGTAGCGCTATCAAAATTGTCGCACTACGCGTGTAGCGTGACTAGTGTTGCCACGCTGCTGTTGTAGCGTTGTAAATCTTGTCACGCTGTCACGTCTGCGCGACTAAAACTGAAACATTGCTTTATTTCTCATTATTTCCCAAAACGAATTTAAGGAAGTTGCCTAGTGACCATCTTGGTTAAATATATGAATGAACAATTATACATTCATCAAACAAAATCCCTTACAAAAGTTTTCTTTGTTAGAGAGAAAAGAAGGAGATAAAGAATGTCTCAAAACTTCATTCGTGAGTTAAAGCGTTGGATTTCTTCTTTGTCTGTAGAGGAACGCCTTGAATTCAATGCTTATCATCTGGATCCTTTGTTTTCTTTGAGGCAAGCTCGTATCAATTGGGATTTCCTTCATGCCACCATCAATTTTTGGGATCCTCAATTCCATGTTTTTACCTTTGAGAACAATGAATTGACCCCCTTTTCGGAAGAATTTAGCGCGATTGTTGGCTTTCCAGTGGAAGCTCTTCCGGATGTACCTAACCTTCAACAAGGGTTTGGTAAGGACTTTCAGAGACTACTGGTAACTAAGTTCGAGACGAAGGAAATTCTCAATGGCCAACACTGTGATCTTTTTAAAATTATTGCAAGATTTTCCTCTCCTTCAGACAACTTAACAATACAAAGGTGCAAAAGACGTGCTTTATGCTTATGTTTGCTATCAGGATATTTATTTGTTAATGATAGAGGAAATATGGGAAATGCTTCACTAATTGCAACTATTGAGCAAATCGAAGGTGATCGTACTCCTATGCCTATGGTGATTGGTGAGACCATCATAGCATTGGACGCATGGAAAGCGGATCCATCGTTGCACTTTTCGGGAAGCCCTTTATTGCTTCAGTTAATATTCTAACCTTGGGCTAAAATATTAATTAGAATAGATGAATTGCTATGAATTTACGAAAGGAAAGAAGATTTTTTGTAGTTGGAATCGTAGCGTCAGTAGTAAATTAGCGCTATTAGTCATAGCATGACTAATTCTGTGACGCTACGCGTGTAGCGCAGTAGTATGTGTCGCGCTAACACTGTAGCACTGTTTGTTTTGCAACGCTCGACTATTAGCGTAGTAGAGTTTCCAGCGCTCCTGTTTATCTTCTATTTTTTCGTAATTTCAAACCATAATTATTCAATGCTATGTAACAATCTTGGATTATCATTTATTTCTTTATTTAATTAATGCAGATCTAGCTTAGCGAGCGCCTTAAGACCATCGAACAACCCCTTGATGCTATGAAATACAACCTCAAATCATTTCTACTATGAGGAGGACTTTGTTCCCACGGAAAACTCTAGCGGAGTGGATGTCACTTATGTCTCATGGAGGTCTTTAAATTAGATGGGTCGTTCCATGGTGGTTTATCAAGGAGATGGTCGGAAGTCATGAGTCGACACCATATGTGCGCCTTCTTGGTCTGAGGAAAATTACTTATTTCTTTCCGACCCGTCTTTTGAGGCAATATGGTATGAAACAAAGTATCCCTAGCTTTGACACTGACCCCCCAACTTGCTTGGAACTTCGGGGCCCTGCCATTACCGCATGGACAAAGTTTTGAGCTAATCGTCCATGATGGGCTTTTCCGAGGAATGGTTGTTCTACTCAACTATCACAAAGTTACAAGGATTGGATGCTTGCTAAGAGAAAAGAGAAGAAGGATAAGGCCCGGGGCCTCGAAGCTACTAAAAGGTCCAAAGGCCCACAGGTCTATAAGGCTCCAAAAANAGGTCTATAAGGCTCCAAAAAACAGGATTGCAATGGGAGAGGGAAAGAATGAGACTTCTTTAAAGAGAAAGAATGAAGCTGGATCTGTTTTTGATAGGCTAGGTCCAAGAAATAAGAAAAAAGCTCCTTCCTTACCTGGGGTCGAAATTGGACAACCAAAGTTAAATGAAAAGACCTAAAAAACTATAGAAGGTAAGGGGAAAAGAAAGATGGTATGGACTCGTAAAGAGAGCAAGCCCAAACCTATGGAGAAGCAATTTGATGAAGTTTCCTCTAAAGAAGTGAATAATGAAGAAAAGCTCAAAGATAATCCTAATGGGATGGAGGAAGATCCAGAAGTAGATGAAGACCCAAAGCATGCTCGTAAGGGAAAGGAAGAGTAGTGTTTGACTTTATTTATTTTATTGTTTTCAATAAAGTGAATATGCACTACTAGCGTAGACTTTAAAGTAGTCCCTTTGGTTTTGATGATTTCAATTATGCAACTCTTAAAACATTAATGAAGGACAATATTATTTTTTTATTCTACATGCAAACAAACTTTAGTTATTTACATTAGAAGTTATTGATAATTCATCCAATAAAAATTAATTATGTATTTAAATGGGCCGAACTTAGAATAAGTTGCCTACGTATCCAAAAGGAATCAGGCCGTGCGTAGTTCTAATTATTATATATATTTTATCGAAAAGACTTGAATGAGCCTTTTATTGAACCTTCGTGGGTCCTTAAAATCATGTGAAACCTTTAAATGAGGTCTTTCATAATTCAATAGTTTAATCAAACACAGATATTCACTGAAACTCTTTAAATGTAACATGCATTCAGTGCAGTTGAAATTCCAATGCTGGGGTTGTAGCGCTACAGAATTAATAACGCTGCACGGTGCAGCGTGGTTACTCTTGTCGCGCTGACATGGCAGCGCAGTTAGCATTGTTATGCTGCAAGGTCAGCGCGGNATTGTTACGCTGCAAGGTCAGCGCGGTTGAATTTTCAGCGCTGCCCCTTTCTTATTTATTTAATTACTTTTATTATATATAGCTTTTGGTTTTGTATAGAATGGGTTACGATGCTTTTCCTTTTCTCGATTTGCCCATTTTACATAATAATATGAGCCAAATTGGGCCCATATGTTGTAGGCCTTAGTGTGAGTTNATATGTTGTAGGACTTAGTGTGAGTCCATGATTGTCTTGCAATTTTAAGCGTAAAACTTCTTCAATTGGTCCAAATTAGTTAATTGAGTAAATTCAGCCCCATCTATGTCAATTAGTTTTACCGCACCGCTTGATAGGATTTTCTTAACAATATACGGCCCCGTCCAATTGGGTTGGAATTTCCCTCTTAGATCGGTGGGTGGGGCTCGTAC
>PYUH01000002.1:358787-484549 GCA_016808085.1 Suaeda aralocaspica
TTTTAATCTTTGTTCATCTAAGAGAATAAGTTCCTCATACCTAGCCCGAACCCATTCAGCTTCAGGTATTTCACTTTCTAGGACTATGCGAAGAGAGGGTATTTCCAACTCAACAGGTTGAACTGCTTCCATACCATACACTAAGGAGTAAGGGGTGGCTCCTGTGGACGTTCGTATAGAAGTTCGATATCCCCACNGAAGTTCGATATCCCCATAGAGCAAAGTGAAGTTTATGAGGCCAATCTTTATAATGTTCGGCCATCTTTTTTATGATGACAACAACATTTTTGTTTGCAGCCTCTACTGCTCCATTCGTTTGGGGTCTATAAGGGAAAGAATGCTTATGTTGTACTTTGTATCGTTGTAAGAGATAAATTACTTCTCCCTTAAAATGAGATCCATTGTCACTAATGAGTTCATGTGGGACTCCGTAACGACAAAAGATGTTTTGTTCAATGAATTTGGCCACATGTTTAGCGGTTATTTTGATATATGAGGCTGCCTCAACGCACTTTGTGAACTAGTCAACAGCAACCAACACGAACGTATGTCCTCCAAAACCACTGGGCGTTATTTTCCTGACTATATCAATACCCCAAGTGGAGAATGGCCACAGTGACNTACCCCAAGTGGAGAATGGCCACGGTGAAGTATAATTGTATAGCTCTACAGGAGGTAAATGTTGTAAGTTAGCAAATATTTGGCATTTAGGACATGTTTTTACATAGTTGCAGCAATCATCTTCCATTATCGTCCAATAATATCCTAAGCGTGTTATTTTCTTTGCTAACATCTTACCAATCATGTGGGGACCGCAGACGCCATTATGGGTGTCTTCCATAAGTCGCTTGGCTCGTGTTTTGTCAACACATAGCAAATTAAGCTCTTTTGAGGTCCTTTTATACAATCTACCCTGAATTTTGATATATTGGGACGATAATAATCTTATTGCCCTTTGAGTTCGAAGGCTTGAATTCCGTGGGAATTCTCCTTTTACTTTGTAATTGAGAACATCTTGATACCACGAAACTTCATTCTCATCATCAGGGGCATCTTCAATAGCGTTACAATAGGCAGGTTCTTGCCTCCTTTCACCGCTTAAAGTTATCGATGCTAGGTTATGTGGGATATTTATCATTGATGATAATTTAGCAAGGGCGTCGGCGAATTGGTTATCATCCCTAGGGAGGTATTGGTACTGGATATCATCGAAGTTTTCAGTTATGGTGTCTAAGTGTGTTTGATAGAGTGCTAGGCTAGCACTTCTTACTTTCCACTTTCCAGACACATGATTTATGATGAGTGATGAGTCTCCAAATATTTTTAGTCTTTTAATCCCTAGACTTACTGCTACCTCTAATCTAACAATGCATGCCTCGTATTCAGCTGCATTATTAGTGACTTCGAAGTCTAATTTGACTGATATTAGAACATGTGCACCATCTGGACTAACTAGAAGAACCCCTACTCCGCACCCCTTTTGGTTAGAAGCGCAGTCAAAGTAGAGGGCCCAACTATCGTCTTCAGTCATTAAGATGTCTTCATCTAGGAAGTTATATGCTTCCGTCTTTTCCTCGTTAGGAGGGAACTAAGCCAAGAAATCTGACACTGCTCGTCCTTTAATTGTTTTTGAAGGGACAAATTGAAGGTCAAATTCGGCCAACATAACAAGCCACTTCGAGAGGCGATCATTAAGAGCTAGCTTGCCAAAAAGGTATTTTAAAAGGTCCAAATGGGACACAACATGGACAGAATGGGAAAGCAAGTAATGCCTAAGCTTTTTAGATGCCCATACCAAGGCCAAGCAAGTTTTCTCCAACTGTGAATACCGAGTTTCATATTGGATGAACTTTTTACTTAAGTAATATATGGCCTTTTCTTCTCCATTTATTTCTTGCGCAACCATGGCTCCGGCAACAGTTTCAGTGATAGTTAAATATAGCCTTAAAGAGACTCCAGGTATTGGTGTTACAAGTATCGAAGGCTTGAGAAGATATTCTTTTATTATTTTCTAAAGCCTCTTGACATTTGTCATCCCATTCCACCTTTTCTTCCTTCTTTAATTTCTTGAAGATGGGCTCACAAACCATAATTAATTTTGATATGAATCGACTAATATATTGGAGCCTACCTAAGAATCCTCGGAATTGTTTTTCATTTTCAGGGGAAGGCATATCTAGTATAGCTTTGAATTTAGATGGATCAATTTCTATACCCCGCGTGCTAACTACGTATCCAAGCAACTTTCCAGATGTTACTCCGAAGGCGCATTTTTGCAGATTCAGCCTCATATTATATTTTCTTAATCTAGTAAAGAATTTTCTTAGGGCAGGAATGTGCCCTTGTCAGTCTTTTGATTTTACAATCATGTCATCTACATAGAACTCTACTTCCTTATGCATCATATCATGAAGCAATGTAGTAGCAGTCCTTTGATAGGTTGCTCCAACGTTTTTAAGTGCAAAAGGCATTACTTTGTAACAAAAAGTTCCCCATTCGGTAATGAATATGGTTTTTTCCATGTCTTCCGTAGCCATTTGTACTTGGTTGTAACCTGCGTAGCCATCCATGAACAAAAGGAGTTCATGATTAGCCGTGTTGTCTACAAGGAGATCAATGTGTGGTAGTGGAAAATCATCTTTAGGACTAGCTTCGTTTAAGTCCCGAAAATCTACACACATTCTCACACGTCCGTCCTTTTTTGGAACTGGAACAACATTAGCTACCCATTCTGGGTATCTTGAAACACATATAAAACACGCATCTAATTGTTTGATAATTTCCTCTTTTATTTTGAGGGCAACGTCAGGCTTCATACGTCTTAACTTTTGTTTGACCGGTTTAATTGTTGGATTGAGCAGAATTTTGTGTTCTGCAATTTCACGATCTATGTCAGGCATATCTTAGTAGGACCAAGCAAAAACATCACTAAATTCTTTGAGCGTGTTTATTAAGTCTGTGCGCTCTTGTAAATTAAGAGTTAAGCTAATTTTTAGTTCTTTTATATCTTGTTCATTACCGATATTAATGGATTCAGTTTCTTCTATTACAGGCGTGTGGTTTTCAAATTCTTCCATGAACGTTATTATCTCAAATGGTTCATCATTAGTTGATTTTTCAGCTGAATTAATTATTGCAAGACAATTATAAGGGGAGTGGGGAGAAGAGCGCGAATAAGCAATAGTTGCATAATTATTGAAATCATCAAGGAGTACATCAAAGAGGGACTCAATTCCTTCAGAGCTTAAATCTAAATTAGGAACGGGAAGAATCGAAGGAACAAATATAGCTATATTGCCTACAAAACTAATATTATCTTTGGATTCGGACTCAAAATCATACTCAGACTCAGAATCTTCGAACACTTGTCCCTCCCCGGTTGAGATAGTAATTTTGGCCCCTTTTGTGTTGATCCACATCAAGGTCTTTCTCCATCCGCGCTCGACATTCTCTGAATGGGAAATGAGTAAAGCGGGGTTGAACTTTTAATCTTGCATAGCCTTCTGAATTACTGCAGCTTCGTCTCTCAATGGGTTTCGTTCCAATCCAAACAATATACCAAGGGCCCATTTGTCTAAACATTATGGTTTGGAGTATTCGATGGGAAGAGGGTATTGTGCTCTCTCTTCAGAAAGTAGCAATCATGAAATATTTCAAATCTAGGAATTTGTTTCCCGTTTTGAACAAAAGGTTCAGGGAAGCCATAATAGGGGTAATTATCCCCTTCCTTTATAAACTGCCCGTTTAGAGTGAGTTGATAGGAAGGGATAGAGGTAGTAATTCCCCTTTTGGCGTTGGCCTTTCGAGTCACTTCTTCAACCATGTATCTTTTTAATTCCTCTTATGTCGGTTCATACCCCAAACCGAAGAGGTTAGGTGTGGCTTTGACTTTAGGGAGATGAGTGATCTCCCTTCCTCCTTTTGCTCCTAAAGGCATGCCAGGAAAATAACCATTTTTTAACATGATAGCGTTCACTATCACACTAGCATGGGGATCAAGTTGTAAGTCTTCTGATTCAATGAGAGCGATTTCTTCGGGCACAAATCCCCACAAATCTTCCACATCTTGATCATGGGATATTTTTAGCAGGGATTGATCCTCCATGGCTACTCTGATTGGAGAAGCATTAATGGTGATAGGCACGCCTTCATCTATGAGCTTGACCTTTTGATGGAGCGACGAAGGCACCGCACCAAGCATGTGGAGCCATGGGCATCCTAGAAGCAAATTGAAGGATGATTTTACATCGATGACATGAAATTCAATTTTCTTCCTTATTCCACCTGTGGACATATCAAGAATTATGACTCCTAAGACCTCTCGTCTCGTGTTATCATAAGCTCTTACTCCTTGTAGTGGTGGGGAAAATGCTTCTTTTTCTATGCCAAGATGCTTGGCAGTTCTTAATGGGCAGACATTGACCGCAGACCCATTATCGACTAATGTCAAGGGGACATTTTTATTTAATATCCCAGTAGTTAGGTAAAGGGCCTTGTTATGAGTAGTACTTTCCGGGGGGAGATCCTCTTTAGAAAATTCAATCATTTTCTTTGGTCCAGTTGACAAGAGACTTACTAGATTTTCAGGGGTAGTGTCAGGAGAAACATTTAATGCATTAAGTCCATTCAGTACAGCTACCCTATGATCACGAGAAGAAGCTAATAATTGCCAAATGGTCACGTCGGCTTTAGTCTTTTGCATTTGCTTAATGAGAGGATTATCGTTTCTCTGACTAGAATTTTGGGCTTGTGATGAGCCAGTATTTGTTTGGACTAGAATTAAGTCTTTGTAGACTTGGGCCTGAGATGGGCCTTTGTCATTATCAGGTTCATAAGCTCGTCCGGAACAAGTAAGATGCTGAACATTAGACACAACTTCTTTAGGAACTTGATACCAATCATTTTTTATAATTTCTGGATTAAGCCCGAGAGTTGTGTTGGCACTGAGGTTGGTGATATAAGTATCCTCAACACTATCGTCCCATATGCCACATACATGATCATGTAAGCCTAATACTTCCTCCATTGCATTATCATTATTGGAAGTGATAAATTTAGAAGGATCAAAATTATCGCTAACACAATTAATGGTCACAATAGACGATCCACCAAAAGGATTGGTGATATTATTCGGCTTGGGAGGTAAAGGTAAACGCCCGTCTTCAACCATGTCTTGAATGACATGTTTGAGGACCCAACATTGTTCAGTATCATGCCCTTTTCCTCTATGGTATTTGCACCATGAATTAGCATTCCATTTTGGGCTTCTCTTGTCCTCTGGTGGGTCAGGAGTTGGCCCAATTGGATGTAAAGCATTTTGGCTTTGAAGTCTGTCAAGAGCTTGAGAATAAGTCATGCTGATAGGAGTGAATCTTCTATCTCGAGGCCATCTCTTTATTTTTGATGGACTTGAACGAGAAGCTTCTAAAGCATTGACTTCATTATTTTTGGAATATTCACCCTTTTTATAGGTGTAGTTCCCCTTACAAGCCTGGGGCTTCGACTGTTTTTTCAATAAATCGTTCTCAATCTTGATCCCGACATCATGCACTCGTCTGAAAGAGTCGATGCCTTGATATTTGAGATGTACTTGATAAGGCTCGGACAGGTTGTCTACAAACCTTTCTACTAATTCAGCATCAGATGGTTTTTGGACCAAGTGGGTCATCTTTTCCCTATAACGAGTGAAGAAGGTAGTGAACCCTTCATCAGTTCCTTGTTTTAACACTTCGAGTTCTCGGAGTGTGACTTGGAATTCCATGTTATCTTTGTATTGAACAATGAATTCCTTAGTAACAGTATCCCAAGTTGAAACCCGATCTGTGCTAAGAGAGTAGAACCAATTCTGTGGAATGGGTTCTAAAGAAAGAGGGAAGATCACTGGAGAGAATACATGATCAATCTTTTTGATGGTCATGGACCCAATAAAGCTCTTAAGGTGATTGACTGGATTACCAGTCACCTTGAACTTTGGAAGAGTAGAAGGATCGAACATCTCAGGGAGAACAGCCTCAGTGTTAGGGATGTTGGCAGCCTCAAATTGATATGATTTGCCACCCATTGAAGAACGATGAATGAGATTTTCAATCTCTTTCTTTTTCCTCCTTTCCTCCTCTTGCCTTTTGGCTTCCATTTCAGCCAAATGTTTCTTTTCAGCAGCACGTTCAATTGCAATTTCAGCAAGGCGTATTTTTTCTACTTCTCGTTCAGCCTCCATCTTATTAAGACGCATCATGAGAGCATTCAATGTAGCATTCATATTTTCTTCTTCACCCATACTTGTACTTGGAGAGAACGGAACGGAACTGGAGGAACAAATTGGAGAATTTAGAGTAATAAACCCAAAATCTTCACAAATATCCTCTAAGGAATTTGAGATGAATGATGATTGTTCGTCACTACCTAACCTTCGTAAACGCTGATCTGGATCGTGACGCCAAGTAGTTGAACCAGGCCTTTACGATAAAAAAATTTCAAGCCATTCAGAAAAATATTTATTTCCATTTTTCGAAAAAAAAACAAAGAAATAATTAAGTAGTGTTAACAATGATTAATTTAATACTAAGAGCATTTGTAAGCTAAGCTGAAGACGACTAAACCTTAATTAATGACATTCTAATTTAAAGAATATAATTAATAAAGGTTTTTTGACCTTTTTTAGTTTAACTCAAACAAAACCAGTATTAAGTTAATTATTGTTAATGCTTATGAGAATTAAAAGATTATGGTCGAAAATTTTTGTTTTTAAAAAAAACGAAAGATTTTCATTCATTAAGGAAAAAGGAGATTATTAGCTCCACCTAGAATTCGAAAATAAACTAATTAAATTCTACAAAAAAGAATTGAATTAGTAAATCCTCGAAATATTCAAATTATGTCAATAATCTTAACAAATAAATATTTAAAATGATTGATACGATTTAAATTTCTTGGTGAATAATGGAAGTATCAAGTTAGTCTTAGAAAAAAGAAACGATTTTATTCCTAACATGATGTTATTAACAATCCTTTTATTTAATGATTTTCCAAAATAATTTCTAAATAGACAACATTAATAATATTCTATATACGAACAGAATAATGCTAATGACGTCTTTGTAAGCAAATGATTTTAGTGAATCATTTAATTTGAAGCAAGTTAATAAAATCTTTTGATAAATAAATGCAAAATCCTAAAGTCTCCTAAACAACATGAAGAATAAAATAACAACCTAAAGGAAAGTAAAAAAAGAAACAAAATCACGAAAAAAAAGGATACAAAATCATAAAAAAGGAAACAGAATCATGAAAAAAAAAAAAAAGAAAAGAATAAAAAAAATCGAAATACAAGCCAAAAGATCAAGTTCTAAAGGTCAAGTTCCCTAAACCAAGGTTTTATTTCCTCTAGGGTTAAGTTCTAAAGGTCAATCCAAAGTGTCCTACATCTAAAGAGTGTGCTCCAACACTTTGCGGTGTGATAACTGTTAGATATGGAGTGTCTCCCGTCCAAGTACCATGGGCAACTTGGAATCGATGTAGTTGGGATAAGGTTGCGTTTTTCTCGGTTGCTTAGAGACCATGGGCCCCACCAAGTCAACGGTTCCTTCCTGAAATGTAATGTTATTATGGTGATCCTATGGCATGTTTCAAACACATGGAAGCCTAGTGTTTGTCACATGTATGCAATATGTCTAAAAAATGCAATTTGTTCTAAATATAATAAGTGTATGATTAAGAGAAAAATTTCAAGTCTCGCCCTCTTTTAGTCCCCAGTGAAGTCGCCACTGTAGGGGCCCCGAATTTTTGGGTTCCAAATTTTTTTGGTCACCTTTCCTAAACCGTCCGTAGGTCAGGTTAGACCTAAAAAATTGGCTTAAGAAAAGGTGAAACGAATTAATTAGACCTTTTTTTCAACTGAAATGGAGCGCTGGAACATGTACCACGCTACAGGCGTAGCGCTACAAGGTTTCTCACGCTGACCCTGCAGCGTTACAAGTTCTATGACGCTATAGTGTCAGTGTAGGAAGGTTTGTAACGCTACGAAGGTAGCGTAGTTAACTTCCCAGCGCTGCTCCTTTTTCCTTTTGTTCCTTTTTTTCCTTCTTTTCAACAGAAATGGAGCGCTGGAACTTGTACCACGCTACAAGTGTAGCGCTACAAGATTTCCAACGCTGACCCTGCAGCGTCACAAGTTCTGTGACGCTACAGTGTCAGCGCGGGAAGGTCTGTAACGCTACAAAGGTAGCGTAGTTAGCTTTCCAGTGTTGGTCTTTTTTTTCTTTTAAACCCAATTTTAAATCATTTTACTTGGGAGAAACTTCAATACTGATACCAAACATGCTAATAAGAAGTCGCCAATGAGTTTTAGAAACTAAACTCATAAACCGTGTATTTAGACTAGATACGAATGGTACTCGAATAAGTGACGTTTGTCTAAATTGTATGGAAATCCTCTCCGATCCCATGGGGATGACTCCAAGTTGTGGTCAAGCGAACCAAAGATTTGATTCGGGGCGAAGGTACTAACATGACGGAGTGCGTCGGGTTAGCCCATAGGCGGCCATTACTAGTTTCCTCTTAACCATACAGAAATTATATTTAGAGTCACACAAAATTATCAATTTACAAGATTAACAAAAGAAAGCATTAAATTGTTAGTGATAACACAAAAAACTAATTTATTTAACTCAAACCGTTATTAAAATTGATTTAGGGAGCCTAACATGATTAGATTTGTCCGAAAGAATTATCTTGGTTAAACGTTGCAAACAATCAATTTAAGTCCTTTAACAATAATAAGGTGACAAAGCAGTAAATAAATAGTGAAACGACAACTTAAAAGTCCATAACATGATTATTAGGGCTCTCAGGAAACGTACCACTTCTCCTTTGAAGATTGTCTTCGTCGAGTATTAATTTGGGCGGAGTTTCAAATTATTGTTTCGATATTATTAAAATTTTGTAGCCACTTTTTAGTAAAATAAATAGTAAATAAAATAATAAATAATTATTATAAAAAAATAAGGTTGTTAAAAGCAATAGTCGGATTAATTAAGTATGAGGGAGAGAGTGAATAAAAAATGTGTTGAGAAATGAAGGAAATGAAGGTTTTTATAATAGCGTGGAAACCCTAATCGCGCTGGGCTGCTAGCGCGGTACGGCGAATCGCGTTGGCCCAGTATCGCAGGAAACCCTACAACGCTACTAGGGTAGCGCTGTTAACTTAGTCACGCTGAGAGCTCAGCGTGACTAAATTAAGCACGCTACATTTTTTTTGAATGATTTATTATTATTATTATTATTATTATTATTATTATCATTTTATTTTATTCATTTATTTAAAATAAAAGAGGCGTTGGGATAAAAAGTCCGTTAAATAAGAATGGAAATTTTATAATATCCGAGATTTATTTTTATGCCCAAGTATACTCAATTACCCAATCTTCTAGAGAATTAAATTATCATAGAGTCCTGCCGCGTGACAGGAGGACTAAATTCGGTGTCTACACTTCTCCCTCCTTTCCTTTGTTCTTATAGAAGAAGTCATACTCACGGTTTCCATGTTTGTTACACAGCCGACAAGTCACTGGGTTCCCTGCATAGTCCTTTCCTGGGTGATTGTTAGGTACTTCTTGCAAAAGTACACACGCCTTCCTTGATTAGCCATCTGAGCTCTATTCCCATTTTGTGGAAGTAGGCTTCCCGAAGTTTCCCCTATTACCCTAGTAGTTGTTGTTGAAACGAGGTTTCTTAAATCCACCATGATTCCCTAGTTGGTTGAAGTTTCCTCCACCATCCTTCCTTTTCTTCCTCGTCTCACCTTCCTTCTGTACCTCTTTCTTCTTTTGGTCTATGGCATATAGGTGTGCAGCTCAACCATATAACTCATCCAAAGATTCAAAGATCTGCCCAACTAATTGTGACTGAAGGTCTAAGGGTAACCCTCTTTCAAAACAGCAAGCTTTCAACCTCTTAGTTGCTACGGCCTCGGGAGAAAACCTACACAATTCTTTGAACTTAGAGTAGTACTTAGTGACAGACATACTTCCAATCTTTAGCTCTAGAAACGCTTCAGCTTCCTGTTTCTGAAGGAACACATGATAGAACATATTACAGATTTGTTCCTGAAACATATCCCAGTTGAACCCTGGTAAAGCCCTAATCACAACCTCATTTTGTGACTACCAAAGATCAGCTTCTCCACTCAGATAGTAAACAACATGGTTCACCTTAAGCTCTTCTGGACGCTCAACTGCCCCAAACAACTTATCAAACTCTCTCAACCATCCCTCTAGAATAGTTGGATTGTGCTCTCCTTGGTAAGTGGGTGGCTCACTCTGAGAAATCTTCTTGAAAAGTTCCCCAGCAGTGTAACACCCTGGAATTTCCTAACTTTCTACTCTATATTTTTCCGGAAAACATATTATAAATATTAAAGAATTATAGTTATTAAAACTTCTAGATAAAACCAAAGTATTACAACCACCGTGGTAACGGCTAAGGCATTTACCAAAGTACTACAGCGGAAGTCTTAAAACCAGAAACCAAATTAAAACTAAAATTCAAAACAAGTTCAAAACCAAATTCAAACCAAAATCGAAAATGACAATCAACTTAAAACTTTATTACACTTCGGAACCATTGAAATGGCCCTTATAAACAAAACTAAAATCTTTAGTAATAAAACAACATCCAAATAAAAGTTAGTAACTCATAAGCATTATAAATAAAGCTACAAAACACAGCAAGCGCTCTCACTCCATGACAGCATGAAATGACTTATGCCCACTTGTACATGTAGCTGTACTTATTCTAGACAACTACTCGCTAACAAGTGGGTCATTATAGGGCCTAGTTCAAGACAAAGCCATGCACACAAAACAAATAGTCAGCAAAGCTGTGTACATAACTACTAAAGAGTATGCAACAGAACAACATGAAATAAAACATGCACACAACTTACCTTTGACAACCTTTCACCTGTGCATAGACTCAACAAAATTAATTATTATATTTAATTTTTTGGATTTTGCATCGAACGGGTTTCCTTTCCTTAAAAATTGCCCCATTGGGCACCAACTTGGGAGCAACTCCAAGAAGTTATTACTATGTCACATAAAGTGACGGAATTCCAGCGCATTATAAATATAAAAGAGTACAACGTCTTGTACTCCAATTAGAAGTCATAGATCACTGTTCCATACGACCCCCCCCCCCNTTCCATACCGCCCCCCCCCCCCCCAATTATTCATACTGAAGGTATATACATTCCAAGAGTTTTGATGGAAATCCTCTTACACTTTACATGATTAATCGGTTTAACAATGTTATGACTCACATATAAAATCACATAAAAACATGCATCACATCAAGCAAGCCATATTAATTATCTTCAATTTAAGGTGATTCAAAATAATCTCATGTGTGTCCTTTTATTAAACTGAACTTATTTTACCACACATTAACTGTGTGTGGCTATATATTTACTTTCTCCTTGACCACACATTAAACTGTGAGTGGCAAGATGTAAAAAGTATTTGCTCATAACTCCTTTTAATCATGTGAATAAAAATTCACAACTACCTTTCTTGCCGATTGAGTAACTAACCAACTTAAAAATAACTTCCTTCTCTATTAATAAACTTTTGCCCAAATTAAACTGATCATAACATTCCAATTCAATCTTATCAATTTTATATTGCTATTTAACATGGAATGTCAACAATAATACAACATCATGCTTCTCATAAAACCTGTAATGCACATAAATTCATGATTTAAACAAGCATAACAATATTTCATAACATAGAGGATCATCCAAACATGAATTCTAATTCTTATGTTTGTCTATAGTACTTACGTAGCTTGTAAAATAGTGGTGCTCCGCCACAACTTCTAAAAGTTGACTATTTCAAAGTCTCCTACATAAAGAAAACCGAAACTAAATTAAAACCTTGTTGACTAAGTTCTACAACAACTCCAAACTAACTTTCTATATTGGAAACTTGTCTAAAATATTCCTTATATGGTCCCTATTCAATTCCATACTACACTTTAATTTTTTCTATTGCAAGGTTATCCGAGACTTATTTATGCTTTTTAAAACCTTAACATAAATTTTATGTCAGTTTAGAAAAAGTGGACAGCAATTTAAAATTAACAAAACTCCTTGAAAAACTTCATAAACAACACAAATCAATCATACAATGCATTACTTAATTTATATGATGAATTCATGCTAATTACATACTTTTAAAGCCTAATTATTCACTTTATAAAATCTGGTCAGCATGTTAAACATCCTTAAAATCACTTTTAAACTTCATGAAACATACTAAAAATCATATGCAACATCATAGAATTTATATGTGATCATACTAGCATAATATGAACACTTAAAACATATTGTAACTTGTTTTTACAAAAATTTCAGATTTATTAATTAAATTTAAATTCATGAAAAACTCATAAAAACATCATAAATTCATGACAAAATTCTTTTACAATCAACTAACATCATTATGAAACCAACCTATCTTTAGAATTATTTTTTATAAGCCAAAATATGTTCATAATATTTATTCTATTGAATTTCATGATTACAAAATTTGGACAGCAATTTATTTTATGTTTAAAGCCTTTAAAAATCAATCTAAACTTCATAAAATCATCATAAATTCACACAACAACAATTCATGATCATAATATGGAAGTTTAAATCATAAAAACTCGTAAAAAACAAAACTTTCATACTTTATAAACCCTAATCTAAAATTTCATGAACAACAAATTAATTCATGCTTTAAAACAAATCATAACTTCATAAAACATGATTAAAACTTATAAAATCATGATTATTGATAAGGCTATCGTACATTTATGAAAAATACCCTGACAACTCTAACTAGTGTAGCTAGGGAAGTAGGGATCGAATCCTCAAGGAAGCAATTAAACTCTATTAGTTTAAAAAAAGCTTAAACTGTATAAAGGGCCTTGGTTGAGAATTATCGAGTAACTAATTGGCTACTAATTAACTACGGGAAATTACAGTGTTAAAACTAATAATTAAGGCCTAGGGTCATTCGGGTCACCAAGAACAAATAATGGATTCACTAACATAGAACATTCAATCTCACAATTATCGTCAAATTAGGGCTCACTAATTCTTTTATACTTAGACACCCCCACAACTCATCTAGCAGCTCTCGCTCATGCCTGGACTAATTCCGCCTATTATTCAGTGGTCTTATTGTGGTATTCTTACCTCTCAGTATCAAGTTCAACAATTACCAAAATTACAACTAAACATGCACACAATTCAATTGTAACCAAACAAGCTAATAATAGGAATTTGACTACTAATTGCAAAACCGAAACAATCTAAGTAAATAAGTCCATTAATTATTCAAGGTTTCCCTAACCCAAGAAAACTAACTACTCACTTATGATCATAAAAACTAAAACAACTATACAAAACAAAACTAAAAACCTGATCATAACTAATGAATTAGCAACAATTATAAAGCTGGAATTAGAACAAGAAATTAGGGCATAAGAGATTAAGAAAACTCAAATTATAAACATAAATTAAAACTAAACATGAGTCAAAGAAACTAGAATCAAAGATTAAATAAAACATAAATTTGTATTGAATTGAATGATTGAAAGAATTCCTCAAGAATTACCTCTTTAGAGAGAAAACTAAACTAAACTAGGGTTTTTAGAATAATAGAATGCCTCATGAAAACCTAGGGAAAATTACATTAAGTACTAAGTCAAAAATCTGTGAAAACGAGCCAAAACCACGCAGAAATCACTGTGCCCGGCCGGCCGGGCGTGATGCACCCAAACCGGGCATAGTGCACTCAGGGTGGGCATGATGATCATGAAGCCTTCGCGCTTCCGGCTTCGCTCGTAACTTCTTAAACTCGACTTCTATGCTTCCCCGGGATTCTAAATTATGTCCTAGCTTCCTTATAGCTTCTCCAAGTGGTCAAGACTCTTACTAACTTGCCAAGTGCTCGGGATATAGCGAAAACCTATACTAAAGCTTCAATTCCTGCAATAAATGTTAAAGCAAAGCAACCAACACTAAAAGCAACCGATGTTAGTAGAATGGGCTGAAAAGAGCCTTATTAGAGCCATAAACCAATATGAAATGGGGGCAAATAATGAATGAACTTATCAAACTCCCCCAAGCCAAGCCTTTGCTTGTCCTCAAGCAAACAACTAAACAAACAATGACTTCAACCCTTAAACTTTGAAAAACAAATCAACTCAAGCAATTTCGAGCATGTAAGTTCCTCAACCAACCCATCAAAATTCCTTGACCACCATCCACTTATATCAAAATCAATAGGCCAACCATGTAAGAAATAGATTTCGATGACTAGAGTAGCTCACTCGGTGTTACTCCACACACATAATTGAGAATAACAATGATACTCACCCTTAACCCCAAATAAGAATGCAAATGAAAAAGTGTTTAAATGCAAATTTTGAGAACCCAAACCCACATCTCACACCTCATGCACGTGTTTAAGGATAGTCACTCAATCCTAATGCGGAAGTCGGCTCGAATTGCAAGTAATACTCACTAGCTTTGGCAATTGACTCACTTCACAAGAACTAAAAACATGCACATGCCGATCAAAAAGGTCTTTATAAGCTTGTAACGTGGCTAGGGTGATGGGTAGGATAAAATTTGGGATAATGTGGTGGTAAATACGGCTTATACGCATATAACAATCAAAGAACACAATCAACATCTCCACATTCAACTCCAACATCAAACCAATTTTTTATGGAATCACATCACACCATAAATACTTCAACAACTCCAAAAATCACAAGCTCCTTCTTTTTCAACATTTTTTCAATCTTTCTCTTTTTTTTTTTTCTTTTCTTTTCATTTCTTTCAACTTTCAAATTTTTCTTTACAACTTAGGTTCACGACTCTTAATGATATGTCAAAGACAAAATCATCACACATACATAACTAGGCCAATATAAGAAATAACATTTCAATTCTTCATTAGAAACTAGCCTAGACATTGGTATGCAGAGCCTTAACGTGAGACCTATTATTAAACTTTAACAACAACCATTTCACAATGTTCCAACATCTCCAAAACCTCCAACTCATGCACAACAACAACAAAACAACTCCACAACTCCCCCAATCCAAGCTTGGGCATATATCAATAAAACAAGGCCAAATAGGGTCTTAATGCGGCTAAAATGCAAATGAAGGATAAAAAGCTCAAAATAAGGACCAAGGGAAAATTTGTGATGGAATGCCTAAAATCTGAAAGCTCCTAAAGGAAATGAATGCCTTTTATCATCCGCGACATGTAACACACCAAAGCCAAGCTACTAGAGTCAAAAGCCAAAACATGGATCATATAAGCACCAGGAACTAAGCACACATGAAAAGAAAAAAGAATAATAATGTATGCGGCTCAAGTCCTCCCGTTAATACAGTTCAAGCCTCTACTCTACACGTGGCTATAATGGCATGATAGAAACTGTTTCAAGCTAAGTCAAGTTCAAGTCTGAGTTGGCAATTCCCGAAGCATAACTCATCACACGCCCAAATCAATCAAAAACATTTTTAAATAAAATGCGGGGCACAGGGAAGTCACCATTCATAAAGTTTTCATCAATGCTCATTAACCAACAATTCCAATCAATCCATACAATTCAACTACTAATTACTAAAAGCAAAGCAAAATTCTAAACTATGAAAGCAGTACATTCTTTTTTGGCATATGTAAACTCCTACTTCTAACAAGTAGGACAAACCATATGACTATCCTAAGAAAGAAATAAAAACTACACTAGAAAACAATAAAATCTAAACAAAGAAAGTAGTAAAATTACCTCCCCCAAGCCAGACTATGCAATGTCCTCATGCTGAAGGGAGTGGAGTGAGAGGGAAGGGAAAGTGGAGGGGTTTTAGGAGTTTAGGGAAGGTGATAAAAGTTTTTGAGGGGAAGGAATGAAGTGGTGAAGGAAAGAAAGAGAGGTGTGGGATCTAGAGGTAAGCTTGAGTAGCATTCAGGTATTAGAATTTGACCACTTCTCATTCTTTCGACCATATCTCACAATATAAAAATTGAATGAGCCTGATTCTTTCTGAATTGGAAAATAGACTCAAAGATCTTTTCAACAGTAGATCGTACGCCCCATTAAACATCTTATATAAAAAGTTATGACCATTTCAAAATGACATTTCTGCGCAGCTTAAATCCGAGCAGTTCGCCCGATCTAGGTGCAAGGCGGCCAGTTCGAGTGCATCACACCTGGGAAGTCAGGCCTAGTGACAAATGTGGAATTTTTTCTAAGTTTTGAAATCTGTGACGCGCACCCGATTTATGTTTTTTCGTCCGGTTGGTGTGCAATACGCCCGGCTGGCCGAGCACAATGATAGCGGGCTTTTTTTTCTTCCTCCAAATGTGCTCCCTTAAGCCTATAAAATATTTAAAACTTCACAAAAAAAATTAGTCCCTCACAATCTCTCACTGTAATTATGAAAATAAAAACAAAATAAACTACAAAAAATAGCTAAACTACCTACCGGTTGCTTCCCGCAAAGCGCTCCTTTAAGGTCATTAGCTTGACCATGTTACCTCATAGCTCATGGAGGATCAAAGAGTGAACGTGAACCACATTTAGTTAGATAATTACAGCAATGAGGAGTTATTGGTTGCTCAAATGCCTCACGTTCCTTGGTGAAAACCTCATTATTTGTCGTAATCGCATTGCAAGTATGAGAAGATTGTTTTCGAGGTTTGCGGCGTTTCTTGGGACGGGATTTACTTTTCTATTGATCCTGAGATAGCTTGTTATTAACACCATCTTCATCACCTGCAACAAAATCCAAACACGCAAGAGCCTCCAGAAGATCCTTATTAGGTGATCGAGGCAAGTCATTAAGAACAATTTCATTAAGAGTATAACTTGCATGACATGATTGTTCTATCATGGGATTTTTCAATGCACTATCAAGGTTAAAGGTAACCTTGTCATCACCTACAGAAAGAGTCAAATTTCCATTCTTTACATCAATAACAGCTCCTGCAGTATGTAAGAATGGTCTACCAAGTATAATAGGGATGTGTACATCTTCCTCCATATCTAACACAACAAAACCAACAGGAATAAAGAATTTCCCGACTCTCACTGGGACATCCTCTAAAATACCTTTAGGGCATTTCACTGTCCTATCAGCCATTTGCAAAGTAATGTTAGTGGCCTTCAAAACACCCATATCAAGCTTTTTGCAAATAGACAAAGGCATGACACTAACACTAGCCCCTAAATCGTATAAATCTTTGTCAATAAACAGGGGGCCAATGTTACAAGGAATAGAAAAACTTCCGGTATCCTTCAGCTTGGGTGCAGACTTGTTTTGCAATATAGCGCTGCACTCCTCCGTAAGTGCTATGGTCTCCACCACACTCAACTCACATTTCCTGCTCAAAATGTCTTTCAAAAACTTAGTGTAAGTAGGAATTTGAGTTATCAAATCAGTAAAAGGCACAGTAACTTGAAAATTCTTAACAATGCCAAAAATTTACTGAAATGGTTAACATTCTTACTCTTGGACACCCTGTTCGAAAAGGGTAACCTAACCTGTGGCCTCAGGATCGTATCGATCGATGTGTCATCTACCTTCTCCTTAGGTGCTTCGACCTCCTTCTCTGAAACTGTCTCCACCTCTAAATCTTCAATCACCACATCATTAGTCTTCTTAGCTCCAGTTGCAACATCGGAAGTAGCATCATTAGTATGCATTTTCGGACCCTCATAAGCAATTCCACTCCTCAAAGTGATGGCATTGACATGGTCCCTCGGGGGATTCTACGGAGCCTGTGATGCTGGAGGTGTAGGTTATGATGGAAGGTGGCCCGGTTGCCTTTGAGCATTTTATTGTGAAATATGAGCTATCTGAGTCTCCAAGTGCTTGTTGTGAGGTTGCATGGCCTATATACTGTTCTGTATTTGTGACATCGTATTCTTCAAGTCTGCTAACTCACTAGTGTGCTGTGGTGGTCCTGGGTTGAATGGCGGTCTAGTAAACCCAGGTGGCTGTGACGGACCTTGAGGTTGGAACCTCTGCATTTGCTGTTGTTGCTGTGGTTGTTGCATTTGTGGCATAGGCTGTGGATTCTGCACATTGGTGCTTCTATAAGATAAATATGGATGATTCTTGTAGCCTGGATATTAAGTGTTGGAGAACGGATTGTTCTTGTAGGCCTGGAATGCACATACTTGCTCTATAGGACTATAACATGACTGAGAATTGTGACCAAATGATCCACATGAATCGCAGAATGGGAAGACATAGCAGCTACAGACATCGATGGAGGAGAGGAAGTGCCAATCTTATCAAGCTTCTGGCTTATAGCATTGATCTGTGATGCTAAACTCTCATACTTGTCATCGACAACATGTTTTCCACCCTTCTTCGAATGTCCTCTAAGTTTACCAAACTGTGATTTATGAGTAGCAATTTCATCAATCAGTTCATCTGCAGCATTGACCTCTTGGTTCATGAATCGACCATTAGCAGTAGAATCCAACAAAGCTCTACTCTCATTGCCCAAACCATTGTAGAATGATTGAACCAAAAACCACTTTTCAAGCCCATGATGAGGACACATTCTCTTAGCTCCTTGAACCATTCCCAAGCATCATAAAGTGATTCATTTGACTCCTGACTGAGATTAGTAATTTGGCTCTTCAATAAAGCAGTTCTCTGTGGAGGATAGTACTTCCTCTGAAAACCAAGAGCCAAGTCCTCCCAACAAGTGATTGTAGCCATATTAAGATCATTCAACCAGGTTCTAGCTTTGTCCTTCAACGAAAATGAGAACATTCTCCTCCTGATGTAGTCCTTAGACACATTTTGTTGCTTGATAGTATCACAATATTCGAGGAAATTTTGCAAGTGTAAGTTCGGATCCTCCTTTAACGTCCCTGAAAATTGATTTCGTTCAACCATATTCACAAGAGCCAGTATCAGGCACTGAATAACCCCCAGCCATAGACTCCATACTAGGCAAGGAATAGTCTCACAATGAACGGGCCGCAGGTGGTGGCGGCGGCGGTGGTGGAGGTAGCGGTCCTCTACCTTGTCCTTATCCTTCGGCAGCCATCTTGACCTCTAAACACCCTTCAAACAAAGGGTTGAAAGTGAACTCGAAAAACTGAGACAGATAAAAAACAGTCTCCTCCACAGATCGGGGAAGAAATATTCGGCGTCTACTACGTCTCAACCGCTTCAGAAATACTTGCTCGGGCTCAGGGAAAATGAAAATATCAGGCTCGTGGTCGTTTTGCATAAACCTGTAAACCTACACAACATAAAAACTCCGAACAAAGATGAGAAACTGCCTCAAAGAACCAAATAGTTCTTTGAGACTAGAAAAATAAAAATGAAACAGTAAAAACCCGACTAACAGAATTAAAAGTTACCTCCCCGATAACGGCGCTAAAATTTGATAAGGCTATTGCACACCATCAAAAATACCCAGAAAACTCTAACTAATGTAGCTAGGGAAGTAGGGATCAAATCCTTAGGGAAGCAATTAAACTTTATTAGTTCTAAAAAGCTTAAACTGTTTAAAGGGCCTTGGTTGAGTATTATCGAGTAACTGATTGACTACTAATTAACTACAGGAAATTTCGGTGATTAATTACGGCCTATGGTCATTCGGGTCACCAGGAACAAATAATGGATTCACTAACATAGAACATTCAATTTCACAATTATCGTCAAATTAGGGCTCACTAATTCTCTCGAACTTAAACTCCCCCAAAACCCATCTAGTGGCTCTCGCTCATGCCTAGACTAATTCCGCTTATTATTCAGTGGTCTTATTGTGGTATTCTTACCTCTCGGTATGAAATTCAACAATTACCAAATTTACAACTAAATCTGCGCACAATTCAATTGTAAACAAACAAGCCAATAATAGGAATTTGACTACTAATAGCAAAACTGAAACAATCTAAGTTAATTAGTCCATTAATTATTCAAGGTTTCTCTAACCCTAGAAAACTAACTACTCACTCATGATCATAAAAACTAAAACAACTATAGAAAACAAAACTAAAAACATGATCATAACTAATGAATTAACAACAATTATAAAGCTAGAAATAAAACAAGAAATTAGGGCATAAGAGATTAAGGAAACTAAAACTAAAAACATAAATTAAAACTAAACATGAACTAAACAAACTAGAATCGAAGATTGAATAAAACTTGAATTTGTATTGAATTGAATGATTGAAAGAATTCCACAAGAACCACCTCTTTAGAGAGAAAACTAAACTAGACTAGGGTTTTTAGAATAATATAATGCGCCATGAAAACGTAGGGAAAATTACATTAAGTACTAAGTCGAAAGTCGGTGAAAAAGAGCCAAAACCACGTAGATCATTGTGCCCTGCCGGCCGGGCATGATGCACCCGAACTGGGCACAATACATTCAGGTCGGGCGTGATGATCAGGAACCCTTCGGGCTTCCAGCTTCGCTCGTAACTTCTAAAACTTGACTTCTATGCTTCCCTGGGTTTCTAAATTATGTCCTAGCTTCCATATAGCTTCTCCAAGTGGTCAAGACTCTTACTAACTTACCAACTGCTCGGGATACAGCGAAAACCGATACAAAAGCATCAATTCCTACAATAAATGTCCAAGCAAAGCAAACAATACTAAAAGGGCAACCGAAGTTTGTAGAATAGGCTCAAAAGAGCCTTATTAGAGCCAAAAACCAATATGAAATGGGGGAAAATAATGAATATAAAATGAACTTATCAATTATACATAAATATGAATATGAATTTGCAAGATTGAATCAAAAAGAAAGAAGGAGATTTTTTTTAAAAGTTTGAAATATACCGAAAGGGGAGGAAGTAGCCGGTGGTGGCGAGGTGGTGGTTCGGTGAAGCTCTGGAAAAAACGATCTTTCTCTCTTTTTTTTCCTTGAAAACCGAGCGAAAAGTTTTTTTTTCGGAAATTCCTTCTCCTCTTTTTTTTCTCTCTTTCTCTCTTTAAATTTTGGAATCCTAATGACAATTATGATAGATGAAATATGAAAATTTGGGTTTTAAAGGGTATTTATAGGTACCAAAGTAGGATTTGGAAAAGCCCATACTTATCCTAAGAAGTGGAAATTACCTTTAGCCCTTGCCTCAAAATAAATTAGGAAACTCTTGAAAATTCTATATTTAGAAGCTTTTAAAAATACTTTATAAAACATAAAATATTATTTATAAACACAAATAACTATCTTTAATTAAAGCTTATTTGTATTATTATTATTTTTATTTTTCATTTGATATTCTTATTGAACATAATTTTTCATAAAAACATTAAAATTACTCGTATAAAATACAAAAATACTTTGTTAAATACGTGAAAATATGGGGTATTACAAGCAAGGTCACTACCATTTCAATTTCCTCTAGCAGCTAATTGTTCAGCTACAGTAGCTAATTGCCTCACTACTTCATTCAGCTGATTGTTGTTACGTTCAGCCATTCTATTTCTCCTTTAGAGGAAAAGACCTTTACATTAAATTTTGTCTAACTCTACATTAGAACAGCATAACATTATAACATAAAACACTTCCTCATTTCGTCTCACAAAAGAAGTTTCATTCTTTTAGAGTGAATGATTCACTAAGCTTTGATTGGTTACACAACCATTAAAATAAAAATTTAACTCCTCTTATTATTTCTTATGGCTCACTGCCACTTATTTAAACTAACATTAACAATAATCAAAATTGTTCAACATTCTAAACATCAAAATAATAAACAATATTAACTAAATTGTATCTAAACAAAAAACTCTAAACATTAACATTGTCTTTCCTATCCCTTGACATTACGTATTTCTTTGGTATAAATTCAGGATCATCCTTTGTATCATATTCCATTTTTTTCATCCACATCCTCCTCAGGATTCAACTCTTCTTCATCCTCCTTAGAATCGGTTACCAAGTCTACGTACACAGGAATTACTAGATCTGGGTTCTCGATTTCATAACATGAGCTTTCCCTTGACTCATCACTCCTTGAACCAGTAGTTGTCTCTTTCACCATCACGTCTTCATTTTCTTGACTATCTGGGCTTGGTGTGGGCGGGGTCTCTTAACTTGCATTCATATCCTGATACTCCTTCTCTTTCCTAGCAATGTAATCTTAAAGGTTTACCTTCTTCGTGGCTAAGTTTTAAGCTCGTTTATACTAAAAATGTTATTTCAAAAGTCGTCAGCATTTTTATTAAAAATATGGGAAATGTGGAAAAAATCTAGAATAATATGGAAAATGTAGAAAAAATCTACAAAAATATGGAAAAATAAATAAAATAAAATAAAAATATTATTAGGATATTCTAGGGTTTTTAGGAGTTATCGGGTTTGGATCTTTCGGCATTTTTATATGATTTCAGTACTTCTTATCATCCACAAACAGATGGTCAAACTGAAGTCACCAACAGAACCCTAGGCGTTTTACTTCATGGTTTGGTAAGCAAGACACAAAAGGATTGGGACTTGAAATTAGCTCATGTAGAGTTTGCTTATAATCGTTCACCTACATATGCAACTAAGCATTCATCTTTTGAAGTTGTTTATGGAGTCAATCCCAAGCTTCCTATTAATTTCGTGGCTATCCCCAAAGGTGAGCTCGTTCATAAAGATTCTTTAGCTAAAATTGAATATATGCAGAAGTTACATGCACAGGTTAGAGCAAGAATTGAGCATGTGAATGATATCTACAAGACAAGAGCTAACAAACATAAAGTCAAACACACATACAAGGAAGGAGATTTGGTATGGTTACATCTGAGGAAGGAAAGATTTCCTAATCAAAGGAAAAACAAGCTGATGCCTATGTGTGATGGACCATTCAGAATCGTGAGCAAGATAGGGGACAATGCATATAAAATCGAATTGCCAGGTGAATATGGTGTGCAGGCCACGTTCAACATTGGTGATTTGTCTCCTTATGTTCCTGATGACCAACTTCGAGGTTTGAGGACAAACTCTTTTGAAGAAGAGGAGGATGATACGAAACAAGGTGATAACTTTGAAGGTTTGATAATGGCTTCTAAGAATGATGCAAGTATGGGGGAAATAATGGCTTATGGGGATTCAAGGCTTTTGGGATCTTCTAAGACATCATCATGGGTGTGTATGGTCACACACAAAAATACTTGATCATTGAAGCAAAGGAAAGAATGGTGGAATTAGGGGAATAAGATGGTTTTGCCTATGAGTTTTTCCCACTTCACTTGATAGGGTTTTCTCATTTTTAGGCATTAAGTATTTTATTTCTTGAAGTGTCTTAATCATCATTTACAGCCTTATACACATGGAAAATGACTTCTTGAAGGTTTCTTGATTAAAAGATAGAATCTTGAAAGGTTTCTTGAAGATTAGAAGAAAAACCACAAAATTGCGCAAATTTGGACGAGCATGAGTTACGTCAATTTTGACGATTTTTGGTGGATTTGGGTAAATCATATTGTTGTGTAAATCTGGTTGTAATTTTTTGATTATCTTGATTAGCAAGGTAAGAATAAGGTTGTTAGGATATTTTTTGTTTAGATATGGTTTGTTAGGATATTTTAGCAAGTTGCATGACATGCAGTGATGATGTCGCATTCTTATCTTGTGAGTCATCGATGAGTCAGTAAATTAGGGCGCTTTTCATATGTTATGCATGTATTTTCTAGCTTAGTTTAGTTAGGATTTTGTTGATGATTATGACTATAAATAAACTCAACATTCGTTTGTAAAAATTCAGATTAGTGATTACAATAAACATTATTGTTAAGTTTTTTTGTTTTCTACAAAACAAAACAAAATCGAAGAAATTTTCGAGTGTGAAAATTTCGAACACTTTTAAAGAGTTGGTGCTTAGGCTTTAGACTCTTGTGAGGATAATTTTAGGAATTGAGGATGCATAGCTTTAACCAATTCATCAAATTATTTGACATTGATCGATTTTCTTGGTGCTTGACTTTAGAGAAAATCGAAATAAGATTATATCATTGTGAGTGGCAATTTCTTTGATCAATATTCACATCATTCGGTTTAGATTTCACCTCAGCCGGCCACTCCATATAGCCTAGAGGAAGTATTGCGTCGCTTTACTCAAGGGACACCACCAGAGGGGTGGAATCCTCCCTGGGGCGGTTATTAGGAGCCATAGGTTGTTGTAGTAGGGTATTTCTTGGATATTTATACATGTACTTTTATGCCATTATTTATGTATTACAGACTCGATCTATATGCTTTTTCATTTACAGTACGGCTTTACAATGCAATTTCAATGTTTATAATGCAATCAACTTATTAAAATGCAAAGGAAAAATTGCCAGATGAAACCTTTTAAAAACTTTTTTTTGCCAGAAGAAACCTTTTAAAATTTTTTTTGCCAAAAGAAACCTTAAACTAAATTTTTTTGCCAAAAGAAACCTTAAACTAAATTTTTTTTGCTAGAAGAAACCTTTGAGCCGGAATCCGGTGTTGATTGACGAATTCCGGCGTTAACCCACTTATTCCTTTCTTGTTGCACTCTCAAATCATTATATGCACTCTCACATTTATTTCCATCTAACTTCTGAAATTAAAAAAAAAAAAAAACTCGAACTTCTGAAATTTCTCAACAACCACTCCTTATAAGTTATCATCACTCTTCTGAGATTTAGGGTTACTCTCAATTTTCTGTGTAAATTCAATTGGGGAAAATGAAGCTTTTCTTATGGCAGAAGCAACTGCTGAAGCAGATGGGACCCACTCACCCCCACCTTCACCTTCTTCCTCTAAAATGGGGTTATCTACATATCTAAAAGTTGCAGAAAAATTTGAACTTGAAGAAAAAGAGTTTGCTGAAAAAGGGGATTTTGATAAATAACATTTGGAGCAACAATTTTGGGGTTTTTGATTTTGATTATGATTATTTGGGTTGTTGAAATTAGGGCAAAAGATTGATGGGTTTGAGAAAGAATTTTGTGGGGTGATTGCAGAAAGAAAGAATAACGATTTGAGAGTGCAACAAGAAAGGAATAAGTGGGTCAACGCCGGAATTCGTTAGTCAACACCGGATTCCGGCTCAAAGGTTTCTTCTGGCAAAAAAAATTTAGTTTAAGGTTTCTTTTGGCAAAAAAATTTAGTTTAAGGTTTCTTTTGGCAAAAAATTTTTTAAAAGGTTTCTTCTGGCAAAAAAAAAGTTTTTAAAAGGTTTCATCTGGCAATTTTTCCAAATGCAAATTAATCCTAAAAATGAACACAAAAGCGAGCGATGATGGTAATGGGATGAATATGGGTTCATAGGACGTTAGGGTTGTTTGAAACGCATGTATGTTTATGGAAACGGAGTTTGTACAACAAAATCAAACAATCCTCTCAAACCTCTTTCATTCTTTCTTTCTCAATTTCTTATTTATTTTAAGCTTTCATTTTTTGAAATTTGAAAATCATGTTTATTTTTGTGGATGCTTTGAGATTGTGGTTGAGTACACTTTCCAACAAGGAGAAGAGGGAGTTAGAAGAAGTTGGTTGTGGTGGCTTATTTTCCTTGCGGTCTATCCAAGGAGACCCTTGTCTTCTTAAAGTAGTGATGGAATATTAGGATGTCAAAGCATAATGTTTCTGCTTATGACATTGGTTTGGTGTTGCATTCATGGATTTTGTTATGATATATTTTCATACTACACTTATTTGATTGATTATTGTTATGATGCAACTGTATACTGCACTTGTTGTTGGTTTTTTGGTTTTGGAGACGAGTCCCTTTTGTCGATTGATTGATGAGTGATGAGTAAGCTTTCCTGTTTTTGCAAAGATTTTCCAAATCTCAATCACATAAGTGAAGGGTATATGTCTGCTTTCAATGGTTATGAGTTTCCTGTGTCTGTTATCAAGAGGTACTAGTCCCCAATTATGTAACTAATTTCATTACCTACATTTAATCCAAATGATGTTGGGACTCCTCTGAAAGTTACCATTTGTGCATACCTTCTGTTCTTTCGTCTTTCACTAACAGTTGAGGTACACACTACATGTAAGTGATGCTCCTATGGTTAACTCAAAAGAACAGTAAGGTACACATTTTGGAGTTAACTTAATGACATCACAAATAACTGATAGATTATGTAATGACTTTCACTGCTCAAAATTTGTTTTCAGCATGTTTAATTTTACCTACACATTCATCTTACATAAAGCACTGATTTTACACTTTAACTTAAACATAGTGTAGACACCTAAAATAGTCCCCGGTCCCGTGGTAAGACTCCATGATCAACAATAAAACCCACTTCTCTAGATTATTGGACAATTGATGTTATTGGACATAATTTTACTATTTTTCTTAAATTACAAAATATTTTAAAAAAATCCAATTTATATTATTGGATTTTTATATAAGCCCAATATTTGATTTTAAAAAAAAGAATTTTAGCGTAGCACGACTCAGCAAGTCGTGCTGGCGCAACAGCGTGACAATCAAGCCAGCGCTAGGTGCGCAGCGTGACGGCTTGTGTCACACTGGCTAGTCAGCGTTAGCGTGATAAAGCCTGTCGCGCTACACATTTTCCTTATAAATAGCCATTTTTCTCCTCTAAAACGATCCTCTTGACTGGCTTGACTCTTTCTTCCCATTCTCACACTTCCAAAACCGACATTTTCTCATTCTCCTAAACCTATACTTTCTCTCTCTTTTTCTCCTTTTCTCTTTACACTTAAACTTTTCTCCATCAAATTATTTTTTTATTTCATTTCTAATAAAGTGGGTTAATTTCTTGTTATTACGAATTAAATTTGAAACTTTGTCCAAATTAATACTCGAAGAAATAATAATCAAGCGAGAAGTGTCCATAAAAAAGATCATTAAAAAAGCGTGAGCCGTTATCTGCTTCTTGTAGACTGAAATTTCTTTGGGCGGGTAAGATGTTCGTCTTTCTCTTATGAGAGTCTTAAATTAACCTTTATGTATTGATTGTTGTATTTATTTATTTCTAAATTTATTTCAATTTTTCACAATGTTTTTGTTAAAGGACTTAATTTGAATTAATTTATCACATTAAACTAAGATAATTTTTGGACAAATTGTATCACGATAAGAACCTTGAATTAATCTTAACGACGATTTGACTAAATTAATCGGTTTAATATGATTTTACCATAATAATAGTAATTTTATGTTAGGTTGTAAATTATTATTTTGTGGTTCTTTATATAACTTGTGTATAACTGAGAGAAAACTAGTGACGGTAGCCTACGGGCTAATATGACGTACTCCGCCATATTAGTACCTTCATCCCGAATCCAACCTTTGGTTCGTAAGATAATAACTTGAAGTCATCCCCATGGCATCGAAAGGGTTATTCGTGCAATTTATATTATCATTCTGTATTTGTGTCCTATTCATAAATCAATCTAAATACACGGTTTATGAATTTGATTCCTAAAACTCATTGGCGACTCCAAACTAGCATTGTCCGTTTTCGTTGATATTGTCTCATTAGAAAAAAGATAATTAGAAATTAAAAAAACACTAAAATAGCGTAGCGCGGCAGACTTTGTCACGCTAACGTCGCGGCGTCACAATGTCTGTAGCGTTGATTTAAAATATTTTTAGAAGTATTTACCGAAATTATCTCCACTGTAGAGGCCCTGGACAATTTTTGGTCACCTTCCCCAAACCGTTCATTGGTCGAGTTAAACCTAAAAAATTGACTTAAGGAAAGGTGAAATGGACTTTTTTAGAAGTATTTTGCAAAAAAATAGGAGCACAAGAATTTCAATCGCGCTAGCGTGGTAGCGTCACAAACTTTTTCACGCTGACAGTGCAGCGCAGCAAAGTTTGTCACGCTGCAGCAGTAGCACTACAAACTTTGTGATGCTGCGACGTTAGCGTGACAAAGTCTATTGCACTACAATATTTTAGTTTTTTTTTTAATTTCTAATTATCATTTTTTCGAGTGAGATAATACCAAGTAAAACGAACGGTGCTAGCAAGGAATCGCTAATGAGTTTTAGGAATCAAACTCATAAACCGTGTATTTAGATTGATGTAGGAAATGGGACACGAATACGAGACGATAATCTAAATTGCACGAATAACCCTTTCTATCCCATGGGGATGACTCCAAGTTATAATCTTACTAACCAAAGGTTTGATTCGGGGGTGAAGGTACTAATATGGCGAAGTGTGTAATATTAGCCCGTAGGCGGCCATTACTAGTTTTCTCTCAATTATAAACAAGTTATATAAAGAACCACAAAATAATAATTTACAACCTACCACAAAATTACTATTATTATGGTGAAATCATATAAAACTAATTAATTTAGTCAAATCGTCGATAAGATTAATTCAAGGTTCTTATCGTGATACAATTTGTCCAAAAATTATCTTAGTTTAATGTGATAAATTAATTCAAATTAAGTCCTTTAACAAAAACATTGTGAAAAATTGAAATAAATATACAAATAAATTAAATAAATACAACAATCAATACATAAAGGTTAATTTAAGACTCTCAGAAAACTAACACTTCTCGCTTGATTATTATTTCTTCAAGTATTAATTTGGACAAAGTTTCAAATTTAATTCGTAATAATAAGAAATTAACCCACTTTATTAGAAATGAAATAAAAAAATAATAATTTGATGGAGAAAAGTTTAAGTGTAAAGAGAAAAGGAGAAAAAGAGAGAGAAAGTATAGCCTTAGGAGAATGAGAAAATATCGGTTTTGGAAGTGTGAGAATGGGAAGAAAAAGTCAAGCCAGTCAAGAGGATCGTTTTAGAGGAGAAAAAAGGGTACTTATAAGGAAAATGTGTAGCTCGACAGGTTTTATCACGCTGGCTATGTAGTGTTACAAGTTCAGTGACACTGACCAGCCAGTGTGACACAAGCTGTCACGCTGTGCAGCTAGCGCTGGCTTGCTTGTCACGCTGCTGCGTCAGCGCAACTTACTAAGTCGCGCGAGCTACGCTAAAACTCTTTTTTCTTTTTTTTTTTTTAAATTAAAAATTGGGCTTATATAAAAATCCAATAATCTAAATGGAATTTTTTTAAAATATTTTGTAATTTAAGAAAAATAGTAAAATTAAGTCCAATAACATCAATTGTCCAATAATCTAGAGAAGTGGGTTTTAATGTTCATCATGGAGTTTTACCACGGGACTGGGCACCAAATTAGGTTTCTACAATTAGCCCCCACTTTGATTGAGTCTGAGTAAGATGAAAATCAAAGTATGCTCGAATCGTTTTTCGAGACTTCCATATTCAGAACCGATGGCTCCTTATTAACCAATGGGTGTATCAAGATTTTAGAAAACAATGGCTTCGAGAACTTAAAAAAACGTTTTTGTTTTCGAAAATTGGAATAGTTATTTTCTAATTAATCAAGTTTCTTACTTTGAAAAATCGACATATAAAAAACACGTTTTAACTAATTCGTTTATTTATTAAAACGTTTTAAATTCAATTTTATAAGCAAAAGTAATAAATTAGACTATTTATTACTAATCTAGTAAATTCGCTTATTTATTACTATTTTAGTTAATTCGCTTATTTACTAAGAATATTGGAAGAAAAGGTAATAGATTTGCTTATTTATTACTATTTTAGTAAATTCAATTATTTAGCAAAGAAGTGCTTGAAGAAAAGTTAATAAATTCGCTTATTTATTACTTTTTTAGTAAATTCGCTTTTTTACTAAAGAAGTGTTTGTAGAAAACATAATAAATTCGCTTATTTAATACTATTTTAGTAAATTCTCTTATTTACTAAAAATATTTGAAGAAAAGGTAATAAATTCGCTTATTTACTTAAAAAAAGTGTTTGAAGAAAATGTAATAAACTCGCTTATTTATTACTATTTTTAATAAATTCCCTTATTTACTAAGAATATTTGAAGAAAAGGTAAATTCGCTTATTTATTACTATTTTTAGTAAATTCTCTTATTTACTATGAATATTTGATGAAGTGGTAATAAATTCGCACAATTATTACTCCTTCCGTTCCCTATTTTTCTTTACATATACTATTTTGGGATGTTCCATATTTTTCTTTACCAAACAACTTTATTAGGTTTATAATATTTTTTTATTAAGATGGACCTCACACATCACCCACTATTAGTTGCAAGTTGTTTATCTTTCATCAATTATTACCCCAATTTGACACCACTACTATTATTATATCATATACCATAATGGAGAGGTGAATAGTGACGGACAAGGAAAATAGGGAACAGAGAGAGTACTATTTTAGCAAATTCATTTATTTACTAAAGAATATTTGAAGAAAGGTAATTAATTCGCTCAATTATTACTTTTTGAGTAAATTTGCTTATTTATTAAATTTGTTTAAATTTTTTTTAATAAATTCGCTCATTATTACTATTTAGAGTAAATTCGCTTATTTACCGAAATTATTGAAAAAATGTAATAATTTCACGCATTTATTAATATTTTAAGTAAATTCTCTTATTTATCGAAATTGGTGAAAAAGTGTAATAAATTCGCTCATTTATTACACTTTTTTGAGTAAATTCGCTTATTTACCGAAATTATTGAAAAAATGTAATTTACTCATTTATTACCACTTTAGGTAAATTTTCTTATTTACCAAAATTACTGAAAAAGGGTAATAAATTCGTTCATTTAATACTATTTAAAGTAAATTTGCTTATTTACTATAATTGTTGACAAAAACTAATGATGTTGTCATAAAATCACAAACCTTAACTCAATGTATTTTTCCTTTTGAGTATTTTGGATAAAGGAGTGAGAAAAGGGATTAACATGAAAAATAAACTCAAAGCACTTGAAAATACAGTAAAGCACAGTCAAGAACGCTAGCCTTGTAGCGTCACAAAGCCAACCACGCTGATGCGTCAGCGCGACAGTAGAAAAGGCGCTTAGACCTTCAGCGCTTCATTTGTTGTGCTTCAAATGTTGGTCAAAATATAAAAGTTGATGTTTAATTGATAATACATGGTAGTGTTGTGTAGGGACATTGGGGTGCTTTCATTGCTGGGCTTGAGTGATGACGCTGTAGAATTAGTCACGCTACATGTTGTAGCGTGGTAGAGTTAGTCGCGCTACTAAGGCAGCGTGTTTGGGTTTGTGACACTGAGGTGTTAGCGTAGCAAATTGTCTTGCGGTACTCTACTCTTCCCTTTAAGTGCTTCTTCTTTTGTAATGTAAGTGCTTCTATCTCAAACATCCTTTAATTAAGTTAATTTTGAGAAATATGAGATGAATTTGTGCTTACATGTTGATTTAGAGAACTATTTGTTATAACTTATTCAAATGTAGTCATACAAATGTTCAAGCATATGAAATAAATTTTTTTATAATGATTATAGAAGAATGCTCCAAGCATTGTAAGACTAGTATGCTTTCGTTTTATTAAACAAAAGTGCTTTGGCAAATGATTCTCTAAATGATGTTATAGAATGAACTATAATGCTCCATGAACTATTGAGAAGTGCTCTTGATTAGTATGACTTGTTAGCTTTTAAATGTCATGATTAATATATTTTGACATTTTTAAGAGTGGTAGGTTCCTAATTTAATAATCAAAAGCGATAGTGCTCTTGATTAGTTTATTATAAGTTTAATGGGCTCTTAATTAATAATCAAAAATTGAAAATGCTCTTGTTTGATTTATTTTAATTATAAAAGTAATGAGCTCTTAATTTATAGCCAAAAGTGGATATGCTCTTAATATTTATGAAGCAACGTGCTCCTAGAATAAGAAATCAATTATCCCAATATTTAGTATGATAAAAGTAAAAAGGCTTTGAATTTTACCTCAAATGACATAGCGCAAGAAAATTAGTAGCACTGCTGCTGTAACATGACAAGCTTTGTTGCGCTACGTTATGGAGCGCTGCATAATTTGTTGCGCTTGGTAAGTAGCGCTGAAAATGTTGTGGCGCTTCTCATTTAGCGCTACAAAGTCTGTGATGCTACGCCTTTTTAATTGTCTGTCTCTTTTTTTTTTTTTTTTGTAAAAGCTTTTCAAGTTTAACTTCATTAATTGTTCTTGTATTATTGATTAGACCTTGGGTGTGACCCTGGATTTTCCCTAACTTCCTACTTCCTATCTTTCTGGAAAACATATTAAATTAGTAGATATTATATTTATTAAAACTACTAAATATGGAAAAACCAAAGTATTACCGCCACCGTGATAATGGCTAAGGCATTTATCAAAGTACTACAGCGGAAGTCTTAAAACCAAGACAATTTTAAACTAAACTTCAAACAACTATAAAATAAAATCAACTTGAACTTATTACACTTTGGAACCATATTAATGGCCCTTTAAAACCATAACCAAAACCAAAACTACTAATTAGAAGTCTTTTGATATTCAACAACCAAAATAAATGTTAGTCTTCATAATCAATTAAAATAAACCAAAACTACAACCACAGCAAGCGCTCTCACTCCATTCCATCATGAAATGACTTATGCCCACTTGTTCCTGCAGCTTTCCTTTTACTAGACAACTACTCACCACAAGTGGGTGATCGTAGGGCCAATTCCAAGACAAAGCCATGCACACAAACAACAGTCAGCAAAGCTGAGTACATAACTACTAAAGACTTATGCAAAAACAAAAGGTAATGAAACATGTACTCATCTTGGACTCAATTTAAATTAATTACTATATTAATAATTATGGATCCTGCATCGAACAGGTTTCCTCCTATAAATCATCGCCCTATTGGGCATTAGTTGGGGAGCAACTCCCAAAAGGTATTACTATGTCACATAAAGTGACTGATATTCTGCGCATTAAAAATATAAAGGAGTACAACGTCTTGTACTCCAATTAGGAGTCATAGATCACTGTTTCATACGACTCCCCCCATTGTTCATACTCAAGGTATATACGTTCCAAGAGTTTTGATGCAAGTTCTTACAGTTTACGTGATTTAACAGGTTTACAATGTTATGACTCTCATGCAACATCACATATATATAACATGCATCCAAATCAAGTAAGTCAATCTAATTATCTTCAACTTAATGTGACTCAAGATTAATCTTTATGTGTGTCCTTTAATTAAACTGAACCTCCTTTACCACACATTAACTGTGAGTGGTTAATACCTTACTTTCTTCTTGACCACACATTTAACTGTGGGTGGTATTATATATAAAATAATTGCTCATTGCTTCTTTTAACCATGTGAATAAAAATTCACGACTACCTTTCTTGTTGTTTAAGTAACTAATCAACTTAAAAATAATTTCTTTCCTTTATTCATAAACTATTGGCCAAATTAAACTGATCATAACATTCCAATTCAAGTTTATAAAAATTAAACTTTGTATTTAACATGGAATGTCATCAAATATTAAAAACATGCTACTAACAAACTTGCCATGCATATAAATTCATGATTCAAACAAGCATACAAAATTTCATATAGTCAAGAATTACTCAAGCATGCATTAACTCTTATGTTTGTCTTTAGTACTTACGTACCTTGTACAATAACTGTGCTCCACCACAACTTCTAGAAGTAGACTAATTCAAAGTCTCCTACACAAGGAAAACCGAACTAAATTAAAACCTTATTGACTAAATTCTACAACAACTATAACTAACTTCTAAATTCGAAACTTTGTCCAAAACTTCCTTATGTGGTCTCTATTCAATTCCATACTTCACTTTTTCTTCTCTATTGCATTTCTACTTAGTTTTCGGGACTTAATTATGCTTTATAAAACCTTAATAAAAATTTTATGCCACTTTAGAAAAGTGGACAGCAATCTAAATTTATCAAAACTCCTTCAAAACTTCCGAAAATGACACAAATCAACCATACAATGCATTACTTAACTTATATGATAGATTTATGCTAATTACATACTTTAATAGCCTAATTAATTAATTTATAAAATCTGGACAGCATGTTAAATATGCTTAAAACCACCTGTAAACTTCATAAAACATACTAAAATCTATATATTCCATCATAGGATTGATGTGTGATCATACTAGTACAATTTGGACACTTAAAACTCAATTTAACTTGGTTTTATTAAAATTTCAGATTTGTTTATAAACTTTAAAGTCATGAAAAACTTATGAAAACATCATGATTTCATGCCAAAATACTTCTACAATCTACTAACATATTTATGAAGTCAATTTAGGCTTTAGAACAATTTTTCATAGGCTAAAACATGTTCATAATATTTATTCAACTCAAATTTATGATTATAAAATTTTGACAGCTTTATAAAATAAGTTTAAAACCCTTAAAAATCAATCTAAACTTAATAATATCATCATAAATTCACCCAAGAATAATCTATGATCGTAATATTAAAGCTTAGAACATAAAAATTCATAAAATCATAACTTCATAAAATTTAAAACCCTAATCTATAAACCCTAAACTTATAAAAACATGATTAAACATAATTATAAACATAAATTTGCGAGACTGAATCAAAAAAAAAATAAAGAAGGAGAAATATTTTTTTATAAGTTTCGAAATTACCAAGATTAGGGGATGAGGTCCGGCGGTTGCTGCAGGTGGCCGACGGTGGTTGCCGCGGTGGTGCAATGGCCGGCGGTGGGTCCGGCTGGGCACAAATCCCGAGGCACAAGAGTTTTTTTTTGGGAATTTCCGACTGTTTTTTTTCTTTTTTTTTATGAATTTTGCAACCTTTTTTTTTCTCCCTTTTCTCTCTAAATTTTTAGAATCGTAATTGACTAGTATGATCAGGAAAAGTTAGAATTTTAGGTTTTGTAGGGTATATATAGGCCACAAAGTAGGATTTTGGTGAGGCCCATAAATACTCCTAAGGAAACCTTTGAAATCTATTTTTAGAAGCTCTTAAAATATTTGTAATCATAAAAATACTATTTAAGAACACAAATAATTACTTTTAACCAAAACTTTGTTATTTATTTTATTTTTATTAATTTCTTTTTATTAAATACTTCTATTGAACATAATTTTCAATAAAAATATTAAAATTATACGAATAAAATACCAAAATTATACGCGTAAGATAGAAAAATACTTTGTTTAAATACGTGAAAATGTGGGGTAATACATGGGGCCTTTCATTTTTGACATATAACTAATGATCTATATTTTGAGACCGAGGGCCCGAGTTGGGAAAAAATGGCAATATTTTGTGGAGGGTTATTGACACATGTCGTTTACCGTATTAAATTAATCATTTATAAAACGAATCTTAATCCTTCAAAACTGTAAACAAGTAGTAGAAGGGGAAAGAAAGGGTCGATCCCACGAGGAGCTTATTAAATTATCAAAATCCAAGGTTTAACTTATTAAACTATACTATGACATACAACATAAAAATACAACTATACACGATTACATACCTTTATACATATGATGGGGGGGGGGGGGGGTTAGAATGGATGAGTAACACAAGATAAATAAGATAAAAAGCAATAAACTATAAACAAG
This sequence comes from Suaeda aralocaspica, assembly GCA_016808085.1. Classification (NCBI taxonomy): domain Eukaryota; kingdom Viridiplantae; phylum Streptophyta; class Magnoliopsida; order Caryophyllales; family Amaranthaceae; genus Suaeda; species Suaeda aralocaspica. The sequence goes on from PYUH01000002.1 coordinate 394,287, forward strand.
TGATGACAAGCAAGCCAGAAAATATCCACCATGATAAATTTAAGCATTTAACCGCAAATCCCGATATAATTAACTAAACTCGTTTGATAAAATAGAGCAAATGTAGAAATTAAGATCCCAAAATTTCCCCGTCCTTCCCTTCTTAATAATCAGTAGTGAACTAGGCCGATACTAACTCTAAACTAGACTCTTCCATTGTAAATATAATCACAACCTACAATAGTAAAATCTAGAAGAAATTGATATGCGACATCATTAATTAAACTAACACATAGGTAATTAGTCCAATTAGATCGAATTATACTCCAACCTAAACTAAGACCATTCGCAGACCTCGGTTTAGACTATTACTACTTTTACTATGCTGTTTAAACTAGGCCAAACAACATAATTAGCAATCAATTATACTCCAAAAATAATAAGATAGCAAATTAAGCATGAAATATAATTATAAAACTGATTAAACAACGTGATTCGAATATCAACCAAACCAAAAGTTTAGATAATCAATCAAGTATCATACGAAGAAATACCCAAATCAATTAAAACTACAAGTTCATTGAATTGAAACAATAATACGAAAATTAAGAAGAGTAATACAAGGAGAATATCACTTATTAATCTCGTCGTCGTCTAGCCGAGCTTCGAGACCAACTAACGATCGTCTCCTATTGCTCCTCCGAATTGCCGCCACTACCACTCTCAATCTTCCTTGTAATTCACCCTCTATTTTCAGACCAAAACTTCCCTCCCCCCTTCAGTAGAATTAGCCCCCAATTTATACTCAATCGACCCTCAAAATTTATGGGAACCCTAAAGAATAATTCCCAAAATTGGGTGAAAAAGATACGACAATCAACTGGTAACTTTGCCATAAATAGAGAAATAGATGTACAAGAATATTCTTTGAGCAGATTTTGTAGGAACCAATTGATATTATGTGATTGTAGAAAGGAATAGAGAAATAAATCTGCTTTTATTTTTTTCTTGTTCGTTGTATGCGTGAGAAAGGAGGGTAATAGGAAAATGTTGGTTGAATGTTTTTGTTTCCTTGATTCATTGTTGGCATTGACTCCCACGTGAAGTAGAGGTTGAGTGGGCTAATTCTTTTTCTTCTTTATTTGCTCAAAGTTGATGGCAATATAAATATACTTGCTCCAATTGTAGCCCATAGTCACCTAATGACATAAAAATGTATTAATTAAGTTCATTTGTCAATGTAAAATATATTATTGCTATAGATAACTCATAAAATCGTAATATAAGCAATAATTCAATATTTTGAATAAAATACGACTATAATGATAAAATAAGGGAATAAAAATATGAATAAATATGCACTTATCAAATTCCCCCGCACATAACTTTTGGTTGTCCTCGATCAAAATCAAGTTGTACAATAAAAGTAATCCAAACCAATTTAACAAAGTAAATCATATTCCAAAGGTAAGCTTATTTTCTTTCACAAATGATTTTGATGACACAACTAACAAGAATGGATCATGATACAAATTTAGACTTTAACACCTTCATTAATCAACCAATCTTACCACTTTCATCCCCTAAATTACATTTGACCCTTTCATGGTAACCTTACTAGATGGTAGATAATAGACACTCTACACTCTCAAATGAAGTACTTTTTTTATATAAGTGGAAAATATGAGAGAAAGTAGATTCACTCAAGACTCAACTCGCTTGACTACTCGCTCTTTAAGCTTGAATTGTATCTCACCCATAATTACAATGACTTATACACAACTCAAATCATGAGGTTTTTTTATATAGGTTATAATGTGGCCAAGGTTAAGGGTAGGAAATAATTTGGGAATGTGGTGTTAATAATAAAACGCCAGACCAAATGGAGCATATGAACAATGTAATAACACTATCTCATTGAATAAGGTAAAGGTAGTTTCCATAATATCATAATGAACACCATACTCTATGCTTTTGAAGCATCAATACCTATTATCATCTCAATTATAAACATTCCACTTCAACTTTTCTCATATATATTGTATTACAAAATTCAGATTTTTTTCTTTTTCATGTATTTTTTTCTTTTCCAACTTTTTTTCGTTCAATCATTGACTTTCTTCATTTCATTTTTCACTTTCTTTTCATTCACATCTCTATATCTATTCCTCCATATATCCCCTTTCAACAATAAAAATTTTCTTCTCTTTTTTTTTCACTAAAAATCAACTTCATACAACTCATACACTACAAGTCCATATAACTCCATTTAGTTAAGCTTAGGTAGAAACTGTAGGAGGCCATAGGCTTGTAATGTGGTTAAACAAGAAAAATAGGACATAAAGGCTCAAAAGGGTTAAACAAAGAGAATATTTATATATTTGTGGCTCTGAAAGTTATAAAATATAATGAAATGAATGCCTCAATCATTTTAAAGTATATATAAGTTGCAACCTTGGGGAGAATCAGCGCAAACTCAAGATATAAGTAAAACAAGGAGGACATAAATCACACATGAAAGAAATAATATAGACCGAAAAGATGTCGGTCTTAAATGGAGATGGCTCAAAATAATCTCACAAGGTTCCAAATGTCACCACTAAAGGTCAGATCACATTTAGGGGAAACAATCATCACACCACAAACCATGTCAATGAAGGGTTTATGCCATCTTTACATATCATTTAAGTGATCCAATGCAAGTCAATTAGTGAGAAAAAGGAAAACATTTTTTTTTATTTACACAAAATTTACCAATTAGTTCGAAGATTAATAACACTAAATTAAAATAAATTAAGAAAAACGTTGAATTGCAGCTAACAAGAGAAGTAAATTTCGCATGGAATAAATTCCATTGGGAACAGTAGAAGGTTAGTGGAGTGAATGCACTACCTCCTTGGCTTAAAGCCGGGCGTCTCACACGAGGTGTGAACCTCGTCCAAGTTGTTGCATTTCAACAAAAGTAAAAAATAAAATTACCCTACTATATAAGTATATAATACTAAAAATTTGGCAGCATTTCCCCATAATTTGGACAAAACCAAAATTATTTTATTAACCTGTAAACATATATGTCCAACCGAATATATCATCACAACACAAAACCAGCTCAACCAATTAAACAACCATATTTATTCTCCTCCCCCACACCTAGTTGTTGCATTGTCCTCAATGGAACAAAAATAAAGAGAAAGGACGAGTATACTTAGCTGCTTATAGGTCTAGCTGTCCGTTATCGTTCTTGGGCTGCTGGGCACTTATATTTGGACTTTTTTTGTTGCTGCCTTGTTATTTCATAATCAAATATGATGTGTGCTGAACTGCCAACTGCAGTAGCATTCATGTTGTTGTAAACCCGTCCAAAGCTCCAAAAATCAATTGTGGTTCCGCGCCATTATGCCTTGATCTGTTAGTGTATTACTTCGAAACAATGTTCCACAGATCATTCGATAGTTTAACAAGAACAACATCCCTATATATGCACAAATAAACTTAATATTAGTTCAATAAGGTAAAATTTCCAGTAAAATTTTATCCTTAAGAGAGCCTGCAATCTGAAAACAGAACAAGGGAAAATAGATAAGAAACTCACAGCTAAAGCCAAACTAGAACAAAGTAAAATAATACTAAATTAAAGAAAAATTTATTTTAATTATATTTTTTTTAATAACAACGAATGAAAACTGCCAGATTAAGAGAAAAAAAACAAACTAATAAAGGGAAAAAATTAGAATTAAAAAAATACACTGAAAGTTGTAAAAATAAACTAAGAATAAAATAAAGCTTTGGGTTGCCTCCCAAGTAGCGCCTTTGTTTAGAGTCGTTGGCCTGACATTCTTCACATTCTATATATTTCCAAATGAGATCATTTCGATTCCCAGCACCTGTGCTTGATCATAAAAAGGTTTCAACCTATGACCATTGACTTTAAAAACTTTATGGGTGTCAAAACTTTTGGTCTCCACTGCACCATGAGGGAAAATGTTAGTAACAATAAAAGGACCAAGCCATCTAGATTGCAATTTTCCAGGAAATAATCTCAATTGAGCATTGAATAAAAGAACCTTCTGGCCAACCTGAAATGATTTCTTAGCTATCATTTTATCATGAAACACTTTGGTATTTTACTTATATATCTTTGCATTCTCATACGCTTCTAACCTCAATTCTTCCAACTTAAGCAATTGTAATTTTCTCTCCTTTCCAGCAAGGTCATAGTCTAAATTGCATTGCTTCACTGCCCAATAAGACTTGTGCTCAATTTCCACATGTAAGTGACACGCTTTTCCAAAAATGAGTCTAAATGGTGACATCCCTAAAGGAGTTTTTATGCAGTTCTATATGCCCAGAAAGCATCACCTAAACGAAGACTCCAATCTTTCCTATTAGGATTAACCATTTTTTGAAGAATAGATTTTATCTCTCTGTTAGAAACTTCAGCCTGTCCACTAGTTTTGGGATGGTATGCAGTAGCAACTCTATGGGTCACATGATATTTCTCAAGAATCGCACCAAAAGTTTTATTGCAAAAATGAGTTCCCCTATCACTAATAATAGCCTTAGGCATGCCAAATCTATTAAAAATGTGACTCTTAACAAATTTAACAACTGTTTTAGCATCATCAGTTATCACAGCCTTAGCCTCTACCCATTTGGATACATAATTAACAGCAAGAATTATGTAAACTTTCCCAAAAGAAGGAAAAAGGCCCATAAAGTCTATACCCCATACATCAAATATTTCACAAATAAGTATACGAGATTGTGGCATTTCATTTCTTTTTGACAGAATTCCAGTCTTCTGGCAGCGTTCACAAGATTTACAAAACAAATATGCATCTTTGTATATTGTACGCAAATATAGTCCACATTCAAGAACCTTATGAGCAGTTCTTTGAGGACCAGAATCCCCTCCACTTTCAAAATTATGGCAAAAAGTAAGAATAGAAGCAAATTCAGGCTTGTTTACACATCTCCTAATCATTTGGTCAGAACATGATTTCCATAAATATGGATCATCCCACATATAGTATTTAGAATCAGATTTAATCTTATTCTTTTGAGCTTTAGTAAGTGTAGGGGAGAAAGTACCAGTCACAAGATAATTAACAATATCAGCATACCAAGGAGTTTCAACACTATATAATACTGAAATCTTCTCATCAGGGAAGAATTCAGTTAACAATGGCCAATCTTCTCTAGGTACTATTCTACTTAGATGATCAGTAACTTGATTTTCAACACCCTTTTTATCTCTAATTTCCAAATCAAACTCTTGTAATAAAAGCAGCCACCTAAGCAACCTAGGTTTTGAATCTTTGTTTTTCAACAAGTATTTTAGAGCAGAATGATCTGAATAAACAATCACATGAGTTCCTAGCAAATAAGGCCTAGATTTTTCTAAAGCAAAGATGACAGCATAAATCTCTTTTTCAGTCACAGTGTAATTGCATTGAGCAGGGTCAAGTGATTTAGAAGCATAATGGATTACATAAGACTCTTTATCTTTATTTTGACCTAAGACTGCTCCTACAGATTTGTCACTTGTATCACACATGATTTCAAAAGGCAGAGACCAGTCAGGGGATCTAATCACAGGAGCACTTGTTAACTTATCTTTTAAATCATCAAAAGCTTTCTTGCATTTATCATCAAAGTCAAAATTAGCTCTTTAGCAAGCAAAGCACATAAAGGTGAAGCAATTTTAGAGAAATTTTGGATGAAACGCTTGTAAAAGCCAGCATGTCCTAGAAATGAACGAAGTTCACGCACACAAGTAGGATAAGGTAGAGAACTTATGACATCAATTTTAGCTTTATCTACCTCTAAACCTTTAGAACTAACAATATGACCAAGAACTACACCTTGCTCTACCATAAAATGACATTTTTCAAAATTCAAAACAAGGTTAGTTTCAACACATCTATTCAACACACGAGATAAAGCATGAAGGCACTAATCAAAAGAATCAACAAATACAGTAAAGTCATCCATAAACACTTCCATGTCTTGTTCAATCAAATTAGAAAATATGCTCATCATACATCTTCAAAAAGTTCCAGGAGCATTACATAAACCAAAAGGCATTCTTCTAAAAGAAAAAGTACCAAAAGGACAAGTAAAAGTGGTTTTATCTTGGTCTTCAGGGGCAATAGGAACTTGTGTATAACCAGAATAACCATCAAGAAAACAGAAAAAAGATTGTCCAACAAGTTTTTCTAGCATTTGATCAATAAATGGAAGAGGGAAATGGTCTTTTCTAGTAGCTTGATTAAGCTTCCTATAGTCAATACAAACTCTCCATCCATTAGACACTCTAGTAGAGACAAGTTCTCCATTATTGTTTTCAACCACAGTTATTCCACTCATTTTAGGGACCAGATGGATAGGACTTACCCACTGAGAATCAGATATGGGATAGATTACCCCAGCATCTAACCACTTAAGAATTTCTTTCTTAACTACTTCCATCATTGTAGGATTTAGTCTACGTTGAGCCTCTCTAGTGGGTTTAGCATCTTTCTCAAGAAAAATTCTATGCACGCACAAGGTGGGACTAATGCCTTTTATGTCAGCTAAAGTCCATCCTATGACCTCTTTGTGATTTTTAAGCACATTCAACAACTTATTCTCCTGAGACTCATTTAAACAATTTGAAATAATCATAGGTAAAGTCTCATTATCACCCAAATAAGCATATTTCAAATTAGAGGGAAGGGGTTTCAATTCTAATTCATGTGCCTTAACAATAGATGGAACTAATTTAGGCAAAGTAGAAGGCAAAGAAGTGTCACATCCATCAACAACATTAGATTTTGTCTCATCAGAAAAAGCAGCAAAGAAATCAGTCATTTTTGTCCTCTTGAAGTCATCAAACACACCATTTTCAAACAAATTTTCACACCGTTCATCAAAGACTTCTTGGGCCATCCAATCAAACGCATCAAAAGAATTAATAGAACTAACATTATCCACATCATTGTAGTATTTCATAGCATTAAAAATATTGAATTTAATTATTTCACCATCAAATTCCATTGTAAGATTACCTTCATTTACATCAATTTTTGTCTTAGAAGTTTGTAGAAAAGGTCGACCCAATAATAAAGGAACATTATCGGATCTATCACCCATGTCAAGCACATAAAAATCAGCAGGAAATACTAATTCATTCTCTTGAACAAGTACATCTTCTAAGACTCCCATGGGAAATGCATTAGATCTATCAGCTAGTTAGATAATAACATTAGTCGTAGATAAAGAACCAACATTCAAAGTGTCATAAACAGATTTAGGCATGACATTAATTGAAGCACCTAAGTCTCATATGCATCTTTCAAACTTAGAATTACCAATTTTACATGGAATGGAAAACATGCCAGGATCCTTACATTTAAGGGGAAGTTTCTTTTGAATTACAGCTAAAATATTTTCCCCCATTCTTACCTTTTCAAATGGATGAAACTGCCTTTTATTAGTACAAAGTTCCTCAAGAAACTTTGCATAGTGTGTTACCTGCTTAATGGCATCAAGAAGAGGAATGTTAACTTCAACCTTTCTAAAAGTATCAAGAATTTCATTGTCTAGAGCCTCTTTCTTAGCTTTAGCAAATCGAGAAGGGAAAGGGGGCACATCTTTAAAACGAGCAACATCAGAATTAGATGTAGCATTCCTAATAGGTTCTTTCTCGCTCTCCTTATCATGTTTTTCCTTACTCTCTCCACTTACAGTTTTAGGTGTGACCTCTATCTCTTTTTCAACCTCTTGACTCTTCATTTTAGGCTCATTTGACTCCTTACCACTCCTAAGTGTTACAGCTTTAGCATGTTCATTTGGATTAGGAAGTGTTTGGGCAGGAAGTTTACTTGAAAGTGGGGCTTCCAATTTACTTAGAGAAGTGCAAATTTTACCAATCTGAGAATCAATGTGATGTAGATGAGAATCAGTTTTCTTTTGATATTCTGAACCTTGGTTATGAACTTGTCCTATCTGGTTAGTTAACTGTTTCACTAAGTCCTCTAATAAAGGGCTAGAAGGTCTAGGTTGTGGGTTTTGCTGACCAAATTGTTTAGGTTGATTAAATTATTGAAATTGCGGTCTAGCTCCATACCTAAGATTAGGGTGGTCTTTCCAACCTTCATTATAAGTTTGTGAGAAAGGATCAAATTTCCTTTGAGATTGACCAGAATAACCACCTAAAGGATTCACATTCTCAGATTGCAAATTAGGACAATTATCAGAATTGTGAGAAGAATCAAAACAAACACCACAAACTCTAGCCTTAGACTCATTATTAACAATAAATTTAGAAACAAGGTGGTCAAAGTAGCGATTTGTTGAAATTTTTCTTGCAATTGATTATGAGCACCACTTAAATCGATTTCATTTACTCTTTTCACATCATTCCTAGTACTAAATTGTTGTGTGTTTTGAGCCATATTAGAAATTAATGTTTTAGCTTGAGTTGGTGTTTTATCCACTAATGCACCCCCACTAGATGCATCTATCACTACAAGTAACAGCGATTTTGCGACGGACAAATTCCGTTGCAAAAATGAAAAAGTCCGTCGCAAAACGTCCGTCGCTAAAATTTTTGTCGCAAATTTCCAAATTTGCGATGGAAAATTCCCTCGCAAATTTGCAACGAAAACACTAGTAGAAAACTAGCTTATTAGTATCGTTTTTTATGACCTATTTGTATCGTTTTTGTAAAACGATACAAATAGACAGTCTATTAATATCGTTTCTGTTTACAAAAACGATACTAATAGTGGTTCTGTAAATATAAAAAAAATAGCTATTAGTATCGTTTGTTTTCAAAAAACGATACTAATAGCGATTTTTGAAAAGAAAAATAAAATAAAATTATTATAACAAATACTATAATAAATTGATGAATAACAATAATAAATTATTATTTTTTTTGGTAAAAATGTAAGCAGTTTTATTAACAAAAAGGAGAATGATTACATCCTAAGATCTACTTAAGCAAAACTGACTCAGTTTTGCACAAAGTAGACCCAAAAAACTGAACTATACAAAAATCACCAAAAACTTCCCTAAACAAAGGAAACAAATAAAACAAAAAAAAATCTATGAGCATAATGCTTCCCCTCAATCAGCCAACCAAACATAAAACACACCTAAACCTCCACCATGCACCACCAAAGCAGCAACAAGACTTAAGCACTTCCCCAATCTTCACTATGTCGAATAAAAGGACAAAAAGGGGGAAAATGGACCCAGTTGAGTTAGCAAAGAAACTAAATTCTTACCCTGAAAATTGTTAAATGAAGCACAATGAATGAACTAAAAATTACAGAAAGCATGTAAATTTTATATCCTAAGCTTATATAGACAGGCACTATCAACAACGTCAACAACCTTGCAGCACTTGTTCTCCTCTCTTCATTCTTCCATCTACGGGAAATGGCAATGACATATATGGACAAATGGGTGTACTAACAAAAGAAAGTCACCTGAGAATCAAGCACAGCCAAAGCATCGACTTATCGAGAACGTACTAGACGTCTCAGGTGCTGGATCAGGATCAGTTTTCTTCCGAGGAAGATGTTTAAAAAAAGCCTTCACTGCTCCTGTTACACCATCTTCATATTCCATTGCCTTAGCTAGCTCGACTGCCCGCGCCTTTACCGTGCCTTTAGTAGAAAAATGTCACATTGCTCTGAACAAAATAGAACTAAATAGACACCTGAACAAAACAATGTCGCATCTCCAACAGCTACAATCTCAAGGATGAAAAATAAATGCAATACTCTACAATACCTCTGGTCGAGGTACTCAGCTTCGTATAAAAAAAAGCCTTGAGTAATTTAAATCACCAAATCCCAATCATACAGGTTGAGGTACATTAACTAATAATTAGGAATTCCCACATCATCTTCCTATTGTGCTTCTATCTCAAGCATATGAAAATATGCTTTACATAGACTGAATCACAATTTACACAATAGTGAGCTTGTGTCAAAGATGCATATAACAAAGCCGGGCATGGGCAAAGTGGCATGGGCTAGAATCAGGGCATAAAAGGCTAGCCAAACTGCCAATGGATTGTGCAGGCCAGGGAGCCATGGAATATGAAGTACTCAGTAGTCAGTAACACAGTAATAGGAATTCTTGGATCGGTGCTAAAGTAAATTTGTACAATAGAATCCACAGCAGCCATACTTGCACAGAATATATCTCCGAACATCAACACAGGCAAAACACACTCACATTTGATCAAAAATTATTTTTAAAACAAGAAACGTCTTAAGGCATGCTTGAATTGGGGTTAATGCATTAAGGGAGAAATAAAAGTCAAATTTGACAAAAATGAAGGTTAATGGCGATAACGCTAAACAGGATTATGTTGTAGTAGAGGTGATAGGATGGCGGAGGAGAAGGTTTTTGCCATCATTATGGAGGTAATAGTTACACACCGACCCCTAGAGTAACAATTACCCTCAAAATGAGGGTAATTATTCCCCTTCCTCCCACAATATCAGACCATCACTCACTCTACTTCTCTGCAATCTCACCATGTATACATCTTGTTTCCTTTACCACCTCCTATAATACCTCTGTTTAATCAAATTTTCCTTTTATTACCCCCTGTGACACATTATCCCCAATCCAAGCATACCCTTAAGAGTGTTTGTAAGGCAAGACACATGAGTTGTAACGTGCACAGCCCCCCTTTATTGGAAATTTGAGCCTGATATGGCAAGTCCTTTCAATGTACTGCTGATCTTCTTTATCTTGTCACTTTGTTAAAAAGTGAAATTCTAGAGATAAATGAGTTTCAACTTTCAACTAAATTTGCATCATTAACCAGATAGAGTGAGAATGTGAGATAGACTTACAAGGCTACCAAACCCAACATAAATAGGTTTCGAACCAGCATTAAGCCAATTAACAAGGGCATGAGGAGGTTCATAGTTTGAAGCAAGATCAAGAAAACAGAATCCAGCCACATCAACTTTGCGACCCCAATCTGCAAGCACAAGCAATAAATAAGGATCATGAAAACAGATCACATGAGAAAGCAGAATGAGTAATTATATAGTGAGTGAGCGTGCGTGTCTACATTTCTAAAAGCACCAAATTTCAAGTTTCGAGAATGAGCGATTAATATATTGGTTTTTCTTATCATTCAAAAATTAATTTTCCATGCTACAATCAATAATGACACTTGAACAATTAACAAGACTGATCACGTAAAACTTCTTCCCAACCATTTTATATGACCTTCAACAAATAGATATAGTATAGTTCACAAAAGTAGTTGAGTACTACTCATCTACTCCATAAAATAAGATGTAGACAAGCCCTTCAAGAAAAATTGACAAGCAACACTTTAACTGTTCATGACATTACATAAATAACCCAAACAAATCCAACCACAACAGATTATCATCTCCCAATTATGGACCAAAATTCAAATCAAACCTACTCTGGAAAAGTTCTCACGATATTCAGGTAGAGCAGCACACACAAATTTACTTTCTGACTCATTTTGTCACTAATTCTAAGTTCTTAGTTTCACGGTTTCACCTATCACAAAATCAAAGTGTATAGGAAGCTAGAAATATATACTATCAATATCAATAGCTTCGTAGGTATGCCAGATGTCCCATAGGCTTTACATTGTCAAATGAATCTTACCCTGTATGGTCATTTCAATACTGAAACTGAAGCCTCTAAAGAAAAAAGGATATTACAAAAACAAACTAAGCTTCCTCGATGATATACCCCCTCCATTGCTTACAATCCTCCCCACCTTCTGTTTAAGAATGTCTTATACTACCATAAGGTCCTTCCTATTTCTGTTATAGTAGCAGACTCTGAAAAAGAACTTAGATATTGACATAATCACAAGGGGGGGAGAAGAAGAGAGAAAACACTGCACCTGATAAGAATAACAATTGTAACCGTGAATAGTGAATGGCTAAGATATTGTGTATATTAGCAGGTTCATCATTGCAAGAATTAAGAGCAAACTCAAGAAACTTTAACCTTTAGGTTTAGGAACCAGATGAGGGCTCCATATATATCCATGTGGAACATCAGACTCTGAACCTTGTGAACCACTCAGGTAAGTTATAGGGCGCAACTTCAGCTTCTTCTTCCTAACATCATTGATCATGTCTCTTATTCCCAGTCAAATCAGAGACTCAACAATTTGATATGATAACTACAAAAAAAGGACAACAGTAGTCGTGGTGAAGTACAAGCAGCAAAAAATTTGAAATTCATTTCACCAAATGATCAACAGAAATCTAAATAATAACAATAATACTTCATTAGTTGTACTCAATCCTTGTACAAGAAGACAACAGTGATAAATGTGATTGAGGTCGTAACTATCTCGAATTAGGTTCAGATTCTACCCAAACTCAAGCAACTTGAACATAGGCAAACTCAATTTCAATACATATGCAAAATCAAATACTAAAGATCATAGATCCTAATATAAGCGTAGAAATTCATAATTAACAACAAACTGCAACAACCAGTAGCTTAAATCATCACAGCAATACCTAAACCACAATTAATAACTCCAAAAATTCTCAAAATAAAAATTGAAAACCCTAAGAAAATCAACTAACACTCAAATTACAATCAATAACAGCCTATGAGTAACAGAAAATGTATAATAATCAAAAATCGCAAGTAAATCAACAATAAATTCAAATCATGAACAAAAACCTAAAATTCGAAGATAACTTGCGTAATTGAACTAATATTAACTTAATCAAAGGTAAAATCTAACCTTCATATTTTCCACAAATCAGCATTTGAAGTGCTTGAAATCAAACAATATCGTTGAAAATCGCATGAAAAATTGACGAATTAGCTCCGATAAATTGAAAACATTCAAAATAATTTAAACCTCAAGTATTTAAACCTAAAATCCTACAGAGGAATTTAAACATTCATAATAATTTAAACATTCAAAATAATTAACGCATGAAAATACTTCGCAATTTCAAACCTACAAACCGACAAACGAATTTAAACCTCAAATGTTTGATTCGAAGATTCGCTCAGCCATATATATGTTGTAGCCGCCATTGGAGGTGAAAACAGAGGTGAAGGAGAAGAAGAAGTTGACGCCACCATTGAAGGTGCAAAGACGAAGAGTGAATCGCAAATTTAGCTGCAATGATTGGGAAAAATTACCCCTAAGCAGAATTGATGAATTGAAAGTGAGGCGAGACTGCTTGATAGATTCAGAGATGGCGAATTGAGAAAATGAAACGAAAGTGAGAGATTCAGACGAAAGTGAGAGATTCAGAGATGGCAAGAAGACGCCGAGTTTGAAGGAGAAGGGTTTTTGGTTGCAAATTAGAAGAAGAAGGGAGAAGGGCTTTTGTGGGGGAATTTTTTCGCGACAAAATAATAAAAGGGTTTGTCACTTTTTGCGAGGGAATTTTCGCGGAATTAATTCCGTCGCAAATTTGCGACGGCTTATTCCCTCGCAAATACAAAATTCTGTCGCAAAAATCAATTAGTCACTTGATTTGGTTTGTCACTTTTTTGCAACGGATATTTCCGTCGCAAACAAGCAAAATTCCGTCGCCAAAAACCGTCGCTATTTTGCCGATTTCTTGTAGTGTATCATACCTCTATCATTAGGTGACAACCCTTCATAAAAATATTGAATTAACAATTGATCACTTATTTGGTGTTGTGGACAAGATGAAAAAAGCCTATTAAAATGTTGCCAATACTCATATAAAGACTCATTATTATTCTGTCTAATTCCACATATTTCTTTTCTAATAGAACCAATACGACTTGTAGGAAAGAATCTATCAACAAAAACATTTTCCATTTCAGCCCATGAATGAATAGAACTAGGTGGAAGTTCTTCATATAACCATTCTTTAGCAGGGTCTTGCAAAGAAAAAGGAAAAGCATGCAATCTAATATGTTCCTGTTCTATACCTTCAGGATTCATGAAAAAACATATCACTTTAAACTCTTTAAGATGTCGATAAGGATTCTCACCTGCGTTCCGATAAAATTTAGGGAGAAGATTAAGGAAACTTGAGTTCAGTTTTAGAGGCTTCTCTAGCTGAGGGTAGACAATGCACAGGGGATCTTCGCCAGCTTTAGGGGCTTCCAGTTGCTTCAGTGTTTGCTCCGCCTTTTTGTCTTCTAGAAAAAGGCTCTTTAATGCAAACTGGAAATGGAACTCTGCCCAAAGTTCTTTTTGCTCGTTTCTGAATCTCCGCAAGGTCCCCTCAATCTCAAGATCGTAGCTCTGTAAGTCTTGTGCAGTGGATCAAGTCTTTACCATAAACCTGACAAACAAAACATAAATTAATTATACGCTAAATAACTTTAACAAATCAGCCATGAATTGTCTGATTCAGATCAGATTTCCAGTATTATTAAATTACATGAAATTGGTGAATATCAAAGATAATGTACAAATATATATATATATATATATATATATATATATTCATCAATTCGTAGCAATCAGGAATGATATACATTATATAAATCAGATTTGACAAATTATAATCAAAGTGTTATAGTTATGCTCTTGATAATTTTAACTCCTCTAAGTTAGCTCTATTAACTAGAACACTTTTAGTTATAATAGCATAGGAATGTAGATTATCTAATAAAAGATAGTTAGAAACTGGTTTGTAAGCATAATTCAGAGTAGTTATAAAATAGTCATAAAACAAGATTAAATCAGCTGATTAGTTATCTATATTATGCTGTCAAAATATTCACTCGGTTTTAACTAATGCACTTCATACTTCATGATTATCAACAATAGTGAAGAGAACATATGCAAGGACACTAATTCCTATAAATAGCTTTTGCCGAATACCTCTTAAACCCATTTTTTTTCATATATAATTCAAATTCAATAGTTCTTCACTGAAAGGGCATTCTAACTCCCACTGCTAAGCTAGAATTAAGAATAACACATTAGTCAGAGCGTATTTACACTATAAACATACCAATTCAATCAGATATACAATTTATTATACATGCATCTCTTTCCAAGGTCTCAAATATTGAAATAAGTTGTGACAGTAATTATACTCACATCTTACTAAACTTAAGTTAGCTGAGCATTCATTGGATATTAACTAACTTGCTTTTTCCTAAATAATCAATTACAAAAGTTGAGTTCTTCCCGAATCTCAGCTTATGCTAATAAAACAAAGTTTTTTTTTTCCAATAAATACTCCCTGATAAGCTCAATCAAGAATTACAACATAATCATAATATTTATACTTTACTTAAGTGATCAGGAAGAACGCAATAATGTGCTAGCTCAAACAAGAGCATATGCGATATACTCACCAGAAGACTGTTATACACACGAAAGCACATTACGATACAACAAGTGATCTGAGATTTAGAGTATCACTAAAGATAAATGAGGAAAATCTTGCACTTAACATAAAATTTAGTTCGCTCATACTCATATAGAGTAGTTCATAAATCAGTTTACCATGGAGTGTCATAACATTATAAAACCAAACTTCTCATTCAACGATGTCTTATACAAAAGTTTGATACGGGGTAGAATCATGACACAAATTACTACTCATTTAATAGACTCTTTTAACATCAGTAGAAAATTAAGTGGAAAAGTTTATACTATAGATTTCATTTGCCCCAAAGATAGTAAGCACATATCACGCAAAAAGTTTATTAATAAAACATGACATACGTTTGTCTTTGTGCACATGAAGTGATTATATGCGTTACTAAAAATTGTTCGCAAAAATTTGGCCAATTAACAAGAAATATTATAACTCATTAGCCTTTCATAATAACTTCCACCCAATCATAAATAATATCAAAGTAGTACAAGTATAAACCACTTACTGCCTATAATCATTCTACGAAGATATTACTAAGTTTGACACTTACAAGAATTGACATGGTAACATGATCAAGTAAAAAGCATAAAAACCAATACTCATCTAAATATACATGTTCTGCCCATATATATCAATAACAATAGAAAATCAGTAAAGCAATGAATTTATAAGATATTAACAATCATCTCCCCAGCAACGGCGCCAAAATTTGATACGTGTCGTTTACCGTACTAAATTAATCATTTATAAAACCAATCTTAATCCTTCAAAAATATAAACAAGTATTAAAAGGGGTAAGAAAGGGACGATCCCACGAGGAGACTATTAAATTTTCAAAATCCAAGGTTTAACTTATTAAACTATACTATGACATACAACATAAAAATACAACTATACACGATTACGTACCTTTATACATATGATTGGGGGGGGGGGTAGAATGGATGAGTAGCACAAGATAAATAAGATAAAAACCAATAAACGATAAACAAGTGATGATAAGCAACCCGGAAAATATCCACCATGATATATTTAAGCATTTAACTGCAAATCCCGATATAATTAACTAAAATCGTTTGATAAAATAGTCCAACTGTAGAAATTAAGATAGCAAAATTTCCCCGTCTTGCCCTTCTTAATAATTAGTATTGAACTAGGCTAATGCTAACTCTAAACTAGACTCTTCCATTGTAAATATAATCGCAACCTACAATAGTAAAATCTAGAAGCAATTGTTGTAGGACATCATTAATCCTAATTAACCTAACAAATAAGTAATTAGTCCAATTAGATCGAATTACACTCCAACCTAAACTAAGACCATTCGCAGACCTCGGTTCAGACTAGTACTACTTTTACTATGGTGTTTAAACTAGGCCAAACAACATAATTAGCAATCAATTATACTCTAAACATAATAAGATAGCAAATTAAGCATGAAATATAATTATAAAACTGATTAAACAATGTAATTCGAATATCAACCAAACCAAAAGTTTAGATAATCAATCAAGTATCACATGAAGAAATACCCAAATCAATTAAAACTACAAGTTCATTGAATTAAAACAATAATACAAAAATTAAGAAGTGTAATACAAGGAGAATATCACTTAATAATCTCGTCGTCGTCTAGCCGAGCTTCGAGACCAACAAACGATCGTCTCCAATTGCTCCTCCGAATTTCCGCCACTACCACTCTCAATCTTCCTTGTAATTCACCCTCTATTTTCAGACCAAAACTTCCCTCCCCCCTTCAGTAGAATTAGCCCCCAATTTATACTCAATTGACCCTCAAAATTTATGGGAACCCTAAAGAATAATTCCCAAAATTGGGTGAAAAAGATACGGCAATCAACTGGTAAATTTGCCAAAAATAGAGAAATTGATGTACAAGAATATTCTTTGAGCAGATTTTGTCGGAACCAATTGACATTATGGGATTGTAGAAAGGAATAGAGAAATAAATCTACTTTTATTTTTTTCTTGTTCGTTGTATGCGTGAGAAAGGAGGGTAATAGGAAAATGTTGGTTGAATGTTTTTATTTCTTGTTTCATTGCTAGCATTGACTCCCATGTGAAGTAGAGGTTGAGTGGGCTAATTTTTCTTCTTCTTTATTTGCTCAAAGTTTATGGCAATATAAATATACTTGCTCCAGTTGCAGCCCATAGTCACCTAATGACATAAAAATGTATCAATTAAGTTCATTTGTTAATGTAAAATATATTATTGCTAAATATAACTCATAAAATCATAATTTAAGCAATAATTCAGTATTTTGAATAAAAGACGACTATAATGATAAAATAAGGGAATAAAAAATATGTATAAATATGCACTTATTAGTTATCCGACTTACTCCCAAAAAATAATCGCCAAAATGAAGCTTCAAGTGAGACAACGACTTCCATGTTTTTTTTTTTCATAAGGGGCAACAAGCAAATGTCATAAGCTTAATGAGATTTTGAAGCAAGTGGCTTCATAACTAATTTTGAAAAGATTGTAGCCCTAGGGATTATAAGGTGTTGTAAGTATGGAGGCTTGTAGCAACAAGAAAGGTCACAAATGTGTATGCAAAGCAAGCTAGAAGAGTATGTACAAGCTAGTTATAATGTAAGTATGCTCAAATTAGCTATAAATAAGCACGAGCAAAACAACCAAAAAAATGCACAAATGAGCACGGAGGTGCCATAGCATGAGTTAGTAGGAAGCAAGGGATGTGGGTATCTCAACTTTCCCTAAATCGGTTTTTTTTTTTTTTGAAAAAAAAATGATTATTTTTTTGAAAAGAAAATGCTAATTTTTTTGTACGAGGAGAATGAGGAAGAAAGAATAATAGAAGTTAAGGATCCAAAATTGATTACAGTTGTTGTATAATGTGCTTGACAACGCTTATGGTTCAAAGGGGAGTGATTTTAGCTTGCTCATTTGATCTTAGCTTATGAGCCATCATCTTATACTTTTGTGATTGTCTTGTTTGAGAAGTTTGTTTGAAATTCAACTATTGGGCACTAGTAATGTGAATCTCTTTAGAGAAATAAGATATCAATATTATAAATGCTTGCTCAAGTTTTGAAGTGTAGAAGATGATAATGCTTGAAGTAGACTAGTTGCCAAGTTTATGAAGACAAAAACTAGAAGAGATAGGAAAGGTTTTGGTGATGAGAGGGTGATATGGAGTCAAAGTGATGCCTCATGCTACCATGGATAGGTATAAGATAGCTATAAAATTAAAATTCATTCTTTAAGAGAAAATGAAGAAGTTGGATGATTTTGGGAAATGAAAAGGAACGAGTAAAGGAAGTATATGAGTGTTTGAGTTAAAATATGACACTATAAGAGTTGATGATGATGAGCATGAGAAAGGAAAGAAGATTGATGAAGAAAATTTTGTGTGAAAAAAAGAAAAGAAGGATGATATGTGTAGAAGAAAATGACCTGCTTTATGTGACATTAAGGAAATTTTCTTTTGAGGACGGTTGTGCGTCCTAAAATAAAACAGTATCCAAGACCTTAGGTGGGTCTTGTGTTCAAAGCACCTTTTTTTAATGGGCCCTTAAAATTTTACTCATGCTAAATGTCCTTAAGATGTAAGACTATCAAGACCGCACCTTATGAAAGGTTGTATATGTATCCAATTCGAGTTGGAATCAGGTCTTACGTAGCTCTTGCTTTTGAGTTATTGATCTGTTAAAGGTAAAGACACACGTTTTTTACATTTTTGTTACACCTCAAGGAGGGATTTTTCAGGGTTGTATCGTGGCTAAGCTTAGGGTGTAAGAAAGAAATGGAAAAGAAGGCTCAAATACCATCAAT
This sequence comes from Suaeda aralocaspica, assembly GCA_016808085.1. Lineage (NCBI taxonomy): Eukaryota > Viridiplantae > Streptophyta > Magnoliopsida > Caryophyllales > Amaranthaceae > Suaeda > Suaeda aralocaspica. The sequence goes on from PYUH01000002.1 coordinate 413,448, forward strand.
TAATCCCAACTATGCTACAAAATTGTTCTTAGACTTGAACAACGAACTCTATTACTTAAAACTTTACTTATTGACAACTTTTCATGCATTTCCATTTTCTTGAATTGAAAATCAGAGCTACTTTAACATTATTTGCTTTATGAAGTTGCATTTTAATTTATGTCCTCGTAGCATTCCGATCCCCAGGCTAAGTTTGATGTAGGTTGAAAGAAACAAGCTATGTGTTCAGGCACAAACGTGCTACCAAGAAAGTGGATCATAATGTAGGTTATTTAAGATAAGGGAGACATTTTTAGGGTTTCAAAGGTGCCTCTTATGTTGGTGTATTGCATCTTTAAATAAACACTAAGTGGACTTGGAGTGAACCTCGATTTTTGAGACTTATATTGAGCCTCAATTGAACTTTTAGGCTTGTGATGACTGGGCCTATGGTTAATAAAGTAAAGTTTGTTTCCCAAAAGAGATTTTACTTGAGCCACTTTGCTTTAATAATTTAATTAAGGAATTGAAACATTTAATTTAAAGGATGTAAAATATAGAGTAAGCTGTTCACAGTGTGGATGCGTTAAATTGAGGATGCATTTGATATGAACAACGTAGTCTATATTATGCCAATTATGCTTACTTGTTCTTCATTGCCATGTTGATTAAGTCAACTTGATGAGTTCATTCACTTGTAATTGTTTAAGCAAGACATGATGATTAGAGAGAGAATGTACAATTTGAAGATGAAATGAATTTCATTTTATTGATAGTTGAGATTAGTACATAAATGATACTTGGAAGCATAAGTCTCAAACTCTACCATGAAAGAAGAAGAAAATAAAGAGAGAAATTAAACTAGGGAAGTGAATGGAGTTCTACTTTTGGTCCAAATAATGTTTCTTGTATGTATGCGTCTACATCGTCTTGAATAATGTTCTTCGGATTTTCTTCAGTTTACATTTGAAGAGTTTTAAATAATAACCATTATTGATTGAAACTTCATTATATTTCAGTCCAAACTATAGACCTTGGGTCTATAGATCAATAGATTCTAAATCAAACATTTAGGAGTAGGTTGAACCATGGGCTCATAATTTAAACACTTAGAATGATGTGTTTGATGCAAAGGTGGGATGGAGTGTTTAGAAAAAAGTAGTAGCCAATATAGCACATATTATCACTTTCTAAAGAAAACAAATTTTCTTTTGTTTACATTAGGCATTTTTTCATCATTTTGTATGCCAATAATATGTAGCAACCCTTGCAATTTCATATTGTAATGATTGCACTTAAAAGAATGTGTCCATTTAGTATGTGTTAATTGATAAAATGTTAAAAAAAACAAAGTGGGCTTTTTGTTGAACCATAACGGGCTCTAAAGTAACTTAAAACCCTCTTAGTTTGGGTAAATTATGATTTTATTGTGTATAAGTAATTTCAAATAAATACTACATATTCATCAACATTATTCAAATACATGACTTTTTAGCGCAAAAAAAGTTCTAGCGTTAGCTTTGTAGCGTGACAAAGAAGTAGCGCTAGCAAGGGAGCGTTATTAAACTTGTGACGCTAATAGTGTAGCGCAATTAGAAGAGTTGCGCTGTTTGTGTAGCGTTGTAGAGTTTGTTACGCTGCAAGTCTCTATTGATTTTTGCTAAGTTATCATTAAATTTGTATTTAATGGGTTTGGATTCATGTCCATGTTGCCCATATATACTTTATTTAAGCCTAAATGGGCTATTATTAGACTGAACTTTTGAAAGATTGGTGATGATGTTATTTGTATGTGAATCATTAAAAACATTGATCAAAATTGTGCATTGTCAAGCAATTAGTAAACTTCATATTATCATTATTGGATCCTTACAAAGAGATGATGAGGGAAGACAAAAAAAAGATAGAAGAAAAATAGAAGAAAAAAGAAACCATACTCAACACTTAGAGTTATAACAATCAAGGTTAATTGATGGGAAGCTCATAGGAAAAATACTAATTAATAAAATAAAAATATACATATCATGATTAACCTTGATGGATTTTTTTTTTGAGTTTTTTTTTTTAATTTTTTTTAATTCTAACTGTTTGATTTTTTGAAAATAATACAAGGGAAAGGGTAGTTAGATTTATTAGAAATTTAGAATAAAACTAATAAAATTCTAAATGAAAGGAATTAATTAGTAAACTTTCAAAAGATTTGAATTATATTAAAAATCTCAAAAAGGTAAAGTATTTTTGAAATCGTTAATATTATTTGAGTTTTCTTATAAATGTTACGTGTATAAGTTAGTTTCTATTTAATCAAAGGTTCCATTAATCAAATCCTAAGAACATCAAGGATTTCATTAATGATATCTTTTGCAATATTTTATTAACTAAATCAAAGTGTAAAAAAAAAAATCTTCCAAGGAACCAAATAATATCAAAGAATATAATTTAAAATTATGGAAAATATTTTATGTAATCATTTAACTTAGTTAGCTAATGAAATATTGCGATTGAAAAGATTTGAAAATATCATAAAATCTAAATATGCACAAAATATAAAAAAGAAAGACAAGGAACTATATAAAACAAAAAGGAATCAATAATTACAAAATAATGGAGTCAAACTACGGTCAGTCATGGTCGGTCAAAAAGGTCCTACATCTAAGGAGTGTGCTCCAACACTTTGCGGTATAATAACCATTAGATATGAAGTCTTTCCCAATTAAGTACCATGGGCGGCTTAGAAATTGATGTAGTTGGGATAAGGTTCTGTCTTGCTCGGTTGCTTAGAGACCATGGGCCACACCAAGTCAATAGTTCCTCCTCGTAATGTAGAAGTATCATGGTAATCATAAGTCATATTTCAAACACATGTAGGCCAGGTGTATGTTACATGTACGCAATATGACTAAAAAATTGCTAATGTTCTAAATATAAAAAGTGTATAATTTCAGAGAAAATTTTCAAGTCTCACCCTCTTTTTGTCCCTAGTGGAGTCGCCACTATAGGGGGCCTAGATTTTAAGGTCTCATATTTTTTGGTCACCTTCCCCAAACCGACCATAGGTCGAGTTAAACCTAAAAAATTGGCTTAAGGAAAGGTGAAATGGACTTTTTTAGAAGTACTTTGCAAAAAAAACGAGAGCGTAGTAGTGCTGCAGCGTGACAAACTTTGTTGCGCTGCACTGTAAGCGTGACTAAGTTTGTGATGCTACCAGGCTAGCGCGATTGAAATTCCAGCGCTCTTGGTTTTTTTTTTTGCAAAATAATTCTAAAAAAGTTCATTTCACTTTTCCTTAAGCCAATTTTTTAGGTTTAACTCGACCTATGGACTGTTTGGGGAAGGTGACCAAAAAATTTGGGACCCTAAAATCTGGGGCCCCTACACATAGCACCAGACTGCCTACATCAAAAACAAAAACAAAATACACATATCCTGTACAATTTTCAGCATATTACTTTGTTGCTCAGGTTATGTGTGGCAGTTATGCTGTCTGTTGTAAAATTCACTTCAATCTGCATCCACTTCTCTAGTCCACTGTGTATCTACTCTATCTTCTTCATTGACTGCTCGTGTCCTTTCTGCTTGTGTTGTTGTATTTGTTGGATCCCTGAATCTATCATCTAGATACTTGACCTTCTCTTCCACATCTTTTTGGTCAACAGTCATATTGTCTAGAAAAAAGTCCCAACTCATCTAAACCTCTGTTATTGTAATACTGGATTCTAAAGTTGTTGCCACCTTTGTGATTTACTATATCAATCATTACACTTTATAAGGTCAACCATGTATACTTGTTTACTAGAGGGCCAAACTTTTGATATGCAAGTTCAACCTATTCAACCAACTCTGGTACTATCTTTAGGAATATTTGATATTGGGTTGATTGCATTGAGGTGAATACACTTAAGTCTAACATATTCAGGTCAGAGGATTGTGGGGGTTGAATGATAATCTCAATATTCCATCCATTCTTCTTTGTAGCTTGCCTCCATTCTTCATCCTTTGGAATTTGATGTGGCCTTGCATTGTCCCACTGTATGCAAACATCTTTACTGTGTTAGCCATTTTCCTTCACAATTGGAATGATTTTTTCTAACAACATACTTCTGATTCTATCTTTTGCAACATTTTGCAATGCTCTTGTTTCCCAAGTCCCTGTTGCTCTATTCTTACTACTCTTTGATGCTCTTTTTAATAAATAAATGGAAATATTCCATAGTTTCAATCATGCAGCATATCTCCGTTCTCATCAAAAAGAGGTCTTCCTATTACTGCCATAAACGTGGCTTTAATCTGGTACCTCTTAGAAACTTCACGCCTATATGGCTCATCTTCCTTTGGTAATCAGTAAAATCTTTTAATTTTTGGAGTCAAGTAGAACCACTTCTCATATGTATGCAACACATTCTAGTTGTCTGTGAATTCTGCTTTCGTTGGAGGAGTCCCTGGAATTATTTGTGACAACACCTATTTAAGCTGAACTATTTTGTGATTTGGGGTAAGTTTTGGCTTGTTAGTGCTTGTATGGCTTCTCAATTTTCCCCTCTCTTGAGCCTAAAAACAATGACAGGGGCTACGTTCAATACTTTTGTAAATGACCTTATTGTTGTTCTGAGGTGTAAAGGAACAAATTGAAGGACTTCATCAGGAATTTCCTTTTGTTTCTGACCCACTATGCCCTATTTCTTTGAACTGACATCAATCAACTAGCCTGCCCTTCTTTTTCTGGATGCTTCTATATAAATTCTTCTTACTACGCTTTTGTGTACTCCCATTTCATTAGTCACTTTGTATATAGTTCCCCTTGGAAGTTCTTCTTCTGTTTCCATTGGATTGCAAGCAATTTATCCACTATGTGCCTCCTTTGGTCAAGAGTCAAATCTTTCTTGCTTAAGTTGTTATGCTGTTGTGTTTCAGATTCCTGATTTTTGGGTTGACATTAACTCATTCTCTGCCTCCTGGTCTTTCAATAATTGGTCTATTGAATAATAACCATCATCAAAATCACTATCTTTCATTTTCAGATTTGCTAGTTATGCTGTTGCAGTTTGCTTTCTTGGGTGCAGGTGTGAGGTTGGGTGAAGCAGCTTTTTGGGGACTACATGGTGGATGCTGCAGCAAGGGGATTGTTTGTGGTGGTTGCTTTGACCTTGATTAGCATGCTAATTATGTACAACTATGGAAGATTCTATTTATGGTAGTGTAATTAATTTAGGGGTTGTATTAATGGGGTGAAAACTATATGAAATTTATTTTTGGGTTGTATTAATGGCTGGACAGAATTATGAAATTTGAAGTGAAGTGTTTAAAGGTTGGTAGAGGTAGGGGGTAAGTGTATTTATAGTGGGTATTAGGAGGACTAAGTATGGACCAATCCTCAATGTTAGAGAGAAATTTGAACAATTTGAAGTCATCATGTAAATTTGGGTTAATATTATGGTGGTTAAAAGCAAAAAAAATTTGGTCCCTCCTAAAGTTCAACTGATTTTGCTAATATAAAAGTACTTTAATTTTTTTCTTATTATTTTCTCCGCTACTAATCACATGCTCCTCATTTTTTTTAAATTACCCCTTTTCAAATTTTGCCTAGGAGAATATGTATCTCCATTTGTTGCAGTTTTCAGAAACAGAGGTACTAAATGTTTTACGGAATTAGTTAGGAGTTTTCAGGGTGTTACAAAAATAAATCAATATCTATGAAGAGCTTCAAAATATTAATACAATGAAAACGTTATTCAGCGAAATAGCAAAATTATGGTGTTATTCGTCTTTTTAAGGAGTATTTAAATAATTTACAAAATTACTATTGTGATCTTACATTGTACCTTTAAATCTAAGCTACTAAAATCCCATTCAATAGTACATATTATGCACTAAATAACGTAGTTATAAATTTTCTTAAAATCATTAAAATCATCACTATTACTAATAAAAATAGAGAAACACAAAAAAAATTAATCGAAGAACGTGTGTTTCATTCAGTTTTTCAAGGACTATTTTATAAGAATAATCTGAACTTTTAGCAATCTGCTCATTTTGGTGTCAACTTTGAGTTATTCATATATAATCCAAACTTGTACTCAATCTTTCAATTTTCGTCCGTGACCTGCTAACAAAAACTGGTAACCGATAGTCTAAGTTTATTGGACACTTGTTGCACTATTATTAGATATAATATGGTTTTAGGATTAATTTATATTTATCAATAATTAAAATAGATAATAACCACACCACCCCATCCACCCTACTACATCACCACACATCACCAAATCACTTCCCACCATATCAACCGTTAACAACGCAAAACCCACTTTAGCAAAATACCCACCATTATTGTTGAACCACATCACAACAGATGCTTCCACCGTACCACTGCCATCCACAAAACAACTCAATCTCCACCACAAAAAATAAAATAAAATAAAATAAAAACACTACAAAGCCAAATCAGCCCCAATTATAAACCAACCACCACAATTTAATCATTTAAATACAATAACCAAAACCCAAAGACAATACCACGACCCACAATCCAAGCAAACCACCGCTGCCACCCAAGCACAACAATACCTAGCAACACCACTAATAACACCCCCACAACTTAAAATTTTAAAACAAACAACTAACCCCATGACCACAACAACTCCTCAACCAGATTAACAAGCATGTCAATCTACCTATCAGCACCATCAGATCTACAACACTCAAAAAATAATTCAAGAGGAATAATAAAAAAAATAATAAGTAAAGTGACTGTGATGGAAGTGGGTGGGAGATTTTGGGGATGGTGGGTTGGTAGTTATAGAGGAAGAAAGAGAATAAGTGAGTTAAGAAAATAAAAGAGGAAGTAAAAAGAAAGGAAGTTAACCTGTCAAACAAGTTACACCTTTCACAGACCAAAATTGGAAGATTGAATGCAAGTTTGGATTATACATGAATAAATCAAAGTTGGGACCAAAATGACCAGATTGCTAAAAGTTCATATTATTCTTATCAAATAGTCCTTTTTTAAAAAAATAAATCTAAATTATCATTTTAATCATTTGCAATAGTGGTGTATTTTATGTTTTTATGGAATAGTTTTATAGTTGAACTATTAATATCCCTGATAGTGTAAGTGACACTGAAGAGGGGGGGGTGAATTGAAAGGTGTAGGATTGTTGTAAAATTTTTGATTGATTGCAAGAATAGTTAAGAACCAGTTCTCAAGTAGTGGAAACAAAAATGCCATAAAATAAGCCACACCAAGATTTAACGAGGTTCGACTTCTAATAAGTGTACGTCCTCCACTCACTCACTCCTTTTATTAATCAACTCAGAATAACAAAAAGAATTACACTCAATCACTTATGCACCTATGCACAATATGATTTCCCAACTCCCACCTATGGAAGTTCGACTCAACCTTCAACTATGAAGGTTCAAATGAAGATGATCGCAGATCAACTTCCCCAGCAAACTAAACTCACAGAATGCTCAAATTACAACACTTTGTATCTCAATAATAATTAGCCTAAACGCTTACAAAAGAGAGTATATTAAAACCTTAATGTGGTAATCGGTTTTATGCTAGGTTAAGACTTAGAGAGAGAACTTTTGCAGTCAGTGTTCTTCAGCTTTTGTTTGTGCAAAAGTGTTAGGTTTGTATGCCAGCTGATCTCCTTAAATAAGCCTTTGGCTAGTATGTTTGTAAGAGAATATTTTCCTTAGAATTTATGGAAGTAATTCCGCGGAAAATATTCTCACTAATTTTATTTGAGATCAAATAAAATCAGTACAATATAATATAACATAATTGCCATACTTAAGAATATCTAACTTGCATAACAATCCGAGCATCCGCATAATTTTTGAAAAAAAATTTGCACGGAAAGAAACTTTCCTAAAATAAGGATGTATGAAGTAAACTCAAGAAGACTGGTTCAGCACTGTTCCCATATTGTTCTAGTCAGCCAAGTTTACTTATAATTGTGTATGACAAGTAACTAAGGTTCCTTGTCATCAACAATTAGTTCCTCTCTCTAATCTCAACCTTTATAGTGCATCTATAAACCTTCATACCACTTACAGTGAATCTGAGACTTAAGAGTATGACTCTATGAACTTGGTCTTCATGCAAACTTCAAGACTTGGCTTCATGAGCTTCATCTTGTCATCCATTGAACTTGTTTATTTAGTACCTGCACATGCAAACAAAAACTTTCATATAATGTAACAGTTCAATGTAGTTTGTCATCATTCAAAACATAAGCTCGGAACTCAACAAATTCCCCCTTTTTGATGATGACAAACCATGAAGTTCCCCCTGCAAATAATATCATCTAATATTTGGAACTTTTCAAAATCTTGAATTCTGTAGAATTCAATGGACTGGTCTCATACTGTTCCTGAAGATTAAGAATCATTTACATGTACACCAGTTCAAAACTAACTGACAACAATTTAAGAAAGAGTTTCTAAGTACCAAGGACAAATAGTAAATAGACTCAGAGCTCTTAGACTTAAACATGCATTCGCAATAAGAACATCAATAAGTTCATCAGACTTGTTTCCAAGCCATTCAGATGATAAGAATTAGAATGCTTTGAATACACTTACTTCCAGACCATCCAGGTCCATCACCACTAGCAAGACTTTTAACCTTGCTTCTAGTTGCTGCAACACACACAGGTTAGTAATGTTCATTAGACCTGCTTCCCCCTGAGATAGGTAGAAGAGATCAGAACTTCACACCTGCTTCCCCCTTTAGGCATCATCAAAACAGTCCATGAATAAAAGCATGTAAACAAACAACTAGACACAATCGATAGTTAAACTACTAATTATATTAAGTTCAGCTAATGTAGGTAGCTCTAACAACATTTTAGCGATGCTAATTTTACCATTGTTCCTGTCAAAGTACCAAATCTACTTGTCCTAAATAGTTATTACAGACCAGCATTGAACCAAATTACATAATAACAGTGTCTTTGTAATTGGGAAAAGGGGAGACCAGAATAAGAGCTCAATAAATAGGAGGGGTTAGTAGCAATAAGAGAAGATAAGAAGAAATACAGGAAATTTAATCTGCTCCAGAGTCATTTTCAATTCCATCATCTTCCTCTTCCTCTGGAGCACTTGCATCATGTTCCTCATTATCCTCTTCTTCATTCTTCTCAGAGACCAGCTCAGCATCCTCATCATCAGCATCACCAACAGCTTCTGATGACTCTTCCTTTTCTTCAGAATCCTTAGCTCCAGTTATACCAGCTTTATCAAGACGAGCCTCAATTCTCCTGTAGGATTCGTGAAGTGCAGCACATAAGGTAGTGACACTGCTGACCATATTATGCATGAGTTGATTCTGGTCACTTAGCTGCTTTACCAAGGTATAAGCTTCCTGAACTGATTCTGTACTGGTCCCAGCAAGACCAGCATCACTCCTCCCCTCATCCTTCATCTTTAAAACACCATCTGCATATGTCATGCCCTTCTGACCTATTATCTGATTACTGAGATGAGACATGGTGCCATAATCTCCCACCATGGAACCTTCCAATGTCCAAATACCAAGCTCATCCATCCTCTATAGGGCAGAGCATGGTTTGCTTTCTCCACACACCAGATCATATGACCTAACATCATAGAACGGAGATTGACAGGAATGTGTTCAATGAGGCAGTAAATAAGAACACTATCCATCAACCATACACTTATACGGCCTTGTGCTCTAGGACACACAATCTTTGAGGCTATGGTATGGAATATCCTTATGATTGGCTCCTTTAGGTGGCCAATGGTGTACCCTTGGTTGGGATCAGGTGGACAAGTAAACAATCTGGTCTGGATCTGTTCTGTTGTGACTCTCTTGACAGAAGGCCAATTTTCCCTTGTGTATACATCAAGTCCCTTAGTTGGAACTTGAGAATTTTAGCTAGTTTCTTTTCAGACAGATTAATGGGGGTATCTTTAACAAAGGAGAAATAGGATCCATCATCCTTAGTATGCAGGTGTTCATAAAATTCTTCAACTAATGGCATGAAAACATCTAGATCTTTAGCAAACAACACAGACCACTTCTGAAAATATAAAGCCTCTTTAACCTCAAAAAAAAACTTCTGTGCAACCCAACTGTTTGCAACAGAAAATCCTACCATAATTTGTCTATCTTTAAGATTATATAGAGGTTGAGGGGTAGTAGACTTACTTTTCTTGGATTTAGCACTTGAAGAGATCACAATAGCAGATTTCTTTTCTTTTTCCCTGTTGTGGGCTTGTCTGGTTATGCTTCGCGCATGATAGCCTTGCCTTTGGAAGCCTCAGCACCCTTCCTGGCAACTGTTTTCACTCAAGCATCCTTGCTTGTATAGTCTTAGTGCCCTCTTTCTCAGCAGCTATCTCAACTTCCTTTTCATCCTCAGCATCTTTTTTCTTTGATTTCTCCACTGGTTTGGGAGTGGTTTTAGGCGTGGGTATTTTGGATTTTGTGGTTTTTGGTTCAATGACCTTCTTCTTGACTTTCTTAATCGCTTTTGATGACGGTTTCTTGGTACTCACTTTCTTTTCCTTCAATTCTTCTAGCATGGCTATAGCCACATCCTCCTTCGGTTCAACTTCCTTCTCTTCTGATTCAACTTCTTCCTCCTCAACTTCTTTTTCAACCGAATCTGATTCAGATTGAGATTCCTTCTCTGGTTCAAACTCTTCAGCAATTTCAGGTTCTTTAGGTTTAGAAGTCTCCACTGGTACTGGTGTGGATTCTTTGGATTTTTGTGTGGGTGGCTTTTTAGAAGTAGTTGATTTTGTGGATGTTGGTGTAGAAGATCTGGTGGTTTTGGTGCTTAATTTTTGGAGTAACCGCTTTTGCGGTGGTTGTTTTTGTGGTGGATTTCGGGGTGGCTGATTTTAGGGTGAAAGCTTTTGATGTTTCTGGCTTGGCGTTCTTTCGGATCAATGTTGCTTCCTCCTCTTCATCAATTTCCTCTTCCAACACATCTTCTAGCACAGATTCTATTATTTTGTCAACCGTCTTCTTTGTTTTCTTCGTTTTGATTTCAGGAGATTTACTAACTTCTTTCTCAACTAATCTTGTGCTTCTTCTCTTTGACATGATGAGAGTAAATATTTCCTCTACTTTGAGCAATAAAGAAAACTTTGAACGATTTTAGTGAGAGAAAGAAGAACTTAAACAATTTAGGTTTTGTGTGAGAAAAATATGATCGAGAGAGAATATATGGAAAAATATGAGATCAAGGAAATGAAATGAAGAAGGAAAGTAAGATCAAGAGCAATATATTTATAAAAGATTTGAATCAAAAACGACTATCTTTAAATATTTGAAAGATATTTGTCCGTTCAACCAAAAAAGAAGTTGCCATAAATATAACAGTCATTACATTTATTTCCAAAAAATTTGAAATTTTGAAAATAAACTAACTGAGTAAAATAACCGCCTCAGGAATATGGTTCCCTAATGGTCTGCAACTGGTCTGTGCCAACTTACTCTTTACAAGATTATGCTAAGGTACTTAAGTACTAAATTGATCAGCTCAGCATCACAAAAGAATTTTGTGAGACCTAAAAAGTAGAAAAGAAACAAAACAAATATTTACAAATTGACATCATTTGACTAGCCAAAGGGACAAGTCAAGACCTAAGAGCTCATTGTCTAATTTTAATCATACCCAACAAGTTACGAAGCTTGATGAACATTTCCCTGCTCAAAGGTTTTGTAAAAATGTCAGCTAGTTGATCTTCTGACCTTCAAAACTCCAATTCTACATTACCTTTTTCAACAGTGTTCCTTAGAAAATGATGCCTAATCTCAATATGCTTGGTTTTAAAATGTTGGACAGGATTTTTCGAGATATTGATTGCACTTGTGTTATCACATAAAATGGGAACACTTCTGAAACAGATCCCAAAATCCTTTAGTTGTGACTATATCCACAAGAGCTAAGCACAACATAAAGCAGCAGCAATGTACTCAGACTCTGTTGTAGATAAGGCCAGAGAATTTTGTTTCCTAGATCCCCATAAGATAAGGCAGGAACCTAAGAAGTGAGCAATATCCAGAAGTGCTCTTCATGTCCACAATAAAACCAGTAAAGTCAGCATCTATGTATCCTATAAGGTTCATATTGCTACCTTTTGGATACCACAAACACAAATGTTCAATACCATTAAGATATCTTAAAATTCTCTTGACAGCCTTTAGGTGAGATTCTTTAGGGTTTCTTTGAAATCTTACACACAACCCTACTGAAAACACTATATCTGGCCTACTGGCTGTTAAGTAAAGCAATGAGCCAATCATACCTCTATATAGTTTACCCTCAACATCCTTTCCCTTCTCATCAAGGCTCAATTTTGTAGAAGTTGGAATAGGTGTTTCATAGGATTTGCTGTCTTCCAAACCATATATCTTCAGCAGCTCCTTCAGGTACTTTTATTGATGAATCATAATACCATACTGGGTTTGCTTGATTTGAATCCCTAGAACCCAAGTTCTCCCATCATACTCATCTCAAATTCACTTTTCATCAAATTTGCAAACTCATTACACAAATCAGGATTAGTAGCTCCAAACAAAATATCATCAACATATATCTGAACCACTAGCAGATTAGTTCCCTTTTACTTTAAGAATAGTGTCTTGTCAACTGAACCTCTCTTATATCCATTTTCTAAAAGAAAACTGGAAAGTCTCTCATACCAGTATCTAGGAGCTTGTTTGAGACCATAAAGAGCTTTGCTAAGTTTAAAAACATGGTTTGGCAAGTCACTATCCTCAAATCCAGGGGGCTGTTCCACATATACATCTTCTTTCAAATAACCATTCAGAAAGGCTTGTCTTAACATACATTTGAAAGAGTTTAAAGTTTATATGAGTTGCAAAAGCAATTAAATTCTTGATTGCTTCAAGCCTGGCCACTGGAGCAAAGGTTTCAACATAATCAATTCCTTTCTGTTGATTAAACCCTTGGACCACTAGCCTAGCCTTGTTTCTAACTATAATACCTGAATCGCCCAGTTTGTTCCTAAACACACATTGAGTTCCAATAACAGACATGTTTTCTTCCTAGGTTCAAGATGCCAAACTTGATTTCTCTCAAACTGATTGAGTTCATCTTGCATGGCTAGAACCCAATCTGGACCCATTACAGCAGTCTTAGAATCAGTTGGTTTAACATTTGAAAGAAAGGAATAGTGATGTGAATTTGAGTACAAGTGAGATATCCTATGATACACCAATAGTGGATGAGCCAATTAGCCTAATAATAAATCCCATTGGTTTGGTTAAGGATAAATTACAGGTATGGGTGACAATGATTATGGTTGACACTGTAAATTCTAGTGATGGTGGTGGCTTCCTAGCCAACACTATTGGCTATTGATCACTAACACTTTGTCACTGGTGGAGTGAGTCATTAAATAAGATATGAATTATTAGTAATGTACTCACAGGATGGATCACAGTGGTGGTTACAGGGAACAAGTTGGTTTGGTCCATGAGTTTTTTCCCATTTCACTTGATAGGGTTTTCTCATTTTGGACATCATTGTTTTTATTTCTTGTGGAGTCTTGATCATAATAATTATGCTAAAATACATGGAGGATAGATTCTTGAACGTTTCTTGATTAAAATATTTGGATCTTGAAGCATTTCTTGAAATTTCTTGAAGAATCTTGAAAGTTGCGCAAGAACAACGAAACTTCTTGTGGCGGGATTTTGACGAATTTTTGGCAATCTTGGGCAACAAGTTTAGTTCGTGATTTTAGTGTAAATTCTGATGATTATCTTATTAATTAATTATTTAGTTAATTTTTTAGGATAATTTCTTGATTAGATAAGTTGTTAGAGTTTGTTAAGCAAGATAAGATCAAGGTGCAATGATGATGTGGCATTCTTATCTTGTGAGTCATATTTGAGTCATGTAAGCTAAAATTTAGCGTTGTTTGTGCGTGTTTTAGGAGTCTAAGGGTCTTAGAAAATTTTTAGGACTTAGTCTAAGGTTGTTATATAAATAGCTTGAGGATTCCTTGTAAAATACATAAGTTTTACACATTGAATTTTCAATACATATAATTTCCGAAAATTTGCGCAAGTTTAGTGATTAAACTTTGTTCGATTTTCTTCATAAATTTGTGAGTCAAGAGTGACAAACAAATTTATATCCTAGTTAATTATTTACAGGAGTGTATTGATTAAATAGTCTTCAATTAAATTATTCCAGTAGTGGAGATTTAATTGGCAAAAATCGTGAGTTTTGAGTGATATTGAGAGTACCACTTAAAATCCACATCAAATAGAAAGCACAAGAGTTTTGTAAAGTAGAATTCCTTGTTTGCACCCCTTTTTTTAATGTCACTAATGATAAGATCATAGGGATGAGTGGACTTATACTTGAAGGATTTGTTCATATTAAGGTTTACATTGGTGCCTCCTAATGTTGAACTGGTTCCTGTACTGGTTCCCCCTATTTCGTTGTTGCTTTAAACAGGCGAACCTGGTTCCATAGTGGTCTCAAATGCATCATATTCATGTGAATAAGCCTCTGAGTCGTTATTTTCTTCTCTTACCTCTTGAGCTACTTGATTCTGTGCTAGAACAGACTCTTCAACACACAAGGTTCTTTTGTTGAAATCTTTGTATGCCTTGTTGTGTGAAGAGTATCCAATGAAAACAGCCTCATCACTTCTAGGATCAAATTTGTCCTAACTTGATTTACCATTGTTGTGTACAAATCATTTGCACCCAAAAACGCATAAGTATGCAATGTTTGGTTTTCTTCCCCTAAGGAGATCATAAGGTGTTTTCTTTAGTAATGGTCTCAAAATTACCATGTAGTACTCACAGCTTTAGTCCATAAGTTTTGAGGTAAACCACTCTCTAAAAGCATTGTTCTTGCCATTTCTTCTAAAGTGTGATTTTTCCTTTCAACCACTCCATTTTGTTGTGGAGTTCTGGGAGCTGAGAAATTGTGAGATACACTATGATCAGTACAGTAGGTTATGAAGCTGACATTGTCAAATTCTGAACCATGATCAGACCGGATAGAGACCAGTTGATGATTAATCTTGTTTTGGACCTGTTTTATCAAGATTTCAAATTCTTCAAAAGTTTCATTTTTAAATTTTAGAAAGATTGTCCAAGTATAACGAGAGTAATCATCAACTGACACAAACACATAACTATGACCATTTCAACTTTGTACAAGCATGGGCCCACACAAGTCCATGTGCACAATTTCGAATGGTCTAGTGGTGCTTACAACCTTCTTTGGCTGAAAAGAAGACTTAACATGCTTACATTTAGCACACTCATGGCAGATATGGTCTGCAGCGAACTTAATATTAGGTAAACCTGTAACTAAGTTCTGAGATTGCAGTTTGTTTGACAAAGAAAAACTTACATGTCCAAGTCTCTTGTGCCACAGCCAATGGTCATCCTCTATAAATTTGAGACAAGTGGCACTGGTCTTAGGAATCTGACTCAAAAATGTTAGGTAAACATCATTGTGTCGGAACCCCTTACAGACTAGTTCCTTTGTTTCAGTGTTAACTATGTGACTGATATTTGTTTCAAATTCAACATGGTTTCCTTTGTCACAAACCTGAGATATGCTCAAGAGGTTATGCTTCAAACCTTCAACAAAATATACATTATCAATTGCTTGAGAAAGTGACTCACCAGCTTTACCTATACCCTTGATCAAACCTTTACTATTATCTCCAAAGGTGACACTTCCTCCTTCATAAGCTACGAGTGAAAGAAATTGACTTTTATCTCCTGACATGTGTTTTGAGCAACCACTGTCCAAATACCAATATGGCTTTCTTTTCACTCTAATCTGCACAAACAAATCAAGGTTTAGCTTTAGGAACCCAGATTTTCTTGGGTTCCTTGTTATTGGGAACTGGTTTGATACTGGCCTTTCTAACCAAGATCTGTTTCAAATTTTTCTTTCTTGTTTTATCATGTTTTCCATTTTTAGACCAACAATGTGTGTGACTCTTTTGATTATGAATATTTTGAACGTGAGACTGATTTCTCTTATCATGTTTTTGCTTTGTCTAATAAGTTTCAATAACATGTCCATTTTTACCACAATAGGTGCATACATGCATGTCTTTTGCAAAAACATACTTACCTTTCTTGAATTCAGAAACCCAAGTCTCATCTCTTCCCAACTTTTGGGACAGTTGGGAACTAGTTCAAGAATACCCTAATCCAAACCTCATAGGATTACCAGATTGTGAGGTAAGGATGTTTAGAGTACCTTGAGCATCGAGCAACCTGTTCATTTGTCTTAGGCAATCACTCAAATCATGTTCCTTGATTTCAAGTTTCTTAAGCTGAGCTTCATTATACTCTGCAACAATGGAAAGATCTAACTTTGCCCGATGAAGATCATCCTTAAGATTTGAAACCAATTCAGAATCTGCTTCAGAAGTGGTGTGAGTATTCTTGCCTTTCTTTAGTTGGAACATTTCAGCTTGAAGATCACAAATTTTAGTTTCATATTCTAAATGTAAAGATTCAATATCAACACCCTGATTGTCTGAAGCAACTTTAGGGTTGATATCTTTCTTTAACTCTGATATTTCAGCTTATGAATCACATATCTTATCCTCATATTCCAAACATAAGTGATTGACATCAACACTTGAACCACTTGTGTTAGCAAGAGAAGTTTTAAGATCTACATACGCTTTGGAAAATTCTTCCACTTCATCAATCATATAGTTATAGGCTAAAATCAAGTCAGAATGTTCTAGAGCGAAGGATTTATGTTTAAGTAATTTGAAATTTATACCTTCAACTTCTGCCTCCTTAAGCTTACTGAAACCTCTTTCACTATTTTGACAAAAATCTGTTTTTGAAAAAAAATGATTGAGGTTTTAGCATCTCAAGTTCTATATTCTTCTGATCCAAACTTATTTCAAGCTCAGAAATTTTATCTTTCAGTTCTGTACAAATAAGTTCAAGCTCAGCAGAACAACACTCACTAAGGTCTAGATTTCGAGTCACTTCTCTTAGTTTCTTTTTGTTAGCTTTATAAGCAGCATTTCCTTTAACATTTTGTTCAATAGCAAAATCTATAAAACTTAGTAACTCATCTATGTCACAATATCTCATTTGTTCTTGCATATCCGAAATGGTTACCTGTTCTTCATCAGAATAGCTTCCTCCTGCCATGAGACACATGTGTCCCTTCTTTCCTGAACTGGTCCGCCTCTGGTCTACTTCTCCCAACAGTGTAGTCACACAAACTAGAGCTTCGTCCTCCTCACTTTCACCACCTGTGTCAGAATCACCCCAGGCAGCAAGCATGGCTCTCTTTGTCATCTTTTTCTCCATTAGTCCTCCCTTCTTAGTTTTCCATGCCAGAAAATCCTTGATCATATGTCCAGTTTCACCACATTTGAAGCAACCAGTGCTGGTACTGGTCTTCTTTGTGTTGCCTTTGTTCTTCCAGGATTTTCCTTTATATTGAGATCTGAGGATTCTTTCAAACCTTCTTTCCATGAGACCTATCTCATCCAGATCTTCTTCATTTTCTTCTCCCTTCGAGGCCAACCCTCAGCTTTTGGTTGTACCTTCCTCCTTTGTGCTTACTAACATCTCGTGAGTCATTAATGGCCCAATAAGTTGTTCTACAGACAAAGTGGATAGATCCTTGGCTTCCTGAATTGCAGTTACCTTAGGCAGCCATTTACCTATCAAGCTTCTCAAAATTTTCCAAACTAAATCTTCACCGGTGAAACTTTTTCCAAAATATTTTAGTTCATTAATAATTGACATAAAAAGAGTATACATATCTTTTTATATTTTCATCTCGATTCATATCAAAAGTTTCATATTTAGACATAAGCATATCAACCTTAGATCTCCTGACTTAACTAGTACCTTCATAGGTTAACTCTAGAGTTTCCCATATTTCATTAGCAATATGGCATGCTAAAATATGGCTTACCTCATTATCAGCAATGCCTTGTTGAAGAAGTGACATAGCCTTGGCATTCTTCTCGAGTGTCTTCAGAACTGTGCTGTTGTATTCACTCTCCTTCTTCTCTGTGCCATCAGTTTTGTTAGCCACCTTCTTTGGTCCATTTTCAATTATCATCCAGCACTCATAGTCAGTACCAATGACAAATTTCTACATGCAGATTTTCCACCAAGGATAATTTGTTCGATTGAATTTGGGCAGCCTTGATCCACCATTCCCATTCATTATTTCTTGAATATTCATTTTTTCTTCCTTCTCTAGGTGTTACCCTTTTAAGAAGTTAGGCTATGATACCAATTGAAAGTGCATGTGACACTCAAGAGAGGGGAGGTGAATTGAGTATTGTAGGATTGTTGTAAATTTTTCGATTGATTGTAAGAACAGTTAAGAACCATGCCAGTTCTCAAGCAGCGGAAACAAAAATGCAATAAAATAAACAACACCAAGATTTAACGAGGTTCGACTTCTAATAAGTCTACGACCTCCACTCACTCACTCCTTTTATTAATCAACTCAGAATAACAAAAAGAATTACACTCAATCACTTATGCACCTATGCACAATATGATTCCCCAACTTCCACCTATGAAAGAAAAAAGACTAGCATGCACATAGCTAAAATAGTGCAAGGTGACAAAGAATCTTTGAGAAGCTATGTCCAACGATTCAATCTCGAATCATTGCAGAAACCTAACCTTTGTGAAGGAGTTGCCTTTGATAGCTTATTGAGAGGACTCCGTGATGGAACATTTCAGTTCAATGTTGTCAGAAGAAATTGTAAAACCTTGAAGGGGATCTTGGAGGAGGCCGAATGCTTCATTCATGCTCAGGAGCCATGTGCTTCAACTCGCAAGGATAAGAAGGAAGATAAGAAGAATGGTCATGGTTCAAAGAAAAAGGATCAAAAGAGACATACCACATGGATGCCTGGCTCATCAAGTAAAGCAAACTCTCAGAACCGAAAGAAGAAGGCGAATGATACGCCAAAGTTTGAATTCATTAAGGATCTCCATTCAGTCTTTAAGGAGGTCCGAGGGAAAGTTGACACTGATGATCCGCCCCCTTTGAGAAGCCCAAAGGAGGATCGAGATTCAAGTAAATATCGCTACTTTCATAAAGATATGGGGCATCATACCAATGATTGTTTCAATCTTCGGAGAACTCTTGAAGCACTTATTGCCAAAGGGAATATTAGTCAATATTTAATCAAATCCTGCGATAAGAGTGCAAAGCAGAAGTCAGACTCTAAAAATGAAATGCCAAAGGAGGGATATGAAACAGAAGATGTTGTCTATGTAATCTCAAGAGGGTTTGCAGTCGGAGGTCCTACTATGAAAGGTAGCAAAGAATATGTTTGACGTCTAGTCTGGGAATCATCTCCCGAGACTGGGGGAAATGCCAAAAATAAGTTCCCAGAAGTGCTAATCAGTGACAGGGATCGGGGAAAATTTTGAGCACCCATGATGATCCCCTGGTAGTAGAGCTGAAAGTAGCAAACATGAAGATAAAGAGAATACTTGTTGATA
This sequence comes from Suaeda aralocaspica, assembly GCA_016808085.1. Classification (NCBI taxonomy): domain Eukaryota; kingdom Viridiplantae; phylum Streptophyta; class Magnoliopsida; order Caryophyllales; family Amaranthaceae; genus Suaeda; species Suaeda aralocaspica. The sequence goes on from PYUH01000002.1 coordinate 432,940, forward strand.
CAGGAAGTTCATCTGACATAATCAGTTACTGTTGTCTGAGAAAGCTGAAGTATGACTCGTCAAAGTTAGAACCTATCCACCACCCCTTCATTGGGTTTGGAGGAGGAATTATTAACCCATTAGGAACTGTTACCTTACCAGTTCGAATGGGAAATAAAGAATGTGCTAGAAACATGTTCGTCAAGTTCCTTGTAGTGAAAGAGCTACAGGCATACAATGTGATTCTTGGAAGGCCGACACTCAATACTGTTAGGGCAATCATTGTTACCTATCTCATGCTCATGAAGTATGAGTGTAACAATGGAATTTTGGAACAATTCACAGAGATCAGTAGTTGGCAAGAGAGTGCTATGTTACTACGCTAAAAGCAGAAGCTTGGTCAAGTGACAGTGGAGAACCAAGTAAGAAAAGGAAAGTGGAAGATGCACCCAAGGATCAAGTAATGGCTGTTCATAGCATGAATCAAGTTCCAAGGCCTCAACCTGGAGGTGAGCATGAAGACTTCGTGTTGGATGAGATGAAGCTTGATAGAATAGTAAAGATTGGACAAGCACCTGGCGAACATGTTGGGACAGAGATAAGAGCTGCACTCAGACAATACAAAGACGTTTTTGCATTTAAAGTTGAAGAAATGTCGGGAATTGATCCCGAGGTAGTAATACATAAACTCAATGTTAATCCTGAAATGAAGCCAGTCAAGCACAAGAAAAGAAATCTTGGTGAAGTTCGTAACAAAGCTGTAGATGAAGAAGTAAAAAAGTTATTGGAAGCGGGATTTATCCGCCCATGCCAATATCCTGATTGGGTGGCAAATGTTGTATTGGTGCCAAAACTCAATGGGACAATGAGAATGTGCGTGGATTACACTAACTTAAATAAGGCTTGTCCTAAGGACAGTTTCCCTTTGCCTAAGATCGATTGATTGGTTGATTCTACGGCCGGACATGCCTTGTTGAGTTTTATGGATGCCTATTCAAGTTTTCATCAAACTCCTCTATGGGAGGATGATCAGGAAAAAATAGCTTTTGTCACGGAAACGGGTTTGTACTGTTATACCAGAATGCCCTTTGGTTTAAAGAATGCTCCAGCTACCTTCCAGAGATTGGTCAATGAAGTATTTAAGCAGCAATTGGGAAGGAACATGGAAGCATATATTGATGATATGATTGTTAAAAGTAAAGAATCTAAAGATCATGTAGCTATTAAATTAGGTCGCCAAAGGTGGACCGACTCTAATGTCTAACTCACTACATTTGACACATCCGGTTTCATCACATGACACCGGATATGCCAAAACTTTGGTCAATCATATTAGACTAGGTCATCTCAAGGGAGATCGAGTTTAGTACGTTATTTATTATGTTTGAAACATCCGATGTCATACAATGACCTTGGATGAATCAATATGATTATAAGAAAGGGTAGAATATTTCATGAAATAAAGTTAAATGTCTCTAAGAGAGGCACTAATGAAATGAGTCTATGTTATAAAGATTTTTAAGTTTAAGAGATGAAAGCTACTAAATGAACTTTTAGTTTACACTCATGAATTTGATATGAGTCCATAACTTAGGAAAATTTTTCAAGTTATAGAAATTTCTAAGTGAAACCTCAATGCTTACTTATACATGTTATAACTTATAAGTAAAGTCTACAAGTGAAATTTCTATGTGGAATTTCCGAGTCAAATTTCCAATTTATGACAAGTTCAAATCTTTGCAGTAACCTAAGTAGTGCATTTTTACATACATATCATTCATAATGGATGAATGGAGTATGAGTAAAATGATCTTATGAGCTAAACTTTTAAGTGAAGTGTGATTTTATGAGCTAAGTCATGAAGCTTTAAAATGAGGTTTCATGAACTCTAAAAACTTAAAATTTCTAAGTGTAACACTTAGAGATATATGTATAAGGAGCAATGTTAGTATTTTTTACTTTTGAAAAATCATAAAGCAATCAAGTTAAGGAGATAAGCATTGAAGACGAATTGATAGGTGCTCAGAAGGCACAAATGTATATAATACATTGAGTTGGCATTACAGCCAACAATAATCATCAAATTGTTCTCAGAATGAAATCATCCATCAAGACTTCCATAATAGATTCAATGAAATCAGAAAAAATACTCATTATGCAATGTTGAAAAGTAGCAGGAGCATTACATAAACCAAAAGGCATACTACGATATGCAAAAGTATCGTAAGGACATGTAATAGTTGTTTTCTCTCTATCATCAGGACGAATAGGGATTTGTTATTTATTAAAAAGTTGGCCAATAGCTTAGTAAAGAAGAAAGAAAGTTATTTAAGTTGATTAGTTACTTAACCAACAAAAAAGGTAGTTTGTGAATTTTTATTCACATAATTATTACAAGCTAATGAGCAAATATTTATATACATGTAACCACTCACAGTTTAATGTATGGTCAAGGAAAAGGTAAATAGTTAGTCACTCACAGTTAATGTGCGGTAGTGGAAGTTTGGTTTAATCAAAGGACACACAGGATTATTTTTTTTAGAATCACCTTAACTCAAAGATAATTAATATGGCTTGTGTGATTTTATGCATGCTTTTATGTGATGTTGTATGTGAGTCATAACGATGTTAAACCGGTTAATCACGTAAAGTGAAAGAGGATTCGCACCAAAACTCTTGGAACGTATATACCTTGAGTATGAACAATGGAGGGAGTCGTATGGAACAGTGATCTATGACTTCTAATCGAGGTACAAGACGTTGTACTCTTTTATATTTTTAATGCGCTAGAATTTCATCACTTTCTGTGACATAGGTAACACCTTCTTGGAGTTGGTGCCCCATAGGGCGATTTTAAAGGAAAGGAAACTCGATCGATGCGAAATCCAAAGTTTAAATATAATAATTAATCTGCTTAAGTTGAGTCTATGCACAGGTGAAGAGTTGTCAACGGTAAGATGTATGTATGTTTTACTTTTATTTTATTTTGATCTTGTTGCATAGTCTTTAGTAGTTATGTACTCAGCTTTGCTGATTGTTTGTTTTGTGTGCATGGCTTTGTCTTGGACTTGGCCCTACGATGACCCACTTGTTGGCGAGTAGTTGTCAAGAGAAAGCTACAGGTACAAGTGGGCATAAGTCATTCATGTTGGGCTGGAGTGAGAGTGTTTGCTTTGTAGTCTTCATAGCTTCTTAGTTTATTTGCTTTTGGATTTAGTTAACTATTATTTGATGTTGTTTTATTTCCAAAGTTTTAATTTTTGGTTTTGAAGGACCATTAATATGGTTCCGAAGTGTAATAAAGTTTTGAGTTGATTTTCTTTTTGTTTTTGTTTGATTTTAGTTTTGGGATTATTTTTGAGTTCGAGTTCTAAATTGGTGTTGATTTGAAAGACTTCCATTGTAGTACTTTGATAAATGCCTTAGACGTTATCACAGTGGCGGTAATGCTTTGGTTTTTCCTAGTTATTTAGGAGTTTTAATAATTACTATTCTCTATTATATATAATATGTTTTCCAGAAAATCTAGAGAAGGAAGTTATGAAATTTCAGGGTGCTACACATAATCAATACAATCACTCAATCACCTCACTCTAATCTCTGCCCCCCTCATGTTTGATCTGTTGTGGCACTCCGCGTTATGTGCTCTTTCAGAGGTAGGGCACTCTGTTCAGTGTACTCTTTTCATAGGTACTGGCCTGGACGACGTATATTAAATTGTTGTTTAGTTGAATTATTAGAATTAATTTCAGATTTTTTTTTTTTTTGGTGCTAGGGAGCCCCAAGGGCGGGAATGAGAATCAATCCCAGGATCTCCTGAAACCGAAAGGAAAGCTTTTACCACTTGAACTACCCCTCACTCTCAGAATTAATTTCAGATTTAATTGTTGATTAGTTGAATTATTGTTTCTATGATGCTATCTGGTTCAATTGCACTAGTACAAAAATTGGATTTTGCTGCGCCACATTTGCTGCGGTTCTTTGGGATTTTTAAAGAACCGCAGCAAATAGTATATATATATATATTTTTTAATAGTAATAGTTATTTGCTGCGGTTTTCTTATGTTATTTGCTGCGGTTGAACCGCAGCAAATAATCCAACCCCAAAACCGGCTAAAATAACCCTAAGCCCAAGCCCATAATATTAGCACCTATATAAAGCTACTCCCTCATTTTTCCACCTCCCCTTCTTTCTGATCTTTCTCCCTTTTTTTTTCTCTCTAACCCTAACTCCTCTCATTCTCTCATCTTTCACTCCTCTCATTCTCGCATCTTTCCCTCTCATTCTCATTCTCGCCTCTTTCTTCTCTCATTCTCGCCTCTTTCCTCTCTCATTCTCATTCTCTTCTCTTTCTCATTCTCACATAAGAGGTAAAATTTCTCTTTTTGGGTTTGTTTTTTGCAGTTTTAAATTAGTTTTTTTTTATGGTTTTTTTTTTTTTTTTCTGATTTTGTTTGAAGATCGAAGATCTCTCATTCGAAGGTCAAGAGAATCAGGTGACAAATTGTTGGTGATTTCGACATGATGGTTGGTTTTTAAGGTTTTATTTGACTTTTTATTGTTTCAATTTATTTGATTTTTTTTTTTTTTTTCGTGATTGTTGTTTGTTCTTCTTAAAATGTTATTGGGTTTTCTGATATTTTTTGTTGATTCGACTTTTTTTTTTTTCGATTTAGGGTTTTTGTTATTGTATTTTCCGACTTTTGTTATTGGGTTTTCGACTTGGGGTTTTGGATTTGTGTTGGGGGTTTTTTTAGAATGGTTTTGTGTTGGGGTTTTTCGGAATGGTTCTGTGTTGGTGGTTTTGACGTAGTGTGAGTGTGTCAGTGAGTGGGTAAGACTGAGTGAGGGTGAGAGTGTGAGTGTGTGGGTAAGACTGTGAGTGAGTGATTCAGAGTGTGAGAGTGTGAGTGAGTCAGTCTCTCTGTGAGCTGTGAGAGTGAAATATCTCAATGTTCAATAGTTCAGATGCTCTGCTTAATGTATTGCAAGCATTTATACATGTATAATGTAGGCTTCTAGCAGCATATCCAACTCGCCTATATGAATATGACCTGCTGAGAAGTAAAGTGAGAGAGGCTGCATTTTGTCGTCCATTATTTATAATACTACATTAATTATTTTATGTAAATTGTTGTGCTATTGCTACATTTTTGTTGTTTGTTGCTGGAATGGAATTACTGAACTTATTCTGCCATTATGTGCAAATTGGTGACACACTGTGGATGTAAAACATTTATTTGTTGTGAATTCTCTCTTATGAATTGGTTTAATTGATTCTGTCTCAAGGAAACTTAACTGTCGAAAATGAAGCATTGAAGCGACTCTATAATAGATGTCATTAGGGAGGAAATTTTCAAGTTATGTTTGCTGAAGATAAGGGTTGTATCCTAATTGAATTTTTTAAAGGGGGTTTCCTGATTTAACTGAGTGTTTCAGTGACTGAGTGTAAGTGAGTGTGTGAGTCACCGAGTGAGGGTGATTGTGTGAGCAACTGAGTGTGTGAGTAACTGACTGAGACTGAGTGTAAGTTTTCATGAAGTCATTACAAGTTTTCATAAGAAATAATTCCTTTGACAAGTGATAGTTGTTTGGCTTGGTTCTATTTTCGTGGTCTTGTTTCTCTGATTCCCCCTTTCTTAACTTCCTTGTTGCAATAAAATAAAAAGTAAATTTTAGAGTTCATATAAAAATCTCTATAAGATTTGTTTATTATTAATAAAAAATTTGTTCATAATCGATTAGTCATGTGACAGTAGAACAAACCTTTAGTTATGTGTTCTTATTCTTGTCACATGATAAAATAATGTTTTACAATAAAATAGTAAGGAGTATCTTTATTGCTAGGTTAAAATAATGTCCTACACAACCTACTAATCATAGTGCTTTTTCTATTTTTTTTTTTTTTGTTTAGAATACGGAGCAAAATCACATGTATATTATTGTGACTGTGCTATTTTGTTGTTTTGTATGCAATATTTTGGATAAGTGAGGGAATGTTTGGATGTAATGCTTGAATGAATGAATTAGATTTTGAATCTATGAAAGAATGGTTTAATGAGTATGTTAATGGATGCTTGAATGAAATATTTCGATGAGATTGAGCTTATGACTGATGTTTATTGATTTAGATGAGATTGAGCTTATGATTGATGTTTATTGATTTGTGGTCTGATGTGTTGCTTCTTACTTGATTCCCTTATGGTCAGACAATTGCATCTCTTATGGTGATGCAATTGTTGAATGATGATCGAGTCCCTTATAGTCCGATAATTGCTTGATAAAAGATGAGTCCTTTTTCATAAGACACTAATTATCTCCAAATGATGAAGGGACTCAAGTAATGACCATGGTCAACATCATTGAGGTTTGAGTTGCTCCAGGCTTAAAAACCTGTTGATGTAGCCTAACTCGAACGGTGGGTGATCGTAACCTCTTCCTTGATGGAGATTATGTATATAAACATAAATAATCTTGCCGTGATGTTGGTTGAATGATGAATATATGAATGCTTGTGAATGAGTTTTGCTTGTGAATGAATATATGAATGCTTGTGAATGAGACTACTATATAAATAATTGATTGAACAAAAGCTTTTGTTCAAAAAAAGGATTATGTTCTTTGTTTTACATTTTCGATTTTGATGTTCTTTGTTTTTAAATCAGATTCATTATTAATGGATTTTCTGAGTTTTTAGTGGATTTTAGATATAAAAAATTATGTTGAATAATGAATACCTAGGTTAGAGATAAACTAGTGTTTATATTCTGCATAAACTAGTGTTTATTTTCAACTCTCTACTGCTATGTTGATGAGTGAACCGTTTCCCCTGTTAGGGAATGTTGATACTGATGTTTAATCGACTAATGAAGCGACAGTGATAAAAGGGTGAAAAGGTTTAATCTTCAAGATAGCAGTAGGAGTGTTGATTGGAATCTTTACTGCTATGTTGAAGATTAAACCCTTTCCCCCTTTTAGAGATTTAACTTGGTCAAATGAGCAAGAACAGGAAGTAAATCCTGACAAGTGAAGCTGTTTGGTGGGAGTAAGTGTCTTAGGTTGTTTTTGCTTTATCCTTATCTTTTTTCTTAAACGCAGCTTCATACCAGAATACTCAGGGAACTCCAAATGACAGTGATCCAAATAACACTACTGTGGGTACATTTCTTTTATAGTTTTGTGATCGTATTACTTTGATGAGATTCTAACCTGAATATTTGATTGCAGATTTTTGTTGGCAATTTGGATTCCAATGTGACTGATGAGCACTTGAAGCAAACATTCAGTCCTTATGGAGAATTGGTCCATGTAAAGATTCCCCTAGGAAAGCAATGTGGCTTTGTTCAATTTACCAGCAGGTCTGAATTCCTCTTCTGATCTATATTTTGTGAGATAAACCCAACATCTGGTATTCTTTCTATATATTATCTGGAAGTGTGTAAGATTTACCTTGACACCCCATCCGTCCATCACAACCCCTGCCCTACAACTTCAAAGTTAACTTTTGCTAAATTGTAAGCGCTAGTAGTAGTCTTAGCTATATTTTTGAATTGAATCTCAACCTTTTGTTCTTAATGATTCTGCAGAAGTAGTGCTGAGGAGGCATTGAAGGCATTAAATGGTGCACAATTGGGTGGCCGGAATGTGAGACTTTCATGGGGTCGTAGTCCTTCAAACAGACAGGTACTATAGCATTGTTTTCATTTCCTTTGGGTAACTCTGTGTATTTCAGATTTTCAGCCTGACTGACGTTTATTTTTTTTGGCTGGATGTTTAGTCACAACCTGATCAGAATCAGTGGAATAATGCTGCTTATTATGGATATCCACAAGGATACGAGAACTATGGATATGTGTCTGCTCTCCACACTTCTGTTGCTGCCATTGTTGAGATGCTGCCGTTATAATGCTCTTAGAAGTGTTTTTTGTAGTATAATTGTATTTGAGATTGATGTTATTATTCTAATGCTGCTGTAATGTTGTTATTACAACTATTGTACATATACAAACATTCTGGCTACAATTTAGCATTAAAAAGCAAAAAAAAAAAAAAAAAATTTATTTTTTTGGGTGGTTATTTGCTGTGGTTTTAAACCGCAGCAAATAGTGGGATTTCCCACCAATTTTTGCCCTTTTTTTGCTGCGGTTTTGACTACAACCGCAACAAAAAGTCCATTTTTTTGCTGCGGTTGAACCGCAGCAAATAATAAGCTAGTTTATTGTTGCTGCTCCAAGTGCTGCGGTTAAAAACCGCAGCAAATACCCCTAAAAAAACCGCAGCAAAAGTCGATTTTTGTACTAGTGTTAAATTGAATAATTTCAGATTTTTTCTTCATTTGAATTGAATAATTTCATATTTTTTGTTCATTTGATTTGAATAATTTCATATGTTTTAAATCTAGTTAATCAGATAAATGACTGACTAACCTCTGCTGTTCATGGAACTAGATTGGTTGTGATTAGGGTAGCCTCGCTATTGAAGTTGTGAAGAGAACTAGATGCAGATATACAGGTATCACACTTTCTGAAGAATAACTAAGATATGCCCAGCAAAGGGTAAAAGTGGCTGGTTTACAGGTAATATAAGGAGCTTCTGCAACTCTTACATTATATATATAAAAAGGTTTTTTCTCATCTTTTGCTTCAGACCTAATATGAGTTCTTCACAGGATCGAATAAAATTTCTTCTCTATGACTATCGTCAACTGTCAAACATCCACAAATATGATAGAATCATAAACTAGTGATACCACAATCTATGAAGTTAGACATGAGCATACGATTTAAATCTTTTTTATGGTCAGACGTGTCGTTTCTTATTGCACAGTGAGATGCAAGAAGCAGTTGGACACGAATTCATCGAAGAATCTTCAGCTGTTATGAGTCCATGTTGGCAGCTAATGGTCTTCTTGTCCTTCAAGTAACGGGAAGAAGTGAAGATCTATCACTTTGATTTTCGGCTTGTTAAATCACTTCATGAAACTTACTAAAGATATAGTTGTTTCTTCTTCAGTTCATATCTATACCAGATGAACGATATGAAGAGTACAGGAAGAGCTCAGACTTTATTAAGGAATACATTTTCCCAGGCGGGTGTTTATCCTGCCTGAGTCGAGTGATATCAGCACTTGCTGCTGCATCAAGACTTTGGTATGTGTAGTGAAAACAACAAAAAGAGAAAATTAACAATTGAAGTGGAATGAATTGATCGTGTTGGAATTTTTACACTCTTTGAATGGTTTTTGGCAATGTACAACACCTAGAAGAATTCGGAATACACTATTATCAAACACTGAGATAATGGCGAAAAAATTTCCTAGAACAACAGAGGTTAGTCAGTCATTCAATGAGTTATATGCTATGTTATTATTCTTAGACCAATCTTGTGAGTAATTTGTTATTTATAGTTAGTATTGCTTGCTATAAATTATAAGCTTTCTTGTTTGTTCAGGGTAGAATTAGTCAAATCCTAAATTGAACTATTAACAGATGGAACTATTCAATATACTACATATAGTGATTACCATAGATAATTAACATGTATTATTGTCTTTGTGAGTTATTGAGTTTGTGGTACAAAGTTTTATTTGTTGAGTCTCGGTGAATAAGTACTTCTTCCTTTCCTAATTAGTTTTTTTCTTCTTACAATACCAAGATAATGACAATTCATTGGAGTAAAGCATCACAAATCTATAGCAAACATACACCGAATAGGCAGTCTCTTAGGTTTTGAGAAGAGAAAGTGTCTCGTAGTAGCACTTTCTGTAATGCTAGAATGCTTGATTTGGTCAAGTTTGTTTTAAAGCCTCCTGATGGAGGACCTCCATCTCTCCCTGTGCAAAGTGAAGCGATATTCATTCTTGAATTTGTATCATGTTTGACGGACTTCTTGCTTGTTTTGATGTGTTACTGTTTTGGTAGTTTTATTTTGTCCCACACATAATATTTCAGCTGAATAAAAAGTTATGTCAACTTATGTATAACTTCTAATGACTGCTTAATTGACATAGTTATTTTATATGTTGCAGGTTCTTTCAACTCTTAACCTGTACAAATATGTTCTAATGACAGAGAAATCAGGTGAAAATATATATATATATATATATATATATTAGAAGCATTTTACCTTTATGGGCTTTATCATGTTGTTGGTATTGTAATTTTTTATCCAAATTAGTTTATATCAGGTTTGTGTGTTGCTAGGATTTTCTACCAGTAGCATGGTTGAGCCAATGTGTATCTTTCACTTCATGACTCCTTGACCATTAATTTGTAACACATTGGAATGCATGTGGGACTGGCTAGATTCAAATTCTAATGACCGTAATGGTTTCTGAACCTGAGAAGCTTTTATTACTACTATTTTTGCTGCTTTATTTTTTTCAATTCTTATAGGACCCAGATAATGATCATAGCAATTCGTTGGAGTAAGAAAAGCGCAATAGGCAACGTAAGCAAGTAAGCAACGAGATTGAAGATGGAGAAATTAATGAAGACTATTATACGTTTAGGAATAGTTTTGAGACTCATTTTTAGATTAAATATTTTGTTATGGATGTTTTAACTACATTATTTTAATTCAAATGTCTTTGAATGACTACCATCAGTGTATAATTTGAAATGAGTGGGGTGTATTAACACATAGATATTTGATTTATAAATTAATCAGCCATTATTATTATTATTATTATTATTATTATTATTATTATTATTATTATTATTATTATCATTATTATTATTATTATTATTATTATTATTATTATTATTATTATTATTATTATTATTATTATTATTATTATTATTATTATTATTGTTATTATTATTATTATTATTATTATTATTATTATTATTATTATTATTATTATTATTATTATTATTATTATTATTATTAAGCTATCATCATGGAAATCAAAATCACCAACTTCATCATCATAAAATTAATAATAAATATTATTATTTAGAAAAAAAAAGTATTACATATGTTGATCAACAAATGTTACATAATATTAAATATTTTGCTACTTTAGCACTAGTTTAGTGTTGCATAAAGTTATAAATATGATACATAATTTTTATGAAAGTGTTACTGTGGTTAACGGATATGATACTTAAATCATAAAAAGTGTTACCTATAGTATTCAGTGTAACACTTTCAAAATGTTACAACATATTTTAAAAAGTGATACCAAAGTAGTTCTAAGTTACACTTTTTAAAGTGATACCATTGAACTTAAAAAGTGTTACCTTTGAGAATAGGTATCACGAGCAGATGTTTCACTTGAAAAGTGTTACTCATTGTCTAACGAAACACTTTCAATCCTTTATGTAACACTTTAAGGGTGCTACCTAATGTCATTTATGTTGTAGTGTTTTAGAACCTTATACTATCATCATACTTATAATTTATGCTTTAAAATAATTTTTTCATACTTAAAAACATGTTCATAATATTTTTACTCTTAATTTTCATGCTTTGAAAGTTTGTTAACAATATTAAATTACTTTAAAACCTTTAAAAACAAATCTAAACTTCATAAAATCATCATAAACTAATACTACAACAATCTATGATCATAATATGAAAATTTAGAGTATTAAAAGTCATGTTGTTTTTGTTGCTGGTGGCTACTGTTTTTGTTGGTTGTTTTGGCTGCTAGGCTGGTGGTTTTGTTGCTGCAGGTGTTGGGTGTTGTGGCTGCATCTGCTTGATGTTATTTTTAGTGGTGGCAGTTTGTGATCTGGGTGCTGATATGGTGTGTTAGGCTGCAGAAATTGTTTGTGTTGGCAGTTTGGATGTGCAGGACAGTTTCAGCATGTCTAGAAATGGTGGGAAGGATTGTAGTCATGGCTTGTGCTGTTTGGATGACTGCAGTTGTGTGTTTAGACTACAGGATTTCTACAATTTTGTGCTGGTTTTATGTGGTGTTGTTTTGTGTTGGTTGTGTGTTTGGTGCAGATTTTTTGTTGCTGAAATACGGTATAAATGTTAGTTCTCGCCGTTTTCCATTGTTGGTTTGGTGTTGAATAAAGTTCTAAAATTAGTTTTGAATGTTTAGATCTAACTATATATTCAACGTTTAGATCTAATTAAACAATGAAAATTTCGAGCAACAAATTGGGACAAAATACAATAGCAATGTGGTATTCTCAAAAATTTGAGGTTTGTCAAAAAGAACTTGTTTGATTTTTATTCATCAAATACGGAGTATATTACTAGCCTATAAGCTACTTATTTTAGTTATTTTTTTCATACTTGCAGCCTAGTGACAACAAGCAAAGCTACCAAGAGAAAATCATCTACATCAGATTATGGGAGCAATCAAGTTTATATTTTGGAGTTACATGTTCATACTTTAGTTTATTAGTTCTTTGTAAAGCATGAGCCATAATATAATAGCAGTTTTGTTTGATTGTTCTTGTTCTTGTTCTTGTAATGGTAATAAAACTATTGTTTGTACTCTTTGAATTCTAATGGAAAAGAAAATACTATATCAAACAAATTTGCTTTGGGTTGATTTTTAGTGTCCACCCACCACGGCCCCAAAAAACACTATTCCTCACCAACCAAATATAATAAACCAAGCCACTTAGAATACAAAACATAATCCTTCTCTGAACCTTACCCTTAGCATGGTCATGCCATGTTCTCCAAACTGCTGTAATGCTGCAAGGCCTTCTGTTAATAATATCCAACCACCCACTTATCATCTTATAACATTCAGCACTAAAAGGACATTCAAAGAATAAATGATGAGTACTAATATCTATACCCCCTTTGCAAAGTGAGCAACTCCCCTCTTGCCTGATATGAAACTTGCAGAGCCTATCTTTTGTTTTCAACTTCACCAACATCAACATCCATGCTATAGATGCATGCAGAGTCACACTCTCACTCACACTCTGATTCACTCTCTGTCTCATACTCTCTCACTTAGAGTCACTCACTATCTCACACTTAGTCACTCACACAGTCACTCACTGACACACACGTTCACTCACTCACACAGTCACAAACCCAAACCGCAACAAAATCATACCCACTCGAACATTCAGAATTTTCACCTAGTTCTGTAGAATTATAATTTTGTCTCAGTTAAGCCAAAGCCAAAAAAAACCTCACGAGTCGAAAATAACACAAATTATACTTGAATTTTCACCCAATCAGAATTCAACAAAATGTAAGGTGGTCAAAGAAATCAAAAAATCAGAATTCAATGAATTGAAAGTACATATCCAATCCAGGGCAATTCTACGCAAATTACTTGTTCAATTATCACAACTATGGTATAATTTGTGTGAGAATCCAAGTAATTGTTCCACATACACTTTTAAAGATCAGTGAATTAGTTAATTTTCAGAATTAATAGCATAATCAAAACAACTAGGAGCAAATACATACCTTGTTTTCGATCCATCTTCAACAATCCCAAAAGCTTCAAGGAAATTGCTCGGGATTTCAATTGAGGAAAAAGTACTGTTATTTTAGGGTAAACGAATTTGAGTGTTGTGCTTTCACAATTAATTTGCTACAAGTTTGAGGTTGGGTTGTATATATTAGGAGAATATTTCTGAGTTTATTTAGGAAATAAGATTTTGGTTATTTTGTCGAGGTGCCGGTTTTGTAGATCGTGGTTCTTCAATTTCTTTTTTTCTTATATTTAAAAAGTTAATTTAATTTAATTTAATTTATTTTTCCATATATAGCACCCAATTAATAGTGCTCTCTAATGTGCTATTGTTTTGCATTTGTGATTTGGGTGGTGTTTAACCAGTTTTTATAGATTAATTAGGTATAATATTTAAGTTACTTTATGAAAAACGTTATTTTTCTTCTGGTGTGAAGATGACCAAAAAATTCTCAAAATGTATATGTAATTTTATTAAAATAAAAGGTTTGGTAGTATAGAAATGGGTCCTAGAGGCCTTTTTTTGGAAAAAAAATACTTGCCCAAATCCCCTTAGGGAATTTGCCATGACGTAGAGCTCGAAAAAATAATCAATTTGAAAAAAAAAATTGCTTCGTTCGGACACCCGAGCGTTAAAATATGCCTTTTTGATGTTTTTTTTATTATAGTCATTTAATATTTTTCCTCGTTTAGGGGTATTTGGTATAGTTCATTTACATGCAATAGTATAATTAGTAATATTGTTAATTTTATAAAATTGAAATAGGGTGATGATCTTAATTTAATAATTTTATAATCAATAAATTTCTATTGAATGATTTATAAAAAATCAACATTACATATACAACTGTTTCTATTTCTACCTTTTGATTTTAGACTAATATAATTAATGTGATTACCATATATAGGCTTGCCACAAAAAACAAAAATACCCACGAAATGTGATTACCATAACATATATTAGCCACGAAAATAAACAAAATGTGTGGCATAAATTTATGTTAGCCACGTAGAAATAAAAATACCCATGCCATAACCATATTTTGCCACTAAATCACTTCTAGCCGTGGCATAAATTTAATGAGTAATTAATGTTATATGACAAAATAATTTTTTCCCGTGGCTAGATGATAATATGCCACGAATGTAGAATTTCCGTGGCATAATACGTGGCCCAAGTGATTTATGGTTGTAGTGGTGGTCCGGCGGGTTTAGGGTTTTGGGGGGTTTCGGAATTTTTTTTTCGAATTTTTTTTTTTTATCCTATATCACAACTCTACTTTTAAATATGAAAGGGGTATTTATAGGCCTAAAATAGGTTTTTGTAAAATTACAAAAATACCCTTAATGTTTAAAATTACTTTTGTGTCCTTGTTTTCAAACAGTTAGGGAAACTTTGAAAATTCTAAAATTAGAAACTTCTACAAATATTTAATAAAATTTAAAGTAACATTAAAAATAACTTATAAACATTAGAAGACATAAAAATAATTATTTTAAGTCTCAATTAATTAAATTTTCTTTATTTATTTATTTCACTTAATTTTTCAATAAATATATTAAAAAGACTAATATAATATGAAATTAAATTCTTAAATTATGTAAAAATATGGGATATTACATGCCACACCCCACGACTTTTGACCACAACCTATGAACCAAAAACCACGATCAAACCCATCTACGAGTCTATGACCACAATCCACCAAAACCCCAAACCCACAACGTCGTCGACCGCACCACTACACCCGAAAAGTCAAACGCAGGACCACAACCACCGCCCATCACTACAAGAAAACGGGAAAATAGCGACGGATTTTTGCAACGGAAATAAATTTTGTCGCAAGTCCACTTGTTTGCGACGAAAATAACCATCGCAAAAAAGTGACAAACCAAATCAAATGAGCAAATGTTTTTTACGACGGAATTATATGTTTGCAACGGAATAATCCCTCGCAAATTTGTGACGGAATTAATTCCCTCGCAAAAAATCGACAAACACTTATGTTATTTTGTCGCCAAAAAATTAAACCCTTCTCACTTGTCCCTTCTCAAACCGCCGTTCTCCTTCTCACTTCTCCTCTTCCCACACCGCCATTCTCCTTCTTCTTCGCCATTCTCCTTCTTCGTCACCCAAAAACCCTTCTCCTTCTTCTTCTTCGCCAAAAAATTAAACCCTTAAACCCGTTTCTCCACTGTTTCTCCTCCCTTCCAGCAAGGATCGCGACTCCGCTCCTTCCCTTCTTCCGGCGGTCTATTCAGGTAAATTCCATTCAAAGTTTCCGTACTAGGTTTTTCTCATACTCAACTTTCAATCAAAACTCCGCACCGTCCTCCCGATCTCCTCAACCAATCGCAGCTTCCTCCATTTTCGCAGGTTTACTTCTTCATTTTACTCGAATTCTCAAATTTTTTAATTTATTTCGATTAATTTTGCATTTACTCCTTGATTTATAAATATACTTGAATTGCAATTTACTCCTTCATTTTAGCTTTAATTAATGTTTATGCAATCAAGTAGTTTGAAATTCGCAATCTAATCTGATTGATTGATTTGTGTTCGAAACCCTAATTTAATTTTAATTGGTTTGTGTTCTTTTTTTTTAGTTAATATGACTGTTATTTGATGTTGTTTTCTCCATTTTAACTTTAGTTAATATGATTGGTATTCCAGTTGTTTGTATGAAGTTGTTTGAAATTCGCAGTCTTTTTTCTCCATTTGGCATTCCATAGGGTAAGCAATGCCTATTTCTATATTAATTCTGCATATGGGACTTTAAATGTTGTAACGACACTGCATCAATACTCTTTTGTCTTTGTAAGTGGGAGTACAAGATATCTCCTACACTGACGAGTCCATATCTGTGGGAGTTATCAGTTTCTGTGTTGAGCTTAGGTAGTACTTGGTCAGTGGAGAGTCGGAGTAACACAATTTTCTCTTTGTATAGTTGTACTACATTTTTCGTTGTTGCACACTAAGTTTTGCTAAGGCTTTCAAATTTTTTTGAAGTCCATGTTCTTTTTAAAACAGTGATTTTGTTTGAGGATGTTGTTCTGTCCAGTTGCTGCTTTTCTATTGCAGTGTTTGGCTTTTGTTGAACGTCCGGATAATATTCGAGATGGTAGAAAAGCTCTATGCAATAGAGCATGATTTGCCTATTATGTACCTAACCTTTAGTAACTTGTGGTACTCTTGACTTTACGTGACTATATTTGTATTAAACAGGTTAAGGTTTGATAAGATGCCACTTTATTTATTGTCTTTTACTCTTTCTTCAATACCTCTGTTTTATGAGGTTTTGTATGGTGTATGTTATTGGACGATGGACAAACCTGTTAAAACCAGAGGATGCTTATCACTTGAGTATGAGCATATGTTGTCTTGCACTACTCTTGCTATCTTTATGCCTTGATTCAATTAAATTGTATCTTGATTTCTTTATCCTGTAACAGAACCTACCGCATGATGCCTACAAGCTACTTGCAGTTCCTTCTCCAATTGGTGGTGTTCTTGTAATTTCCACAAATGCTATCTATTATCACAGTCAGGTATCTCAGTGCTATTTCATTGTGATGCTTAAGTATGATCCATTTATTTTTATCAATATGTTCTCCAAGCTTCTCATTATCTACTAGTTCAACAATTATGGTTTTTCTGAGGATAATTAACAAAATGTGCAAATCCTCTTTTTTGTTTGGCAGTCAATGTCATGTGCTTTGACTGTAAACAATTTTGCAGTAGCAGCTGATGGCAGGTATATTTTATTTTCGACTCTGACAATATTTTATCTGCATAATTAATAGCATGCAAATTAGCCTTCCTCTATTATATGTTTTTGTTTTGTCTGTGTTTATGCATGCAGGTTGAGCAATCTTTTTCTTGTGTCTAACTAGCTTTTTTTTTTGCTTGTCATCCCTTGTGAACGGGATTCTTTATTGGCCTGTGATATAACTTATAGCTTTGTATTGAAATAATCTGTTTATTAATTTCAATGATTGATTATGTTTGGTGTGCTACGAGTAATATGAAGTTTTCCTGCTTGGCTAGTGGTTCTGTCTTATCTGTTGTGTAATGAAACAATACCTTCTTTGTAGAGGTAATTCATAATTGTTTTATTCCCTTTTTCTTTGTAGAGGCTATTGTGTTGAGGGTGTTTTACTTTGTGTTGATGAGGCTATTTTGAAGGATGTTATTATTGCTTTTGAGTCATGGCTGGTGGTATTTTGATGAGAGGAATGTGGTTTTAGTTGCAGAATGCAGTTTGTGAGAAGCTTGCAGCATTGAGGTGGATTTGAGTGGTGAGATGCAGAGAAGGCCTCTACAGTTTTTTTTTTGCTTTATGTGGTTGTTATGTATAGGTTGCTGAGTTTATTTTGTTTGTTTGATGTATAGTTTTTGGAGCTGTTTTATGAGCTGCCTAGACTGGTTTAGGGTTGACTTAATAGGATGTATTTGTTTCTCCTTTTTGATAATAAAATCACTTACATTTTTACCAAAAAAAAAAGTTAATTTATGCCCTTTATGTATGATTAATGTCTTTGTAATAATTTAATATTCTTACTCATCAATTTAATATAGTATTTGTTATAATAATTTTAATTTTTGGTTATTAGTATTATTATTTCATTACAATTGTGATTTTATTTTTTTTCTTTTCAAAAATCGCTATTAGTATCGTTTGTTTTTAAAAAACGATACTAATAGCTATTTTTTATATTTAAAAAACCACTATTTGTATCGTTTTTGTAAAATGATACAAATAGGTCATAAAAAACGGTACTAATAAGCTATTTTTCTACTAGTGTGTTCCGTTGCAGATTTGCGAGGGAATTTTCCGTCGCAAAATAGCTAACTTTGCGAGGGAATTTTCCGTCGCAAATTTGTGAGGGAATTTTCCGTCGCAAACTCTAACAGTTCCGTCGCAAGTTTGGAAATTTGCGACAAAAATTTTAGCGAGGGACGTTTTGGGACGGAATTCCGTCGCAAAATAGTTGTTATCTTGTAGTGCATGTAAACAATCAACACCTAATCAAAACCCAAAACGATCTCAAATTGAAAGTGTTATAGATTTGGGTTTTGTTGTTTTTTTTTTTAAATAGGTTGTTATGATGGGTGGTGTGCAGAAACGATCTAGCGGTGGTGTGCGACTATGCGAAAGGTGGTGGTTGTCGGCAAAGGAGGCGCAAGTTAGTCGTGGTTTTATGTGAAAGGGGTGTGGAATGGGTGTAGACTTTTAGTCGATGGTGATTGCTGGGTGCGGAAAGGGTGTAGGTGGTGGTGGTTGTTGGGTGCAGTGGGGTGTAGTCATGCAGGTAGGTGCGGTAGGGGCAGCTATGATGGTGGGTAGTGGTTTTTGTAATTCTATACGTATGTCATTTGTAGTTGTATGCATATATACATATATTGTCCTCAAAGTTGTATTTAATTACAATTTTGACATGTGAGATTTCTATTAAGTATCTCAGTGTAAGATACCGAAAAAATCCCGTATGAAGCAATAAATTAGAAATATTTTATTTTACATAAATAATTCTATAATCATATTAAAATCATGTTCAACAGTATTTATTTTGTTTTAGATGTCACATATTAACTTTTGAAATTTTATAAAAAACATTAAGAAAAAATTTCATTGACTAAAATGTT
Organism: Suaeda aralocaspica; assembly: GCA_016808085.1. Classification (NCBI taxonomy): domain Eukaryota; kingdom Viridiplantae; phylum Streptophyta; class Magnoliopsida; order Caryophyllales; family Amaranthaceae; genus Suaeda; species Suaeda aralocaspica. The sequence goes on from PYUH01000002.1 coordinate 451,972, forward strand.
CAAGTAAGATATATCACAAATTTAAGAGAATTGAATATGCTACAAAAATTAATTTATATATTCAAATTACATTAATTACTTTAAAAAAATATTCTTACGACATTTTTAAATAATATTTCATTATTTTAGGAAGGTAAATATTTTTTAATTTAGAAGCGACACGTGGCAAATTGTATAGCTAGTGGCTTCTCTTGAACTATAGTTATAAATTCTTCGTTATGTATTTGTGCATGCAACCCTTTAGAAATACTATCTAATCAAGTCGCAAGTCCAATTACAAAACTTACTCATCAATAGCAGTTTCTAATTAATAGAAGTCCATTCCAATTGTGTAAAACTATTATTTGGATGAGTGCAATTGTTTGAAGGAAGAAAAACATACCTCTCACACAATCAACAATAGATCAACAGCTTAAAATCTCATTCCAATACAGTTTTCGCAGTGTACTTGAAACAAGCATTTCAGAACATGGGACCTCCAATGTTGGAAGAATGGCAGTCATGGGTGCATATAGTAGGAGGGATTCCCCATATCTCATAGTGAGATGTTTAAGGGAGGACATCACATAGCGTTTCTGTAAATCTATGCAAACAACTACTACAAATATATACATATACACTAACAATACCGCCCTTACTTTTGCATATATTTACAGAAACGCCATGTAATATCCTCCCATAAACATCTCACTGTTAGGTGTCAGGAATTCTCATATAATAGTAGAAGCACAGTAACTGCCCATACAAATGAATTTGATTATACAATAGAAAGTGGCAAAAACATCAGTCTGTTAGATTGACAGGGTACTCCATTGAGTCACTGAGGCAAAACTCATCATATGAATTATGTATATTCTGTACAAATGTAAAGTTATCCATTAACGGCCTCTTAAGCTTTTCCTTTTAGTTGCACTTTACACTAAGGAAATCTAATATCAATTTTCCTATGATAACATTCCCAAAATGGGGCTATATAGCAATGGGAATGAAGCGATGGTAAGCAATCCCGCTTGTCGCCCATTCCCGCCCCCATCCCTCTACCTTTCCTCCACTCTAGTCCTTGAATCTGAAAGCGAAATATACAGCCACTAAATACCAGTGGTTGCAACCAAGTGCCTATAAGGCTGGAAGTTACAACATGAACTTCAATCCCAGGGTATACACATTACTCAATAAAAACATTATCACCTCTTTGCGATAAAGATCCACCCAAATGCGAGGGCCCCAAGTTTTCCAACATTCACTGCATTTCTTGCACCAATATGTTAAGCATCAAAATAAGGGTACCCATCAGCACACTCAACCATATCACTCAATTGCACTATCTACGGCCTCCAAGGTTCTACATGCATACTTTCCCAGAGCTTACTGTCACTCATCAACGAAGTCTGTGAGGTAAACATCAATTGTGATATGTCTTGCTCCTTTTCAGCAGCATTGACATGTGATTAACATACGCATTGCCCATCTGGGTCCCACCCACAAGCCATTCTAAAGCTTCTGAAGCAGCATCTTTCTCAGCACTTTTCTTGTTGTTGCAAGGTCTTCCATTGATCTGCATTCCGTTAAACTCCACAGTAGCTTTGAATTGATTATTTGACAGCTGTTTCACTCTATATATGGGAGTAGTATACCCTGCCCTAGTAATTATAGTTTGAAGCTGACTCTTAGAATTATCACCACCAGGTCCACTTTGTGTTCTTGAAGATAATGCTGGAGCCACTGGTGAGACAGATGCTTTAGTAAAACTAGGCTTTAGGATCTGGCGAGAAAACACAAATTGACCATCACATTTGTCCTCAGATACTAGCAGCCTGACAGCAGATAGAAGGTCTTGGTAACCATGAGTGTCCATCTTGGGATTTAGAAGCTGCAAGTTAAACATGGATCATTTGCAACAAACGGAAAACAGCATGCATAATGCTCAAAAACATGTGCGTTAGTTTACATATCTTGTTAGACTGGTGAAATGAAAGGCTTAACAATCAGTCATTCTGCATGTATAGCATGAAAAAAATCCTCGCAAAGTTTGAATGCCTAACCAACCCCCCCCAATTGCCTTAATATTTACTTACTTTGTGCTGTATATATTCCTCCAGTTCTGTCTTTAAGTTCAAGTACATTTCTGCCAACAAAGGTTTCATAAAAAATTCCAAGTATCCTCCCAACATTTTCAGATGCCCATCCTGCCAAGATAGATAACAAAAAGTGGGAATGGAGCAGTATTAGAAAGAATCTCCTAAATGAAAGAGGCAACTTTAGTGACAATGTCATTCACTGAATTGGAATTTTTTTGGTTGAAATGACTCTTATTACCAATTCTCCTTTGACAATATTTCCTCCAAATAGTAGAACCACTGAATCTGACACAGCAGTTGAATCACGGAGGAATACAGAGTTAACTTTTATTTTCTCATTGAAAGCAAGCCATGGATACGGAAGTTTTCCTTCACGAGCATTGACGGAATTCTGCCACAAAACAAAATAACTTTAAAGCACAAACATATTCTATAATCTGAGATACACTGAGCTCAATAAAAAAATTACTCTTCATACTTCATCAGTAAAAGAAACAATAAATTAAAATACCAAATGAGCCATAGTACATCTACAATTTACCATGGCGAAATCTTATCTTACCGAGTACAGGTGCACCTGGCCATCCTCCATGGTCTTCAGTGATAATGACTTCTCATTGTGCTGTTGGAATATTAAAACAAACATAAGTTAATAAACAGGCATTCCATGTGTGAAAACCAATCAATTTGAAGATAATAGAATGGAGGCAACACAGCAGAAAAAGAGAGATCCTGAGCACTTGAGCAGCTTAATCCCACAAAAATCACTCAAAAACAAATTATCTTCTCAAGAAAATACAATAATATTTTCATAGCAGAAGTTGAATGTATTATATTGTGTAAATTGAACATTGGGACAAGGTGCACAAATCTAAAGGTGCACCGAGTGCATATAATAATTTAACCTTTTTTTATAAACGATTGTGAATTGCAGGAAGGGAATAAAGTGCAGATCTGACCAGTCTGGCACGAGTGTAAAATTGGGTAAAAACTAGTGAAAAAGATAATGTGGCTAAGTATGAAGTATGAGGAGAAACCCTCCCCCAATGGTGTCTAGTTTTGAAGACTTGTCATTGTGCTGTTGGAAAATTACAACTAATATAAGCTAGTAAAAAGGACTGAAAAAGTTGTCACATGATTGATTCTCCACGTATCCCTGCATCACTGTAGTTCAAAACCAGCCTTGGCTGCAATTTATGGTCAAAAACCAGAAACCAAAGATGCACAGCAGAGTAATTATAACTTAGGAATGTGACAGGATGGCATAGCAGAAGCTTGATCAAGAACAAGGTTGTTAGGAAATAAACTAAACTTACCTAAAAAACACATGATGTAATTTTGGAGATTCTGAAATATTACTTGTTTCCTAATTAGATGTGGTTTGTAATTAAGAAACTTGATATTTTTTTTGGCATTAATCAATGTAGGATTATTTAGGCTTGGAGAGCAAGTAATATCCTAATTGGTGTGGGTTTCTAGGTTAGCCTATAAAAGGGGGTTTAGGCTTATTAGAAAATTACAATGTTTTGGTGAGGAATCAACTTGAGGGTTATAGTGTTATTTTGTAGGAACTTAATTATACAATTTTTATTTTGAGGGACTTGTCTCTTTTATTATCGTATTTTGTTATTTGTTCTGTACTTGTGAATGAGTTCGCAAATTCTTTGTGGCACGTGATTTTATAACAAATTGGTATCAAGAACTATGTTAAGCCATGGAACAAATTTAATGGAAAGACAATTTCTCGTTGTGGCAGAGTACAATTAAGGAAATTCTTATACATCAAGGTCTTCATAAGACTTTGGAAGATAAAAAACCAGATTCGATGGATACAGATAAGTGGGAAGACATGTAACTTCACACTACTAGTACGATTGGATTAACCCTTGCACCGGAAACCAAGTACAATCTCTTGTCGGATACAAATTCGAAAGATTTGTGGGATAAGTTGACTAAGATGTACGGATCAAAGTCACGCAAACAAGTTGTTCTTGAAAAGGATCTTTATTGCTCGAGATGGAGGATGGTGGTTCACTACAAGATTATATACACAATTTTAATGGATTGATCACCCAATTAACGAGTTTAGATGTGAAGATTGAGAATGAAGACAAGGCAAAAAATTTTGTTAGCATCTCTCCCTAAGAATTATAATTCTATGATAACAAGTTTACTTGTAGAAAAGACCATTATTACTTTCGATGATACTATGGTGGCCCCAATCGAGGTAGAGAAGTTCATGAATTAATGGGGATCATCAATCCATGTGGAGGGATCGGTAGTTGAAGCAATTGGTGGCAATAAAGGCAAAAGCAAGAATAAGGTGGGCGTTACTAATCCTAACATTAAGTGTTGGTATTGTGAAAAGATTAGACATATTCAAACAAAGTGTCAAAGTACAAGGAAGACTTTGAAGGTGTTGAAGAATGTAGGTGTTGTTGATGATGTGGCTCTCGTAGTGGGAAGTAAGAACCTAAAAGAGGGATGGATCTTATTGCCAACATATATGATGTAGGAAGAAGTAGTTTACTTCTTATAAACAAAGTGAGGGATTGAGTGTTACCTTGCCAAATGGGAAAGATGCAAAGGTCAAAGGTGAGGGTGTAGGAGAGGTTGAGATCAATACACATGATGGGAGGACTCGAAAATTACATGAGGTAAGGTATACTTCGAGACTTCATAGAAAATTTTATTTCACTGGGGCGTTTGGATGGCTTGGGTTGTGCTATTCATATCAAGGGAGGACGCATTGAGGTCACTAAGGAGAAGAATGTGATGGTACATGATTATGGTAAGTTAAGGGGAGGTTTTTAGGAAATAAACTAAACTTACCTAAACAAAAATAATGCAATTTTAGAAATTTTGGGATATTATTTTTTCCTAGTGATGTGATTCGTAATTAGGAAACTTGATAGTTTTTTTAGCATGTAATCAATGTAGGAGTATTTAGGCTTGGGGAGCAAGCAAAATTCTAATTGATATGGTTTCTAGGTTAGGCTATAAAAGTGGGTTTAGGCTTACTGGAGAATTATGATGTTTTGGTAAGAAATCATCTTGAGGGTGATCATGATATTATGTAGGAATTTAATAACACAATATTTATTGTGAAATCAAAATTTCCTCATACACACTATCACTTTTATTATCGTATTTTGTTATTAGTTCTATATTGTATTTTGTGGGTGAGTTCTCAAATTCTTTGTGGCACGTGATTTTATAACAAAGTTGATCTCAAGCTTCAAGACCTCTAATGCTTCGCATGTGAAAATAGTAGGGGCAGTTAAACATCTCCTAGATCCCTAGGAGACCATGAAAGATCACTAGAAAAGATATGGTAATTTCAAGTCAAGTAGATGGCTCTGTAAAAGTGTAAATCATTGTAATGCTTAGGGGACAAGTCTATGTTGACTCAAATTAAACCTAGTGAGTTTGGGTTTGTAGCAGCATAGTATCTTCTTCCTAAAATCTATTATCTACAATCTATATCATTCATTAAGGCGTTACTGGTATGGCAAGGTAGGTTGGTGTCATATGACACATTGTAGAAAGATACAAATAATGTAATACAGCCAGCAAATATTGATTACCGAGGAGAGGAAGTTGAGGTTCAGCTCAGCTAAAAAGCACTCACCACAACAGAGCAGATTCCTGGATACAATCCATAGCATACAACAGCACGAACAAGCTTGTTGCCATGACTCCATCCATTGAAGGAAGATGGACTATCATCAACTAGTCCAGTATCCTTTAACAAAGAAAAAAATTCCCTTCGAAGAGAATCGATAGCTTTCATAGATTGTATAGACAAAAAGTTTTTCCAACAGTAGTCATAGCCACCATACTCTTTCTCAGCAGTCTTCCAGCCATCATAAGCACGAACAAGTGCAAGATGGTCACTAAAATCACGAGAGAACTGAGCTTTAGCAGCCTCTGCAAGCTGTACAAAAAAAGAAAAGAAAAATAAAATAAAATAAAATGAAAGCAAGCTTAATTATACACGAAGATGTAAGCTTTAGTAATTTTGAGTATATAAAGAACACACACTTCTGATGAAACAGGTTCATATGAGTATATAAAGAGCACACACTACAGTTTAGTTTGCTAAGCTAGCTTGGACCTCCTTACAAATGTGAAAATGATCAGTAGTTTTGCTTGATTCTTAGAATAAATTAATAAAATGAACAGCTCCTGAATTAATTGATTGAACAAATTAACCAGAATACCAATTAATATGGTTTTCTAAATCACAAAAGCACCTCCTGAATTCTTTATTAGGTAAGAATTCGCATAAAGTAATCACAAATTTAATCGAGAGAAAATCTAAATTTTGTTAATCACTTGAATAGAAAAGCATGCAACAAAATTTATCTATATAACTGTTTTCCTAAGAAATTACAGTTCCCTTATCCTTAGGATTTTATCTATCTAAAAATCCTAACTAATTACAATCAAACAAATCTGAAACTATTTCCTAAAACAGGATAACAGAAAAACTAATGAGGGAAACAGAAATGTGTGTCAAGAATTCAATATTTCTACACAATTGAAGGAGTTTGGACAAGACAACTTATTTTAGGAAATATATTAACAACTAATTAGCCAACAAATTTCAGGAAATAAATCAGCAACCAACAACTAAAAACACGCAACACGTTAAAAACCTAACACAAGTAGGTGAACATGAAAAACATGCTGCTCTATTTGCTTGCTTTTTGGTGCAACTTCAAGAAACTCTTCAAGATTGGATTTTTTTAAATCAAAAAATCTTCCAAGATTGAATCTTTTAATCAAGAAACCCTTAAGAACATGTTTCTCTAACATGATTAACTATGTTCCAAGTGACTTGAGACACCGTGATTAGATCATCAACTATCATCAACTTAAGACCCTTCCAAATCACATCAATTAAAGTCATAATCCCATAAAGTTAGGGTTTGATAGCATGAAACTATATAAAATCCCATGCGGCCTAAATCTATTGAATACTTTCCATCTAAGTCATCTTTGCTCTCCCTAAATCTATTGAAATTCTCGTCATCCCACACCGCATATATCTTATTGGTGTGTCTTCTGGTCATTGTTTCACATGCCCACCATGGTATCCTATGAATGTCAATTCTTTGACTATCAACACTCTTTTCTCCATAATCTTCTAAGGTGTTCTCATACATCTATTTCAACATAACTAAATAAGCATCTCTAAAAAATCTAAGTTCTTAAGTACACAACATTATGACCTATAGGTCTTACAATCATTCTATAAAAATCCCTTTAACCTCATGAGCACACTGGTTGCAAAATAACCCATCAGTGGTCCCTATTTCATCCATCCATATACATATTTCAAGGTTTACATACTTATATCTTGGTCAACATCACTGTTTTTGTGTAACTTTGATCCAAGATTCTAAAGCCACTCAACCACTCAACTACACATGTTCAGTCTCCGAGTAATAAAAATGATACTTCATGTACTCCGATTTACATAAGATTAACATTAACTAACTCTTGAGCTTCTAATTATTATCTCCAACTAGTGTTTTACAAGCAATGGGTTATCTTACTTAATTTCTTTGCATTGAAGCTTCGCTATTCCACCTCCCAACACCCCAACCCCCTTTTTCTTCTAAGCACATTGTCTTGATATCGCATATTATCGCTGCCACCAAGTTTATACTTCATATCTTATTTGAATTGTATATCAATGATTTCTAACTACAAATTCCAAATCTCATGGAAAGTATAGAATTTTGAATTCCAACTTTATCGCAAGTGGATCTAGATCAACTTAACATCTATTATAAAGAATTTCGGAGCTTATACAGTCATACCCGTTTCTACAACAGACAGTACAGATACTCTATTGGATCAACATCCATAGTTTTCGAAAGCAAATGAGAATACCTTCTAAATCGGGTTGGGGCTTAGTTGTACAAGGGGCGAACAACACCATTTCGACATGAGGCACACTTATTTTTTTGTTTTTAATTGATATTTAGATTCCCCTTCTTCTTTTTTTAAAGTGACTTCGCTGAGTGGATGGCAGTAAACAAAATGTATAAAAACTAAAAAACAAAAGAGAAAAATAAAAAGAAAGGGAGCTAAAAATAGGTGTTGGCATACCAAATAGGGGTAAGATCTAATTGCACCAGGAAACCGTGCTCTTGGGGCAATATTCAAATTTTTATGTGCAATGATTAATAAGCAATGTTCAGTTTTTGTTTTTTTATAATTAATGTTCATTAGCATTTTTTCTTACTTGATTTAAAAAAATATTCCATTTTTCTCACAATTTACGTTATTTATATATTATTTATAGTTCTTAGATGCTTATGCTATATAATTTCAATTATATATATTCTTAGCCTGTAAATTCAATAATTAAGTAATTAATAGAAGTTGGTTAAAGTGCAATGTTCACTTAACTTAGACATGCAGTTTTTGAAATGCAATGATGTTCAGTGTTCAATGAGCAATTTTAAGTACCAATTCTACATCTTGAAAGCTTTCAACAAGAAAGCAAGTATTTAGATTATAGTTTAATTTGGTTTTATGCCTGGGAGGTCCACTATAGAAGCAATTCATCTGTTAAGGCAAATGATGGAGTTTTATAGGGCGCGGAAAAAGGACCTCCACATGGTTTTCATTGTACTAGAGAAGGCTTATGACAAGGTGCCAAGAGATGTTCTTTGGTGGGCAATGATGAAGAAAGGTATAACACGAAGGCATATTGACCCGGTTAAGGACATGTATCTGGAGGTGTCCACAAATGTTAGGACTTGTGGTATTGGGTTGCATCAGAGGTTCAACGCTAAGCCCTTTTCTTTTTGCAATAGTTATAGATGAAGTAACAAGGCCAATTCAAGATGAGGTACCATGGTGTATGTTGTTTGCGGATGACATCGTATTGGTGGATGAAACTAAAGAGGGGGTTAACGCCAAATTAAAGTAATGGAGACAAAGATCTGGGTGGCTTAAATAGAGAGCAGCTACGCGAGTGTTATGTGACAAAACATTCCGTTCAAGTTGAAGGGGAAATGCTACACGACTGCCATAAGACCGGTGTTGCTCTACGGTGAATGTTGGGCTTACAAGAAAGAGCTCATTTAAAAAAATAGGAGTTACGGAGATGCGGATGTTGAGATGGATGTGTGGAAACACTCAAAGGTATAGAATCAGAAATAAAGTAATATGTCGAAAAGTTGGGGTCGCAGACATAGCAAGCAACTTAAAGGAGAATCGCTTGCGTTGGTTTGGACGTATGAGACGGAGACCTGAGGGAGCCCCGGCGCGACGAGTGGAAGGGTGGGATCATGGAGATCTCAAACGAGGTAGGGGGGAGACCGAAAATGACTTGGTGGGAAGGGGTTAAAAAGGATATGAAGCTTTTAGATTTACAGGAGAATGAGGTTCTCGATCGCAGGGGATGCAGGAGGAAAATTTATATGGATGACTACATGGAATGTTTAATTTTGGTTCATGTAGCCGACCCTAATTCTTTGGGATTAAGGCTGTGATTGATTGATTAAATATCCAAAGTAAAATTATGAACATTGACTTTAGAAAATTGAACACCATGAGTGGACTTGGACCGCTGAAAGTTTTAAAACAAAAAAATAAAAAATAAATAAATAAATAAAAAACATATCCATTATAGTTTGGGAACTGAACATCTTGACTAAAATTTTGAACATTGACCATATAAAATTGAATATTAGGAGTAAAATTCTAAATGTTGAAAGTTTTTATGGGGGCACATAGAAAGTGCACTGATTGTAAAATAAAATAGGTGTTGGCTAATAAAAACAATGTACTTCTGGTGTTAATTATTGGAGTTAGCACTTAAATGTTTACTAACAATAGGTGTTTTTAAACTTATAGTCTTATAGGTACTGAATCTACAAAAAAAAATTCACCATTTGCGTACTCAACTATTGTTTCCATTTTATTACACACCATTTAACTCACTAATTCATAGTTGACCACAATTTGAAGTTTAAAGAATTGTTTCACCTTAAAATCGACAATTTAATATTATTAATGTGTAAATATATATATATATATATATATATATATTTAAATTGTAAATGTAAACAAAGTACAACTCCAACGACATCTAAACAAAAATAAATAAATTAAGTAAAATCACCAAAAACAATAATATGATGCATCTGCAATTCACCACCCATTTCTTTCGATTTGATTTTTCTTAGCTTTGGCCAGTAAAAAAAAACTAGGCGCTAGAAACAATATTTTATCATTACGTATCTAAAATCGCATATTAAAATTTACACTAACTATTGGTGTGGCCCCAAAAAATTCCTACGAAATTGCAAATATACATGAGATAAATTATATTTTAAAAGAAATTTGATTGAAAATCTATATCTGTGGAAAAAAAAGACAATGCTAATGAGCCTATGAGCGAAGTGACATGGGTGAAAATTATATTAACGTTACATTAAAAAAATAATTAGACTTGTGCAATTATAACTAATAATGTTAAATTAAAATAAATTAGACTTGTGTAATTATAACTAATGCAATAATGTTAATTCTAGATATTAAATGGAAGGTATTACTCTTATGGTTCGATCCTCATGTCCTAACATTTTTTATCAAAATTATAGGATTTGGTTAAGAAGATGACATGTCGGGATGACACCTATGATAAAGTTTAACACAGGACGGATATCAATTTTTCTCCTTGTGGTTCAGCATATCGTAAAGATATAACTTTTGCCTCGAAATTTCTTCAAATTTATACAAACTAATTGCTTTGGTTAATATTAGTTCTGTATACAAATTTGATATCTTTACATTATTCACAATTTAATTTTTTAAGCCAATATTAGATACAAAATAGTCTTATCATAAGACTATCAAACTTTAATTTGTAAAAAGACATTATTTGAAATAAGAAAGTACAAAAGTATAACATAGAAAGTACAAAACAAGACAACAAGAAAGTTACTGCCTCCGCCACGAATTAGTTACAACAAACTAGCATTATTTGCGAGGTATAAAATGATAGTTTGTTACAACAAATTCATGGCAGAGATAGTATTGATTTTTAAATTTAAAATACGGTTCTTTCTAGTGAGATGGTGAGTTGGTGACCACTATTGCAACCCAATTTGCAAATACGGTACTCCCTCTATTTCTTTCTTTTTAGTTGCTACATTTGCTTTTTCACAGTTCCCAACGCACGACTTCAAATGTTTATACTTCAAGTTTTGTGTATGAGAAAATTATAAAAATTAAATATTTGGGAAGTATATATTGTGTCGAATCAAACAAGATCCCATATGATAATGTTTTTCTTTACGTATATAGAATCAAAGTCAGTCAAATTACATAAATGCCAGTACATAAATGAACAGTACCATAAGTCAACATGTAGCAACTAAAAAGAAATAGAGGGAGTATTTTGTCAAACTTTGAAATTTTGATACATGGTTAAATTTGAAGATAGTTCATGCAGTTAGTTAAAAGGTCTTGCAAGAATTAGCTTTTAAAAGCTGAGGAAGCATTTAACTTAAACAACTTCAAGTGTTCGACAGAACCTATTCTAGAACACTTCAGAAGGTGGTCAGGCATCTCAAATTGGGGTGGGGTTACTTTTAACATTTTTGGCACTTCTTGTAAGACTTTAAGTGTTAGGGAGTAAAGAGATTCTGTTAAACAAAGCATCACTTGGGTAGCCTTATATCACACTTGGGAATTTACTTACTTATCCCTAATTGTTCTACATCGAATGTAAAGAATACAGCATCAATGAGCATCCAAATTTTCTTGTTGAAAAAAAAGACATTATCAGCACAACAAATTCAGCTAGATTCGACACCTCACATGACTGGTAAAATATAATTGCAACATGTAAATGTTAATGCTCTTGAATGAACTACTGTTAGCATAATATCTTTCTTTTTTGGTCAGAAAAAATTATGAAATATTGATCCATTAAAATTGCAAATGAGATGAATCCAATATGCCACATGTAATGAATAAATATCAGACCAAGGATAGTTTAGGAATTTGATAATAACTTAGAAGCTTCTACAATGTTTTAGAGGTTAGGTAGGACTTTTGCTATATATACATTGCTAAATAGAGTGGGAAGGGTATGTGTGAATTTGGAGCGAAAACTTTTTGAGTGTTGTGAGCTAAACTCACTAATGGAGAGTTGTAAGGGTGAGGAATAGTTCAAGTGGTTAAAGCATTCCCCCCGGTTCCAGGTGATCCTAGGATCGAATCTCATTACCGGCCTTGTGGCTCCCTAGCACCAAAAAAAGTTTAATGGAGAGTTGTAGGTTAAACATACTTTCAAGAGTCATGGCCTCAAGCCATTTATCCTTTTAGTCCTTCCTTCAAATTAATCAATCAATAATCTCACTGTTATACCATTATAAATCCCAAAGTTCTATTAGTAGTAATCAGAAAATTCAATTCACATTATCCTTTTACTGTTCTAGCTAGTCTGTCCAAGTCAGTACATCACACCACATAGGCATGTGTTTGTTTCCATACATAGATAAATCAAATGACCAAAAGAGTATTATCCATGAATTCAATAGGGGGTAGAGCAGACTCACATCCTTTTTGTCCATGGGTGTTAGAAAAGGATCTCTAACACTGAGACCAGCAACAATAGTCAACACGGGATCCAAACAATTAAAAATAGCACCCATTACAAGCATTTTCCCAAGCTTTAGCTCCATTGGTAGCATTGTCAAGTACCGACCTTCCAGGCAAACAGTATAGTTGTCATTAATAGATAAAAATCATAATTGGAAAAACAAATATCAAGAATTTCTGCAGAAGTCCCAAAACGCCAAAATGTGATCACGCACCTAGAACAGTGAGATTCTCATTTGGATCCAATGCTCCAATGACCTTCAAATATTCTATAGCATTCTGAACCTATAAAATTTACAGGTATAAGAAATGGCAAAAATGTATCAGCCCCAAAGTACATAGGGACAAAAAAAAGGAATCATTTAACATTTTATAGAAAAAATATCTAATAACGGAATTTAAACCTACCGACAATAATTCAGGTGACTGCAGAGCTTTAGACAGGAACTCAGAGATACTTCCAAGTTTTAAACTTTTGATCTGCAAGCAGAGGGACTGCAATGGTGTCCTCAGAATTTCTGGTAGCTGATACTCTGTAAAAGCATCATAAACACATCTGGGGTACAGATGATAACATTCTCCTGCCTGAACACGGCCAGCCCTTCCTCTTCTCTACATAAAAGTAGGAGGGGGTATTAAGTTCATAGAAGTATTCAGCAGAGCAGAAGAAAACAGAAATAGATGAGAGAATTGCTCAAGGTACTTGGACTTGGCCATTAAAGTGATTTACTATGTCTCAAATACATGAACCAAGAAAATTGCCACATAATCAAAACATGCTATATTGTATGGACATGGCAATCAGATTCCAAGTAACGATAAGATTATGGATCCTAGTTGATGACATGATGATTACAAAATTTTTGGACATAAAGATATTGTGAGAAAGTGTAGGGGGCACATGAGTCATAAAAAAACAAAAGGAAAAAAAAAGAAAAAAAGCATGTCTCTTTAGTACATAAAAACCTAATCAACATATATATACATAAACATATATACATGTCCTAAACTTTCAAGGTCATGTTCTAGATATTTCAACAGTTTTTTCACCAGGTAACCTTGGTGTTAGTGAGACATTTGTATATAAATTTAATGCATCAAATGCCTGTGAGTTTTCTATGTAATGTTCATAGTACCCTTGTACAGACTATACATTTTTAATAAGATAAAATCAATGCACCATTTGTAAATATATAGGTAACCTTCTAACGGTTATTTTATTGAAAAAACTAGCCGTTAACTCACAATTGAAACTCTACATATAGCCCGTTTATCCTTGTTCAATTCTTGTACAACTCATTCATCAATACTCAATCACAAAATGAGCTCTCATTCTCACACTTCATCTAATTTTAGTTCTTACGTTAGACTTCCATCTACTCATCGAAACGCATCAAACAAGATCTCAATGACATAAATGAAGTTTTTTTGAGGATGGAAAAGAAAGCATTTCTTTTACATATCCACCCAGCTTTTCCATTTTCTGGCAAATGATGCAAAAAAAATTTCTTTAGCTACAACAGAAAAATTCAATTCAGAATCAGATGATGAACTATATAATCATTGGATTTCGACGAATAAACAAAAAAAAAAATTAAGCAATGAATTTACTAATAGAATTCAAATTCTAGACAAAGTATTCTTTTATCTAGATGTATTTGATAAAAAACTCGATTATGCAACAATAAAACTCACAAGGAGTATTTGCAGAAAATGCCCATCGTGGTATAAAATTAAAGATAGTCAATAAAACAAAAATGAGTAAAGGCAAAAAAAGCTAATGTAGCAAGGTTTATGAGACAGAAGGAGTATGTTTTAAACAATATTTGTAAGTCACATTTGTAAGTTTTAGGCAATTTTCACTAAATTGTGAAATGACTAAAGTATCCTCTTCCATATGCTACCCAACTTCCTCGCACCAGCAAACCTAACCACTACTTTAAAACCGCCACCAGCACTACCTCTTCCACGGTTCCACCCACTCCATCACCGACAAAACTAACCACCCTTCAAAACCACCACCAGATACTTAAACCACGTTTCGAAACCACACCACCAAATCACCCCCTTCCTTCAAAACCACCTCAGCAAACTTAACCACCCATGAAACCTAGGTTGCACAGAGTCCAATACGGAGTTAAAACAGGGACAAGGACAGGGAAAGAAAATGGAAAATTTTGTATTTAAATTTGTACAAAACGGTACTTGAATACAGGGAAAAAAAATATGTAAGCAAATACAATATATAATATAAGCTTGGAAGTTGGTATAATTATATGAAGTCTAGTAAGGTCCAAGCCTCTAACATAGACAACTGCTTGTTATAGTAAAACCAAAATCAAAAATACACACCCCATTTGCCAAAAAATTGGAATTTTCTCATAATAGGCACTTTGGGTCTTTGACTATTTGACAGAGGAAGAAATATAATAGAACCATGACCGCACAACTATCAATTCCACAACCATTGAATTTCTAAAGCTTGCAAAGCCATTTTAAATGTTAAATGGTTCAGACTTTCTGCTGCCGTCACTCACCGGAAAAGATCCTGCCAGAGGTGAGCCACACAACTATGGATTTCAACTCAAGTAATAGCCATAGACCTACAAGTAAAAGCCCCAAATTGATTCTTCGTTTGCTTTCAAATTAGTATAAGGGGACCATAGTTTTGACCCCATGAGACCCGCTTGTCAGCCGAGCCCCAACAAACATGTTGTCCCACTCTCACCTAATCATCCTAGGGAAGTTTTCATAACATCCCCGTACCATCCACGTACCTTCGAAACATATCAATCAATTACAGCCTTAATCCCAAATTTGGGGTCGGCTACATGAACCAAAATTAATCATTCCATGTGATCATCCACATAAATTTTCCTCCTCCATCCCCTACGATCGAGAACCTCATTCTCTTGTAAATCTAAAAGCTTCATATCCTTTCTAACCCCTTCCCACCAAGTCATTTTCGGTCTTCCTCTACCTCGCTTGAGATCTCCATGATCCCACCCTTCCACTCGTCGCACGAGGCTTCCCTTAGGTCTTCGTCTCACATATTGGAACCAACACAAGCGATTTTCCCTTAATTTGCTTGTAACGTCTATGCACCAACTTTCCGGCGTATAACTTCATTTTTTATTCAATCCCTTAGAGTGTTCCCACACATCCATCTCAACATCCGCATCTCCGTAACTCCTACCTTCCGAATGTGTTCCTTCTTATAAGCCCAACATTCGGTATCGCAGAGTAACACTGCTATTATGGCAGTTCCGTAGAATTACCCCTTCAACTTTAACGGGATATTTTTGTCACATAACACTCGCGTGGCTGCTCTCCATTTAGCCACCTAGATTTAATCCTATGTACCACATTTTGGTCAATATCACCATTCTTTTGAATAAATGACCCGAGATATTTAAAACATTCCCTCATAACTAGGACTTTTCCGTCCAACCTCACCACTGCATCACATTCCCCCCTATGAGTCCTAATGCGGCATTCCATATATTCGTCTTACTCCGACTTAACTTAAACCATCTAGACTCCAACCTTTGCCTCCATTGCTCTAATTTGGCATTAACCCCCTCTTTTATTTCATCCACTTATAAGATATCATTCGCAAACAACATGCACCAAGGTACCTCATCCTAGATTGACCTTTTTACCTCATCTATAACCACTGAAAAAGAAAAGGGCTTAACACAGACCCTTGGTCCAACCCAATTGTTATAGGAAAGTCTTTAGTCAATTCACCAAAAGTCCTAACTTTTGTGGACACCTCCCGTTGCATATCCTTAATCAGGTCAATATACCTTCATGGTATACCTTTCTTCACCATTGCCCACCAAAGTACCATCGAATCATATCCCCGACATAATCACCCCCATCCCCACCCCTCAACATAACCAGCCTTTGAAATCAAAATCACCCCCATAAAACCTAATGACCCTTCAAAACCCCTAAAACCTCTAAATCAATATTCTATCCCCTAAAACGAAACCCCGAAAACCTCAAAATCAACATCAAAATCCCTAAAATCGCACAAGCAAGTTTGGAGTGGTGGTTGTTGCTGATTTGATGTTTGAATTAAGTGGTTGTGCGATTTGAGCGGTTATTTAGAGTGATGTTTGATTTGATATTCAAAATTGAGTGGTGACTGTTGATGATTTGATGTTCAAGTTGAGTGGTAATTGTTTGGAGGGTTGTGGAGGTGGTGAGGAGTGAGGAGAGAGAGGATTGTGGCTGCGGTGGTGGCCATTACTTCAATAGTGGTGGCGATGGTAGGGGTTGTGAGAGGTGGTGAGGGGCTAAGGGGTTGAGTGGTGGTGAGGGGATGATTAGTGATAGCATAGATGAGAAAAGAGAAGGGGTGAGTTTGCCATTTCAAACCAAAATGTTACCACTTTTGGAAAGTTAGACAATTGTTGCATTTAATTTGTAACACCCATTTTGGGTAAATGCTGCCTTTTATTCGTGACGAAGATAGTGTTTGGTTGCAACTGTTCCCTTATAGGGTAAGTTTAAATTAAATGCAACACTCATAAGTTTCGATTTTTGATACTTTATTTTGCCTGAAGTTCCATTCTCACCCTCGCCTTTTTCATATTCATAATCACTACACCACACCAACACCATCTATTTTACCTTCACAACAACACAAACAAACAATCAAATTCAACAACAATCAAGACAAGACCACCACCACCAAGTTCAACAACTATCACCACCAGACCACCACCTTAAACGATCGTCACCACCAATCCAGCTTCTTCAACCTCGAACTAGATTACATTCCACCATCTGAGCAAGTAAGAAGGCAGCGAAGGTTGATTGTTGGTGCCTCAATGAGTTAGTGGAAGCAGTTATACAGTTATAGAGATTAATTTTGTATGATTTTTGTCTGTGGGTTGAATTCAAAATCCTAGATCTAAACTACCAGAAGCTTTGAGAGAAAAGGAGAAGTGAAGTAGACGGTGACGACAGATGAGGGTTGTCAAGGCACACAAATGGTGATAGTGATGTTGGTGGTGTTTGTAGATTTTGGTTGGGATGGTGGTGTCGGTGATTTTTTTTTTATATAGGGTGGTGGTGTTGTTTTTAGGGAGGGTGGCAGTGGTGGAATTTTTTAGCGGGTAGTGGCAATAGTTATGGTGGTGACTGATGATTATTTGGTTAGGAAGTGATGCTCTGTAATGATGGGCAATATTGTCATTTCACTCACTAAATTTTACAGCATAATATCCCATGCCCAAAGTATGTGAAGCAAGTATATATAAAGTAAACAATCTAGAAGCATATAGACAAAACGTAGGATTTTAACCATTCTGATAGAATCGATTGAAGATAATTATATTCGTTTAGATTTAAAATTTTATATTGCCACATAATTAAATTAGACAAATCAGGTTGAAGTTTTTAGTTTCAAATTTATTATTTCACGTGAATAAACTAAAAGAAATAGGTAGAAAAATGATTAATTTATTAAGATATAAAATCTTATGACACCACATAAGTTGATTAGATAAGTCAAATCGAACACAATTATGTAGTGACACCTTTCAAAATTTTATTTTATGATACTAGTATGGAGTACCACATACGTAATTTAGATAAAAAAAAATAATAATTGAAAGAAGGATTTCCATTATTGAATATACTCTATTAATAATGTAAATAAAGTCGTACAAAATCTGTTTGCTATCTTCAAGAAGTATCTTTTCCTTTCTATCAGTCTAATCAAATCAAAAATAATATAATATTTATGTGGATGACCGCATTGAATGATCAATTTTGGTTCATGTAGCCGACACCAATTAAGGGACCAAGGCTTCGATTGATTGATTGATTCCACTCACTTGGGCAGATTTGAAAGAATATGATTGTTCAATTGTTTTGTATCTATGTGCAGATTGTTAACAGCGAAAAAATAAATAAATAAATAAACAGATTCATCACTAGATTTTTAAGGTCTAACAGTCCAAAACTAGACCGGACCTGAAAAGCAAGTCAGGTCCAGTTCATGCCTGAATTTTACAGTCCTGGTCTCCGGTCTGCAGAATACTCATAAATCCCTAATCCTATCTTCCGGTACAACAAGTCCTCCCCGGGACCTGTGCACGCCCTTATCATGCATCCAAAGTAACATATGTCGCTCTCTTGCATTCACCTTATGTTAGTGACAATGTTTTAAAACCTAACTTTCGGTCCCATATAGCATTGTTGGCCTAATAACTGTACGACAGAATTTTTTCCTCCAATTTAAAGGGCATAACATCATCACATAGACACAAAGAAACCAGAAGCTTCCCTCCACAACACCAATTTGATTTGATCCTGGGCCATATCCCTATCCAATTCAGAATAAATCTAAACATTAAACACCCCTTCCATCCAAAATGATTGAAGTTGTCATCCTCCTCGTCCCACTAAATTTACAATCCAAATATTTTGTCCCACTTCAACTCAACTTAAAACCATGCGATTCCAACGTCTTTCATCACTTCCAACCTGCTTTCCACTCCTTTCATCTCAACATGACGTCATCCACCAACATCATGCACCAAGGTTTCTTGTCTTGAATTAAACTTGCCAATTTGTCCATAACTATGGCAAAAAGGAAGCGGGTAAGTGTAAAACATTGATGTACACCAACAGTGATCACACTTACATAATACCCAACCCAAACCAACAAATACGTTACATAATACAATAGTGGGGCCCTGAAAATCATATAAAAGTAATCATTGATAAACAATAGTATTTTGTGTTTGTTGGTAATGATAATGCCAAACTGACTAGGAACTCCCGATATAGTTATGGCCCAGTACGTGAGAGCCCAAGTACACCGAGTACTGCTAGGTTGATAAACATTAGTATTGGAAACAAGTGCTTGGTAATATTTGCAATGATTGGCTACTACATGATCGCTCATATGTAAAAGCAAATTGTTGTAGCCATGGCTCATACTTTATATCAGTTAGTAGCTAGTTTACAACAATCAAAAAAGAAATTTAGGATTTAGAAGGATTGAGAAAGGGAGAAAATGCTTGATTACCAAATTAAATTACCATATGCACATGTGAAACATCTTAAATTAGGCAAAGTACAGCCGGAGAATAACAGTAACAATAACAACAACAATAACAATAATAACAACAACAACAACAACAACAATAACAATAACAACAATAACAACAACAAAAACAATAACAATAACAATAGCAACAATAATAACAATAACAATATAAGGAATTCATCGAAATGGTTAAAATCAAAATCTTCAATCAAAAGCAAACACAACCAGAGTTTCATATTTGTGAATATGCATAGAACAAAATGGATTTTACCTGCTGGGCAGAAACTTTTGAAATCCAAGAAGGAAGCAGGCAAGGAGTATTATTTAAGGCATCATATGATGTCTCCTTTGCTTTACCACAATCAACAACAAAGACCACATCATCAATTGTAATACTGGTCTCCGCAATGTTAGTAGCCAGCACAATTTTCCGCACTCCAGCTTGTGGTTTCTTCCACTTCGCCTGCCCCCTATCCAGCTGCCCGGATTCCCTAGGCACGTCCATGCCCCCTGCCCGATACCTCCCCCCCCCCACAACAAAAAAAGTAAAGAATGATGACTTTTACTTTGAGATGAGATGTTAGCTCATACCACAAAGGGGCGAGAAGGTACTCTTTTTAAAATGATATTCATATAATTTACCTGTTCTGAACTTGCCATAGAACTGTGACAAGCAAACAGTAAGACTCTACTTGGATCTCCCAAGCTCGGATGAGCTTGAAGTTTGTCCTTAAGTGAGCTTATGTCATCCCATCCAGTCATGAAAACTAACACAGCACCAGGCCCTTCATTTTCGCAAATATTGTATAATAGATTCTCAATAAGATTAAATCCCATAGAGTCTGGATTCCAACAAGATAAAGAATCCTTGGTCTGTGCGCTATACTTTCTGAAGTCTGCAGCAGCAAGTGCATCCTGGTGGAATAAACGGAAAGATAATACAAGTGACAAAAGCAGCAAAAAATAAGGAAAGCTTTCAGTCAGCAAGCTGTTTACCTCAACAACAGAAGCAATTTGACTCTTTCGTTTCCTGAAGCCTTGTTTGTTCATCTTCCAGGATTTATCTAAACCATAATCATCTATCTGATTGTGTGGAGTCAATCTATACCCGGACATCTCCAATAAATCTTCTAGGAAAAGAGTTTGAACAGGGTATGTGAACCCCTAGAACAGCCAACAGTGCAATAAAAACAACAGTAAGTTCAGCTACAGCAACAAGAAGGCAACACATAAATTAGTCATTAACATCAACAACATTTTTCAAATATTAAAATAGGTCAAACTGGAGATTACAACACAATACAACCCCTAACGAATTTTTATCTGAGTCGAATAACAACACATTTCAGCTCAAAGGTTAGGAACGGAACCAAAGAAGAGAACAGATTAAAATCATAATTCTAGTTCGTTTGATCATAAGAAGGAAACAATCTCCAAATCTCTAACTAGCATGAATTGTATTGGAGCAATGAAAACATATCAGGAAACTGCAGCCTACTTCTCTCAAAACAACAAAAACATCATTCGCGTTCCTTCTTTAAACAAGCTTTGCTGCCTTGTTAACTGCTATCTTTGCTCTCTGTTGTGCTGGCTTTATCTTCAATGCCTTTATTATCATATGAAAGGACCTCAAACTTAAATTTGATGTCAGAATAGGCCGCCAAGCTTTTGGTCAATTTATGGTGAAAACTCAATGTTATTATGCAAAGTGATATTCTCTTGTTTCAGGTAAATCAACATTTTTTTGGGAGGTAGAGAACACTTGCATGGTGATTGCTGGAACGAAGGCTGTTGAGTCTTTTTTGGTTCAAGGACAAATGATGTGAAAACGAATAACTTTGGTAGAGAAGGATGATGATGCATAGAATGTTGCGCCAACTCAGTACTATAGCCTATTGATATTCAAGTTTGTGACTCAGGCTTATTTGAAGCATCAGAAGAACATATGCTGTATTATATGGGCAGTAAAGCTGATATTTGATGTTTAATTTATGCAAAACCTCTCAAGCTTTTTACCTTTTTTCAGCACAAATTCTTAAAAGGTTACAGCACTTTAGTTGTTCATCAACTATTCAGCAACATAAGAACTCAATCGGGCGCAACTATTTTTAAGTGGGTGAAGGAGTTTGCATTACCTCTGACCATGATGAGAGTGGTGTCACAGGAAAATTTCTAGTCATGGCTGGAAAAACGTAACAAAAACTGAGAAAATCAACAATTACACAATTCTAAATTCATCACTGCTTAGGGTCCAGAGAGCATTTGGATCATAATTACCTTGACACATTATGGGATCATTTAGATAGCAGTTTGTATGTGCAATAGAATAAACTAGTGTTGAAACCCGTGCGATGCACGAGCTAGTAGAATATTTTGTTCTAAAAGATTGACTTGTCTTATCTAACAAATAATATTTTTTCTTCAAAATCCAAAAATATTAATATTGACATAAATTTCATTCAATTATATTATAATCATATTTATTTGACGCATAGATTTTCTTCTAATTTTAACACCTTTTTTATAACCTATATATTGGGGGAAAAAAGAAATTCATCGCTAACATGACTTCCCATACAATTCATGAGTCAAATAATATTGAGATATGGATCGAAATCATGAATTGGAATTATAAATAACTTATTTTATTACAATTAAAGTCATAAAATAGTTATTTGTATATGATACTTAATTTTCAAACAAATTTATTGGGAAAAATCTATCCAGTAGCACTAATTTAACCCACTTAAAACACCAAAGAGTCTTGTCCATTTTAATTAAGACAAAATATAGTCATATGAGATCTTGTTAAATTAGTCTCACTGTGTAGGTTATTAATATCTAATTTGCATAATTTTTTATAACATAAAACCTCTTTACATTACAATAATAGTTTTTAACTTATAATATTTATCTAAATAATTTATAATCTTTGATATCATTGGTTAAATTTTCTTATGTGGAGTATAATATTTTAATATTTAATATGGTTGATCTGTTCTATCTATGTGGTATGAAAATTATTTAAATCAGAAGGAAATTAATTATTAGAAATATGATTGGTTTAGAAAGGATAAAATCTTACATGGCGCTCCCAATGCTCTCCGATTATTCTACTTAACTACTTAAGATACATAATATTAATATTAATTTGTTAGAAGTTGAGTGAATTAATTAGCTACTTGAAGTTACTTGAAG
This sequence comes from Suaeda aralocaspica, assembly GCA_016808085.1. Taxonomy (NCBI): domain Eukaryota; kingdom Viridiplantae; phylum Streptophyta; class Magnoliopsida; order Caryophyllales; family Amaranthaceae; genus Suaeda; species Suaeda aralocaspica. The sequence goes on from PYUH01000002.1 coordinate 474,958, forward strand.
CTACTTATTACTTGATCGTTGAATGAGAAATGTAAGTGAGTGGAATATCAATATGTGTAGAGATGTTGTGGAGTAAAATGTATGTATTATCTTGGTTGTATATTGTATTTTACATGGGTGAAAACAAGCCCTTTTATAGGCATACAAATTCACTATTACATGGCATATTTTATTCAAATTTTATCACATGATTAGTATACATACAATAAAATATTTGGTGCACCAATAATTGTTGCACATACCAATAATTGTTCACTAATAGATCATATGTTCCTAATGTATATTTCATAATATAATTAACTTATTAATCAATTTATCTTATTAATTTATTATCTTTAATATCATCGGTTAAATTTTCTTATTTGACAAATAGTTTTTTTTATCTTTAATATGATTGCTCTGATTTATGTATGTGGCATGAGAAATATTAAATCAAAACGAAATTAATTATAAGAAATATGAATGGTTTAGAACGGATAAAATTCTACGCGGCGCTCCCAATGCTCTCAAATTATTCTACTTTGTATATATATATATATATATATATATATATATATATATCCACATGTAGGCTTAACTGTCTTTCTATACTAACTTTCTATACTACAGAGAAATATGTCAATAGCTACGTTAATTCGATTCTTCATTTCACCTCAAGTACCCGTGTCTGACACTCGATCCTTCGACATTGCTATGACACTTGAACACTTCATTTTGAACAAATATCAACCAAAATTTTCATAAAATGGCCATGTCTTAATCACCGTGTCCGACACTTGTTGAAGAGTCCAAGTAACATATGTCAATAGTACCAAATTACCTATTATAAGGAGATTTTGCCACCAACATCATTCTTTGAATAGGTACACAGGGACAATTTGTGGCCATAATTTGGATCAAATCGATTAAATAATACTTAATTAACAAATAAAATGGCGGAGATTAACCCCTCTTTTGGTGGCATGCCCATAGTAATCACAAGTTAGCGATAACCAACAACAATTGTTCAGTCTTTCACTTTCATATACCCACTTCAAACTAAAGATAAAAATGACCTGCTAGCCCTAATCAGTAATCACAACTGAATATTATAAAACACCATCCAACTAACACCACCAGAACCAACTCACACCCACCAGGAAGCACAAACTAGTCCACCCATCATCAATCACCTTTATTTATTCTAGATAAAATACATTGAAAGCAAAATGAAGTCCCCTGCCCTCATAGCAGAGACTCAAATAATGATAACATCCAACTCATCATAACCTAAAAATTTTTTATAGATCATTCAATTGACTCAATGCAGCCTTCAGAGCCAACAAGCAGAGCTAATCCTTGGAAACTTACCGGAATATTGAACACGGGCGCACCACCAAAATAAGAAGAGAAAAGCTCAGCTTCTAATGTCGCACTCATTAAAATCAACTTTAACTCTGGTCTACGAGGAAGTAGCTCTCTAAGCACAATAAGTAGAAAATCTGGAATATATACAAACACAAGTAAGATTTTGCATCAATCAATAAAATCAGATGTTTCATAGATAAAGCTTCACCTTCATTCATCCCACGCTCATGTATCTCATCCACAATAACATGAGTTATGCCCCTCAAAGTCCTGTCAACAAGTAATCTCCGCAACAAGATGCCAGTAGTGCAAAACAGAAGCCGCGTCTCTCTCCCTTTCATCCCTTCCAAACGAACTTTATATCCAACCTATAAAAAATATAGTTTCGACTTGCAAACTAAATAAAAGTTCTAAATTTAGATAACAATAGTGTCGAATTTCAAAACAGAGGTTGATAGGAACGAAGCACAAACTCACAGATTCTCCCAGATTCTCTCCTCGCTCTGCAGCAACCCTTTCAGCCACAGACATTGCTGATATACGTCTGGGCTGAGTACATACAATGCTGCATAAAGCTCCACGGCTAGAATCTATTTCTGACTCCAAAATAAATTGTGGAATCTGTGTTGTTTTACCACAACCTGTTTGCCCAGAGACAATGACAACCTAAAATTGGGGCAATGAAATAAAGTTTAAATGTTAATTTAAACTGTAATGCAAAGGTAAATCCCAACTATGTAGTATACTTCAGCAGAAGACAATAAAATTTTGAAACTAGGCTAATAAGAGCCCACATGGCAGATAGAGCATATGATGCTGCATAAAGCCTAGTTCTGCCATAGATTCTGCCATGTGGGCTCTTCTCAGCCTAAATTCAATAAATTCATATAAAAATTCAGAAGAATAAGTTTAAATGATTGAAGAAATTGTAAACATAATTGGAAAAATGGGTCATTTGGCCAATCCAAGAGCAGAATGGATGGTGGACAAGAGTTAAGGTAAAAACACCATCACAAGAAAGATCACTGTGTACCAAGCTTGCAACATGAATTAACAAAAGAGTGTCCCAAGCCAATCTCAAAAATTAGATGACTTAGTACGAGAATGTACCTGATTACATGCAATCGCTGATACCAGAGCATCTCTCTCTTTAAACGCAGGAAGGCTTCTGCGAAACTCTAGCATTTTTCTCCCTTCAGAACATTCCTATCAAAATTCAATGCAACTCTATCATGCACTTGTAAGATAGCAGATAGAAGTGCTAATTCCGTAATGTTACTCATGAGAACAAGTCAGAATTTTTTATAAAGCAAGGAGGAATTGAGAATGTGAACCTGCCAAGCAAGCTGCTGATCACGAAGCTGCAAGTTTCTTCGTCTTACAATTCGCTCCATGACAGAAGTGCTAAGATTCAGAGGTTCTGGTTGTTCAAAGAGACCCTCATCTGTGGCAATACTGCCACTACTGTTTGATCGTGAAAACCCATTCTCTTTTAAATCATTAACGCTCTTAGTTTTATGAGAAAGGTGATTTGCTATACAAGTATCCACTCTTCTCTGCAAATTTAAATCTACTGAAACCTGCAGATAGATTATAGCAAGAATTCAAACCCCCCATATATTATTGGCAGAAGAATCAAGGGCACAACAGGTAGAAGAGTTGGCATTTACGTCCAAACCCAACTATATCACTCAGAAATCCATCTTGCAAATTCTAAATGGTGGTTATCCAATGGTTCATTTCCCATATCCCCAAAGTATACCTAGCATTTAGGTTTTTAATCAGCAAAGGCTAAAGACATCTGTTACGCATATAAAAACAAGATCACGAAGAGGGGAGAAAAAGAAAAGAGACGCGAAGAAGAAGCAGTACCTCTCTCTGTGGACGCTTCTCATCAAGGTCAAATCTGTAGTTCGGCAATGGGACCTTACTGAAAACGACTACTTTAACATATGAATGGCTGCAGAAGGTAACATAATGTAATATGATTATAAGAGCAGAGAAAAGTAAATTCTTTAATTAAACTTAACATACCTATACAAACCCATTTTGTTTGCCACAGCAGCTATTTGCTCAAAGTCACGGCGGTCCTTTTTCTCCCTGGATATCAATTCTTGCTTATCCTTGTCTTGTAGAAGCGAGTTAAACTTCCATTTCCACTGCTCCACATTATCAGCAATTGAAGCAGACTGACGCTATTGTAAAGATCAATCAACAACATATTACTTCACATATTCAAACTTCTTCAGTAGTTTCCTTAAAGAAAATTCTTTTTTAATGCAACAATTAGTCTCCTTTTTCTTGCTGCTTCACATAATCTCTATGCTCTTGTTTAGGCTTGAATTGAGACTATTGTTAAAACAAACCTCATTTCTATGATAAGGTACCAAGGGAAGTGCTATGGTGGACTAGAACAAGGAAATGTATTTCTAAGAAACATATTGACATTATTAAAGATAAGTATGAGGAGGTAAACATTAAACAAGTGTGTACGAACTAGTGTTGGGAAAACTAAAGAGTTGCCTATCACAATTGGTATAGATCAAGGTTCTACACCTAACCCTTTCCTTTTTTCCATAGTTATGGATGAATTGACATGTTCAATCCAAGATGACATCCCTTAGTGCATGATGTTTGCGAATGATATTGTGTTGCCAGACGAGACAGAAGGAGTGGAAAGTAAGTTGGAATTGTAAGTCGGCTTTGCTTTAAGGGACCAAATGTTGGGATTTGAAGCATTGTCACCCGCATAAGATGAGTGTGGCAGAGATGTGTATTCTACGATGGATCTGTAGACATATAAGAAAGGATAAATAAGGAATGAGGTTATTAGGAAGGTGTGTGTTGCTTCTATTGAGGATAACATTATGGAAACCAGTCTAAGATGGTTTGGACATGAGATGGAGATTAAGCAACGCAACGATAAAGAGGTTGGAAGAGTTGCAACAGGATGGATGGAGGAGAGATAAAGTAAAACCTAAAGAAACTTGGATGGGGGTTGTTAGTGGAGATATGGAATTGTTGATCCTTGAAGAGAATCTAGTGTTAATTGTTAAATAGGATAGAATGGAGAGAGAGGATGTCTAATATGACTTTTGCAATTTCTCTTATATATTCATGTGCAACGCGACCCCAAAATATTTTTGGGACTAAGGTTTTGTTGCTATTGTTGTATTGATGTTGATTTTCTATTATTCAACCAATAAGCAAGCAGTTATAGCCTAGCCAGTGGACCACCACGTAAGATCGAAAACATATATCCATTAATCACTACAATTAATAAAAAAAATAAAAATAAAAAGACCGTCCATCACAAGTCCAGCAAATATCTACATTCACACTATACTCCTATCTAGTATCAACTGCACGAAAAGTTATTACCTGCTAAACAAAATACTATTTCTTGGTTGTCTATCATCCCATTTACAGGTTCCAATTGGAACACCCCAGGATGGCAATCTAGTTCAGCTGCGACCCTACTCTGATCCGCTCCAAGAGACTAAAACTTAATAAATCCTTCAAAAAAAACTTTTTGCTTCCTACTTTCTACTCTTTTAAGAACATCTGACTATTAGTCAAATGCTAAAAACTGAAATTATTCCTACTCTGACTCCGAATAATCTGATTTCACTTATTATTTCATCAAAGTTGTTGTTATTCCTTATGAAATGCATGTTCCTCAAGTGCTCTTACTAGTACCATCACTAATTTCAAGCTCAAAGTAATAGAAATTTGAAAGCATGAAAATTTAGAAATTTCATGCTTGAAAGTCAGCTCTAACAGCTTATTTGGATACATAAATTAGAAAGGAAAAGAAGGGAAGAGAAAGGGAAGTATGGGTTTTCATTCATTTGGATAGCAAAGTATAAGGGTGAGAGAAATGAAAGGAAGGGAATTGAAGGGAACATGCTTCACTCATTCTCTCACTTTCTCAATTTCTTTGAGCTATCTTTCCACACATACAGGGAAAAGAAAAAAAAAAACTTTAATAATAATAACAATAACAATAATAATAATAATTACTCTGTAAACCTGTTCAAATTTATCCACTTTGATTACTTTTTTTTTTTGTTCTCTTATTGATTTAAGTATTTAACTTTCTTATTGGATCCCAGGCTTCTATAATTGATAAGTTCCGTCAATCACTTGTGTCATCTAACTACAAGTCAAAGCTCTCCATTGGCAACGAGCTTGAGTTCAATTTGGATTGTTGATTCGCCAAGGTTATAGCTAGTTGTATTTATCCTTCTTAATTTACATGCATTGTTTGATCCTGTAACTGTTGATTACTGAAGCTTGTTCAATATCTTTAATCAATCAATCAAAGCCTTATTCCCATAATTGGGGCCACTTACATGAACCAAAATTAATCATTCACTTTCCAACCAAGTCATTTTCAGACTCTCCCTACTTCGTTTAAGACCCTCTGATCCCACTTCCACTCATCGCAGCAGTGCTCCATGAAGTGTCGTCTCAAATGTTCAAACCAGTGCAAGCAGTTTTCCCTTAGTTTGCTTTGATCCACTCATCGCAGCGGCGCTCCCTGAAGTGTCGTCTCAAATGTTTGAACCAACGCAAGCGGTTTTTCCTTAGTTTTTGCAACACCAACTTTCCTGTGGATGACTTCATTTATGATTTTATCCCTTAGAGCGCTCCGGCACAGCCATCCCAACATCCGCATCTCCGTAACCCTTACCTTTTGAATGGGTTCCTTCTTATAAGCCTGTTAAATATCTTCTTTTAGTTTATTTTTTATGCTTTTGATTGTTTTCAATCATATTAGTTTCTTCATCAACCAATCTCTTTTGTCTTCCCTTCTGACATAATCGCGTGTTTATAGGGTTAAATTAAGAATGATGTTGGAATGAAACCTCTTTCCTTTGATGTTGCAGTTGATTTCCTTTAATCCAAGCATATTTAGATTTAGCCAGCAGGTAACATTTTTTATACAAATAAAATACTCCCTCCGTTTATATTTAGATGTAACATTTGAATATTCACATTTGTCAAGACACGACTTTGACGGATAATATCCCTACATGTATAAATGTAAAAATTATAAAAAATATATATATATTTGGAAAGAGTATATCAAGACGAATACAAGAAGATCTCCTGTGACTTTGTTTTTTGTTATGTATAAATAACAGTTAACGGTCAAAGCGCAATTGATGAATAGTGCTGAAAGTCAATATGTTACATCTAATTAAAAATAGAGGGAGTAAAAAATATATACAAAGTATATATTTTCATTAGCTATTGTAGTAAATAAGATGATAGACCATCACAAATCCAACAACATCCTACCTCTCCTTGCATACAAGAAAAGACTTTTACCTAATAAAGACTGCACTATTGTAAAGTTTTTTCGTTTTTATTTTTTTGGCATTTAAAAGAAAAGTAATCACCAAAATTGGAAGAATTAATACAACCACCAAGTAAACAAACCAAATACCTTCATTGTAGCCAAGCAAAAGATTGCTAAAACGCACTACGCTCTCAAGCATATTAGGTATGTATCTACAAACTACATGAAATCGGATTTTATTAATAGTTGCTGCAGTATCCACATGTGTAGTATCTAAAACAGCAAGATTTCTATACCATCGGACTAGATAGAGAGTCTCACTAAAAGCCACCATAAACACCCTGGTGGTACTAGTAATTTCCCTACCAGCTTGTGAGGCAAGCTGTACCACAAGCTCAATGTAGTAACCTGCCAATAATGATAAATAGCAGACTAAATCCTCTGCCAAATACCTGCAGTGAAAGAACACTAGAACAAATGCTCAATGGACTAAGAAGCAGCAACACACAGAGCACAAGTGAAACCAAGACTGACACCCCATTTGCTAAGCCTATCCTTCGTGGCTGATCTGCCATGAAGTGACATCCACAAAATAAAATTATTTGATTGGCCTAGCAAAGATTATGACATACTACCCTCTTCCAGGGAACAGGAACAGCATCACCCATCAATATCTCATACAACTTGTTAAGGTTAAACTTACCTGCCTTACCCACACGATCACAGCCTGAGACTTGCTATAAAGGACCTTTCTCAAACAGCATGAAAACCACAACCCCCCCCCCCCCCACCGCCGCTCCTTCCAAAAAAAACAAAAAAAAAAACACACCTTGTACCCAATTCTAACTTCCACGTAAATATTTTGATGTGGTCGAATTATAATCTCTCTTTACCTAAGATGGAAAATATAGTAGCCCATCCAACACCCCACTGAAAAGTTAGCCGCGTAGGCTCCGTTTGGTAAGGTGTAAAAGATTTTCAAATGATAATGGATTTCATGGAAAACCTTAACATTGGAAAACTCGTTTACATAAAGGTTTTCCGTTGTTTGGTTGCATGTAAATGGTTTTTCATTTTAGCATTTTTCATTGGTTTTGTTGACTCGCAAATTTGCTCTCAGCTCAATGTGGGAATTCTTTGCGCTTACCATCGGTGATAAATATTTTCCCATTCGCGTTTCGGCGAAAATGTTTTCTTCACTTTGATCTCGGCGTTCTGGTTCCCATCGTAGAGGCGTAAGATTATATTTTCTCTCGCCGGTTTAGGAGAAACCTTGTGTTGTTTGCTTCACATGGCTTCTAACAATGACATGGAGTAATATTTCCGAAACCGTACCCCAAGCTAACATGCTTATTTGTACTCCAAACCAAACCATCGCTAAACATTGTGGGAAACTGGTTTTGTCATGAGAGAACCATTTTTACGCCAACTAATCCCGTATCCAAAGATCCTAAAGCCCTTACAGCTGCTTCACACTCATGCTCCAGGTGGGGCTCCTCTCTTCCTTCATTGAACTACTGACTCCTTCCCTTCTATTCTTCTTCGTCTCGACCACCGGTTGATCTCATCCACATGCGATACTTCCTCATGGGGTACGTTTTAGTTACTTCATGCATTTTTCTTCTTCTTATGTGTCTGGTCGTGGTTGGGGATAGCCTGGACCTGGTTTTGTCACAGTTTTCTATGGCGAGCTTGATTGCCGTCAACATGCCTTCATCTTTCACCCACTCTTTTGAACTCCTCGTTTTCCTGTGGTATGACTACTTTTTTTTTGTTGTCGGATCAATTTGTGTGCCAAATCCTAAATAAAAAAAATTAAAATCAGTGTTGACTCTAGAGTCGCGCTAGCGTGCACTAGTTGTAGCCTTGGTGTTGACGTTGTAAAAATCCTGTGCTTATCGGCTACGCGCTGATCGTTTCTTTAGGTTGGCGTACCACAGTTAGCTACGTTTTGGCCCGCGCCTGTCGCGTAGCGTACCTGCCTCTAGTTATCTTACCGCTAATTTTGATATTTCTTTTGTGGGCTTATCTCAGCAGGTCCTAGCTGGGTTCGTCGTCTAGCCTCTCGCGCAGCCTAGTCTCCCTCCAAAAGAGTTCCATGACCTTGTTCGTTACTCTCCTTCTCTTCTTTGGCTTTTCTAGTGGCTGTCGACTCCATTCTCTGTGTTAGTTTTCGGCGTCCCTCTTACGCGTTGAGAGCCGCTTTTTTCGCCCTCGATCGTCCTACGTTTGCGCCTGCGTTTTGTGGTTTCCCTTTCTCCCCGCTGTTCGTCGCTTTGCCGCTCTTTCTTCCGTTTCTTTCTCCACCCCTTTTTGTCTTCTCTTTCTCGTACCTGATTAGCGCTATCCCTTTGACGCCATGTCGTGTCGCACCATCTCTTTGCTGGAGTATCTATTCGCTGGCTTTGCGCCTCGTCGTCTTTTGGTTTTTTCCAGTGACCCTTTTGATGTGTCGACGGTCCGTCTACGCCCAGGCTCGGTATTCCTTGCCTGATGGATAGGGGGCCTACCACTCTTTCTAATTTGTTTCCCCCCTTACCCATATCCTTTCATTTCGTGAACGGTTGCATCCCCATTATATCTTTTTCCGCATCCCTCTTTATGAGCTAGTATGCTTGTTTTATATGTCTTTTTGCCTTAACATTCAATTTCAAAGTGGCACCTTTTAACCAAAAGGTGATGCACTTTTGCCATAGGCCTAGCTCAGAACCCATTGGGCTCAATGCGCCTTGCGTTTTTTAAAACTGATAGTAGTAGGTAGTCTAATCTGCAAGATGGTATGCGATCTAGGATATTTTCTTTTCAACATCTCTTTAGTTTGACTCTAATCAGTTTATACAATTAGTTATCACCACAAAATCAGCATACCGTCTATACATGCTACAATATGACAACTAATATAAGTTAAACGCTCATTAGTAGCAAATTCAAAGCTTT